>OX451738.1:645836788-646289288 GCA_948472305.1 Vicia faba
TTTACTCAATTGATCAATCACTTATACACCCTCAATAATTATTAATTACTACCACTGAGTTGAATGATATAAGGATAAGCACAATGCATAATTTGTGGATTGGTCAATTTGTCAAACACCTTGTGAGCAAAGCACCTTAGGTTTTGTTTTACTAAATTGTAGTGGTATGTTTTCTTAGGTATCAAAGAAAAGGATTGTTACCAATGTTTTTAAATGAACTCAACACACTACAATTTCAATAAATGCAGATTTGACAAATTAACTTTCGCACAGCATTGTCATACTCCAATTTTTGACCTAAGATCCTATCTTTATTTGCATTGTTTTATTTATACATCAAGGTCACGAAATATGGTCGGTTTTAAACATTTCACCTTCGAGCTTTGACTGTGCAGAGATTATCGAGTGTTGTGAGCATTTTATTTTATGAATGACTAACCACTAATCAAGCACGAAGTGTATGTTTTGTTGTTTTTTTATTTCATGTGCAGGAAATAGGTCTGAAAGAAGAGCATCGAACGTCATGCCTCAATTAGGGTTTTTAGTCTCAGAACAGAAATCCAGTCGATCCTTGATTCTCAAAGACTGGTTCATTAAAATAACTTTCAGAGAATCGTGTGTTTATTTCCACACGCTTTCCAACAGATGGCCTCAAGTATCCCTGAAATTCTTCAGAAAGAACGGTCAAAATTCTACTGCCAATGGTTCATGTGTTTCACATTGCCTTGAAATACAAGAAAAATCAAGCTATGCAATTCAATTCCAACCATTTTAACCAAAAGTCCTCTGCAAGTTTTCTCATGACGCGGGGCGAATTTCATTAAAATGGGATGATTAAATTCAAGACCGTTCTGGAAGAATTTAGTCGGAATACTTGAAATTTTCTTTATTTGAACTCAAGTGTTAATAGAAGCTACCAAGAGATCTCATTCAAGAATAATCGTTCACCGCATTAGATATTTATTCAAGATTATTTTGTGTGATTATTTTGGTGGGTTTATATCATGACCAATTGAATTCACATGAAGCATTTATTCAAGAAGATATTGGAAAAAGAAATTTGATCCAATTAATGTTCATCATAAGATTAAATACATGATGGTTACTATTTTATCACGAGATCAATTCTTGAATTTATTTGGATCTCTATACAAAATGAAAGAGTGAAGTTTCGAGGCTTGCATTATTATTTATTCATCATTCAATAATACATTCAAGTATCAATCAACTATTTTCCAAATTCAAATGGAAGACTTTGAATTTTATCAAGACATATCAAGATTCAAAATTGTTTACAACTACAAGGGAATTAAGATTTATATTGAAGAATAAATACCCATTCATGTTACAATTTATTTGGATTATTATTACAAAGTTACAAATGAAATTAAAGTTTGTACATGAAAATTAAGCTATTAATTCTTGCTCCAATAGCAGCCCCAATGTTGCCCATTTTTTTCCAGCACTATTTTAATACAATAACAGTCCAATTCTTGGGTATTTTGCTGTCCAAAAAATAGCAGTAGAAAATAGTCCCAATGATGTTCATTTTCTCCAGCCTTGTTTCAACACAAACCAGCCCATTTTTGTGATATTTTGCTGTCAAAAGAAATGCAGCATACCAGTCCTAATCTGCCCTGCAAAGACAGTCCAAAATGCAGCCCATAAGACAAAAACCTGATCCTTTGCTACAACAAAACATGTTCAAAAACCAGTCTATAAAACTCAAAACAATGCACTAAAATGCACACATCAAAAAGTTGTCTCATAAAATAGCAAAACAGGGCCCAAAACAGTTCAAATCTCTACTATTCCCCCCCCCCCCCCCCCCTTAAAACCCCACATATTTCACTACAAATAAGGGCCTCCATCAACAAAAAAGGAGGAAATTTGTTCAAGAATCACACTAAGAATCAGAAGAGGAACATTGAGAGAAGAAAAATCAGAGAAAAACACACACAGAAAATTCTAAGGAGAAGAGCAACAAAAAAACTCAATAGAGAGGAAAAAATCAGAAGAACATAACAAATTCAAGGAGAGAAACTTATTGTCTTTTAGAAGCCCCATCGGAGAGGCTCCGATAGGTATTTTTTTCTTCTTCATCTCTATCTACTTCTGCATATATTCCTGTTTGAATCATTTTCTGCGCCATTTTTTTCTGCCATACGTGCTTGCTTTATCATACCTTCTTTGTTGTATTTTCTTTGAGTTGTTGCGTTTTGTTAGCATTTAAACTTGTTTAGAATTCACAATAACAATAACAACAGACAAAACGTTTAGTAATGACATAAAATTCTGAGATAAATATACCTTTTTTTCCTCCGCTCAAATTTATTCCCCCCCTAGATTAGCAAAACCTGTGAGAATACCCCCCCAATCCTGATGTTCCACCTCTAGCTCACAGTGCACATAGAACTTACAGTTCAAGTAGCCCTTGAACAATGTTCAACATAACCAGAACTTATTAATTAATTCAGAATGAAACAAAAAATATAAGAATGCCATAAATCCTTAATTTCCAGCTCAATTGAATAAAACAAACATAATAAATCAGCAATACCCAGGACATGTCCAACAACAGTCTCATCTTAGCAATCCCCATCCTCAATTCAAACACCACACCAAAGTATTTTCTTACCCTTTACTTCATATTTGTGTATTATACATCAAATGCGTGTATAGAATTTTAGTAGTAAAGGGAACAAAACCAATGCTATAACAGAATTCTTGCCGATCCTTCCATGTTACTACTCCTGATGACAGATATTTTTTCTTCTGGTGCTCTGAAAAGGCTAAACTGCTAGGAGTTGAATTACTTGCAAAGATAAAGGATTTACTCAAGAGGAAACCCTCAATTACTGAATTGAGTGGTATTAGTAAGTCACGGCTTGATTGTTTTACTACTCAGTATCGTTCTTTTCTTGTGGGGTCAACAGTTGGGGGGAGTCATGATGGTTCAACTTATGCTTCAATGTCTACCTATTCCACAACATACTGTGATGTTTCCTTTAAAAATTCATCCTTTTCATCAAAATTTCCTCGATCTCGACATATTGTACAGACAACAAAGGGAGATTCAGTACTTTACCAGAGTATTCTTAGTCCAAGGTCAAGTTCTTTTAAAGAGATTCCGCCAAGAAACTTGTCTTCCCATAGGATTGCTGCTAGGGAGAAGATTAAGCGCCACGGTGAAAACCAGTAGCTAGTAGCTGACAACTTGGATTTATCATCCACTTCTGATCACGACAAGGCTTTGGAAGTAAATAAAACTCATCATCTCTCCCTCACCATATCGCACAAGAAACGATGGAAACAGAGAAATCACCATTGATCCCTGTGATTGGTGGAAATAGAACTGACTGTTTTTTAAGCTGGTTTCGCGAAATGTCGCGGTAAGCAAGAGTCGCCACCGTCTTTTATGTTCTCCAACATGGAAAGGACAAAAGCACAGCAAAATTCCTTTTTTGAGAATGTTTCTCGGTTCGGGAGGTAGATTTATAGAAAGGGAAGGTGTTAGCACCCTTTCTATCCATGGTTATCCATGGGCTCTTAGGTACTTGCTCTTATGTTTTCAAAAATTGTTTGCTTTTCAAGTGTGTGTAGGTTTTGAAAAAAAGTTTCGTTTGAAAATTTTTTAAGTAACTCTTGTATCTGTCCTCAAGAGTGTATGAAAAATTTGTTCGAAAACTTTTAGAAAGTGTGAGTGCGAAAAGTATTTTTGTTTGTTTTGAAAAGAGCAAGTACCCAGGAGATCTACCTACTCTAAGGAATTAAGCTGTGTAAGAGTCCTTTAGATAGTGCTATCCCACCATTGAGAGGTAGGTAGCACCGTCATTGGAGGTGTTCGGGTCAATTCGATTATCGGGGCAGTGTGGTCACCGAAGCAATGGTAGGACGTCTTAGAAGTAACCCTAATATCCTAGATCCTTTTTTATCCGAGGCGACGGGATCTTTAGACAGAAGGGCGACCTCTAAGACACCTTATACTTGACGACCACGTTCGAGGTAACCAGTGAGGCATACCCTAAGAGTGGTATGTGCATGTGTGTTGTTTCATGTTAATGTTTATCTTGTACATGTTATTTGTGAGCTACGGATTGGTTTTTAGTTACATACATTCTTGCAGGCATTTTTTAACAGTTAGGAGTGTGCAAAGTAAATTGCGGAAATGTAAATCTAGCTATTACAAGGCGCGGGTCTATACATCGCCAAAAACAAAAACCCGTTTTAGTAAATAAGTGCGAGAATTTAAAGGAAAGCGATAAAATTCCTATTTAACTATTACATATCTGGAGACAGTTACATAAATAATCAAAATAAATAGATGCGCACGAGAAGAAATTTAATCGGGAACGTCCTAAGGGTTTTGACCCTTTTAAGAAAAGAAATGAATTTTTTTGTCCTTTTTTGTGATTAAATGAAATTAAAATTAATAACTAATTAATTAATTTATTAAAAGAAAAATGTTTTTGTATTTTTATGTTTTTAATGAAATAAAATAAAAGGAAATAAAATTAAAAGTTAATAAAAACCTAATTCTAAATTTATTTTAGTTATTAAGAAAAAAAGGTTAAAGTTGCCTAATTAAAACTAATTCAATTTATTAGTATTTATTTACAAAAGTAAAATGAAATTAATAATAATAATAATATTAGTTCTTTTTTTTATTTTTTATTGTGAAAGGGTTAAATAATTAATTTTGGTGATAATAATAATAACTAAAAAAAAGTTAATAACTAAATTAGAAAATATAAAAAGGAAAAGAAAAAGAATAAACCAAGGGAGGGGGTCTGGGCCCAATATGGAGGTGAAAATTGGAATCTGAGGCCCATTACTCATCCAGCCACGTTGACTCCTTGGATCAAGTGTTTTTTGGTTGACTGAGTGCATGGTGAGGATCACTTCCTGGCCTTTGGATGCATGCCTGTAGCCACCTGGGGCTTTGGATTTGTGAGGCGCATGATAAGCCTTCTTTGAAGCCTGCACACAAGTACGTAAGAAAAAATAATATGGGATTTTGAGGGGACCTGGGAAAACTTACAGTGCGGTATGATGGACCTTAGGACGTGGCAAGGGTTGCTTTAGCTTCAGAGTATGGCAAAGAAGAGAGTCACGTTCTCCTTTTGGCCTGAAAATACTTGCAACACTCCTTTTGATCTCACACTTTTTTTTGACACTTTTTGGATTTTGTAGCTGGCCGTTTGTGCACACTCTTTTTTTGAATGAGGTTGGGCAGGCTTGCATATGTAGTAATGAGTGAGAATAAGTCACATTTAGGAGCCTTTAACCATTGCAATTAAGCTTTGGATTTTGTCTTAACCACCATTAAAGGCCTTTCAAAGCTTGTTCAAAATTTGAATTTTCATGCCTAAATGAGCTTAGCATGAAATTGGTAGGTTGCAAATGCTTCATGAAGGCTATTCAAACCATAAGATACCATTTAATTAATTTTTTTAGATTTACTTGAATTATTATGGATTAAAATGAATTAAATCCATAAAAATTAAATAAAAATAGAAAAATAATTATTTGGTCTTGAAATTGATCATGGGACACGTGGGTGGCATGAAAAGGATGAATCAAGTGGAAAAAAGTGGACCCTTTTGTAAAAAATTGAAGTTTCAAGGATAGTTGACTTTTGCCATTTCACAAAAATTTCCCAACTTCTCCAATGCATATCTTGCTCAATTTTGATCATATGAACATGTTCTTGGACATTTTGGAAAGGTCTTGAAGTCCTCTAACCAATGCCTATGGTCCCATGTAATTTTGATTTACCAATCTCAAGTTATGGTCTTTGACTTAAAGTGCCTTTTTGTTGACTTTTGAAAATGACCTATAATGTTGAAATTGATAACTTTTTGTGATAGCATTTCTTGGACTTGGAATGTGAAGATGAGTTGTAGGAAATGTCATCCCCTTCAAAATGAGAATTGGATGGGATTTTTCTGATGAACCATGAAAAAGTTATGCCTTGGTCAAGTTACAGTTGACTTTTCAGCTGTCCAAAAATAGAAACTTTTGCATCTTGATGATTTTTGAGCCATTCTTGTGAAATCATGGTCAAGATTTGACCAAATGATGATTGTGGCTTCAAAATAAGATGTTGACCAATTTTTTTGACTTTTGACTGCCAAATGACCATTTTACCCCTATAGTTGATTGTAGAGCAAATAGGGCTTTTGACTGTGCAATTTGATGCTGTGAGCCGTGAAACTTGGCATGTAGATGCTTGACAATGTTTATAGGCATGTGGGACTTGATTGAGCCCTTGAAAACCTAAACTTCCTTGCAATAACCAAAACCCTAATTTGACTGGCTTAGGAGGATGTTTGACTGTGTAGTCCTTTAGTAGACTTGAGCAAATTGAGATGATGCTTGTCAAAACTTTGAAGAATATGGGAGGGAAAATTTTGGGGTACAACAATTGCCCCTGTTCAATCTTCTTAGACCTGAGGATGTAGATTGGCTTGTGTGCCTTTCGTGATCCGAAGGTGGAAGATGATTGAACACTAGAGTGCCCAGAAATTTGCACTCACATAGTGAGGTATCAGCAATGTGATGTCGGGAATGGACTTACAGATGCCATTTGGAGAGAGGGTGGATAAAAGGATGGGCTTATAGATGCCATCTGGAGATGTGACAGAACCTTGTCGGGAATGGGCTTATAGATGCCATTTGGAGACTGTTGACAGGTGGATGGGCTTATAGATGCCATCTGGAGGAGGTCTGTTGAACTATAATTTTTGTAAGTTGAAAGAGGGAACCTGTGTAGGGTTGCCTGATGATGAGCTCGTGTAAAACTGCATCTTGGAAATATGGACACCTGTGTAGGGTTGACTGATGATGAGCTCGTGTAAAACTGCATCTTTGGAGAGAACCTGTGTAGGGTTTCTTTGACGACGAGCCCGTGTAAAACTACGTCTGGAGAGAGAGAACCTGTGTAGGGTTTCTTCGGGATAAGTTCGTGTAAAACTTCCGGAGGAACCGGGATAAGGTTACTTCGGGATAAGTCCGTGTAAGACTTCTGGAGGAACCGGGGTAAGGTTACTGCAGGATAAGTTCGTGTAAAACTTCTGGATGAACCGGGGTAAGGTCATCTTGAGATAAGTCCGTGTAAGACTTCTGGAGAAACCGGGGTAAGGTTACTGCAGGATAAGTTCGTGTAAAACTTCTGGATGAACCGGGATAAGGTCATCTTGAGATAAGTCCGTGTAAGACTTCTGGAGGAACCGGGGTAAGGTTACTGCAGGATAAGTTCGTGTAAAACTTCTGGATGAACCGGGGTAAGGTCATCTTGAGATAAGTCCGTGTAAGACTTCTGGAGGAACCGGGGTAAGGTTACTGCAGGATAAGTTCGTGTAAAACTTCTGGAGGAACCGGGGTAAGGTTACTTCAGGATAAGTCCGTATAAGACTTCTGGAGGAACCGGGGTAAGGTTACTTTGATGATAAGTCCTTGTAAGACTTCTTCTGAAAGAAAAGGAACCGGTGTAGGGTTACTTTGACGATAAGTTCGTGTAAAACTTCTGGAGGAACCGGGGTAAGGTTACTTCGGAATAAGTCCGTGTAAGACTTCTGGAGGAACCGAGGTAAGGTTACTGCAGGATAAGTTCGTGTAAAACTTTTGGATGAACCGGGGTAAGGTCATCTTGAGATAAGTCCGTGTAAGACTTCTGGAGGAACCAGGGTAAGGTTACTTCGGGATAAGTCCGTGTAAGACTTCTGGAGGAACCGGGGTAAGGTTACTGTAGGATAAGTTCGTGTAAAACTTCTTGATGAACCGGGGTGAGGTCATCTTGAGATAAGTCCGTGTAAGACTTCTGGAGGAACCGGGGTAAGGTTACTGTAGGGTAAGTTCGTGTAAAACTTCTTGATGAACCGGGGTGAGGTCATCTTGAGATAAGTCCGTGTAAGACTTCTGGAGGAACCGGGGTAAGGTTATTTTGATGATAAATCCGTGTAAGACTTCTTCTGAAAGAAAAGGAACCGGTGTAGGGTTACTTCGATGATTAGTCCGTGTAAGACTTCTTCTGAAATAAAAGGAACCGGTGTAGGGTTACTTTGATGATAAGTCCGTGTAAGACTTCGTCTGAAAGAAAAGGAACCGGTGTAGGGTTACTTTGATGATAAGTCCGTGTAAGACTTCGTCTGAAAGAATAGGAACCAGTGTAGGGTTACTTTGATGATAAGTCCGTGTAAGACTTCTTCTGAAAGAAAAGGAACCGGTGTAGGGTTACTTTGATGATAAGTCTGTGTAAGACTTCTTCTGAAAGAAAAGGAACCGGTGTAGGGTTACTTTGATGATAAGTCCGTGTAAGACTTCGTCTGAAAATTGAGAAGGAACCGGTGTGGGGTTGCCTGATGATGAGTTCGTGTAAAACTACATCTGAAGTTGAGAAGGAACCGGTGTGGGGTTGCTTCATGATGATCAAGTAGATAATTGTCCTGTTTGGTTTCGGATATTAACCCACGATCAGTCGTCCACGGAATTTTCCTGGCTTGTTACCGGTGTTGATCTGGAATTGTAAAGGTAGATGGTAATCATCTTTTGATTGACTTTTTTCTGAAAAGGCAAAGTATTAGTTGTATGCAATGTCATAATGCATGAACTGCATGATTTTAAGATGTTCTCAAAAATAAATGAGATTTGTGTTGTATGATGCGTATGCATGCTATAATGTATGAAGATGTGATGTTTATGAATGTATTCTCGTCCGGGAAAATAAATCCTTGACGAATGCCGGGAGTTTGTTGAATCCTGGGCTGATGTTGAAGAGTTGAGTTCTTCGTTTCCGCTGGGGATGATGATTGCAAGAATAAACCGGTAGGCGAAGATGACTCCGTTGGGGAATAAACTTGTTGGAGAGATTACTCTGCGGGGAATTACTCTGTGGGAAGAGATACCTTGCTGAGTTTTTGATGATAACTCTGTTGGGGATTCCGTTGATAAGCTTTGTTGGAAGATTTGATGAACTTCGCTGGGGATAGGAAGAGCTTCGCCATGGACGATCTTTCCGTGGTAATTAGCTGAGGATAAACCAGTTATAAGTCTTGGTGAGGAATAACTTTTGAATAAAGTCGGGGAGAGACGTACGTACTCTGTAGGGGATAAGCTTCCAGAATCTACTGGGGATAAGCTTCCAGAATCTACTGGGGAGATTGATACAACTCTCCTGGGGGATCTTTTGAACTATACTGGGGAAGTGGCTCCACTGGGCGTCTGGTGTTCTGTCGGGGAACAATCTTATATTAAGACTGCCGGGGATGCTTGCTTGGGAACATCTGTATACTCCACTGGGGAATGTTGAGACTTTCTGGGGATACCCATCTTCCTTAAGGCTGACAGTAGGCTAACTCTGCTTGGGGAGAGCGTTGTTGACTTGCTGGAGATACTGTGCCTTGTCAGGGCTGAGGAGAGATCGACTCTGCTCGGGGGAGAGTATTGCTGAAACCTGTCCTTATTCTGCGGGGAGTGGAGGTAACTTGGTCGTGTTCTTCAGTTGAACTTACCTTGGTACCTTGGTGGACAGATCAACTAGATCGTTCAGACAATTCTTATTGCCCCTGTTTCTGTGGGAGAAGATATCTGTGGAGGCGCTTGATGACTGCCGGTTGACAAATCTTCTTCTGGTAGGAAAGTGACGAGATGACAGAACATAGTCGTACGCTTTTGATCCCTAACTTTTTCCTCGACCGCCCTTTCGGGTTTTCAGTCCACCAGGATACCCATTTTTGCCCAAGCCACCTTTTCAGGTTTTTGACTTGCCGGGTGTACAGATTTTTTCATTTCATCCCTTATTTTTGCCCGAACCTTTTTGGTTCGCCGGGAAGCCCTTATTTTTGCCTAGGTGTGTCAACCTAGCGGGTCTTTGATTATACGCAGTATTTTTTTGACTATGTCCATGCTCTCAGGATGTAGGGAGGTGCCACTGTTAGTAGTGTTGTGTCGTCATACCACCAGAAGATCTTCGTTTGATCGTCCAATGCCCCAAGTGACTCAGACGAAGATTTGCCCCAAGCTGGTTGGCCTTTTGAGAGATTCTCCGAATCTTGACTTAACTGCACCAGATGTTGGACAATGATCATGCCATGCCCCTTGATTGGAGGTGCTTTTGTTCATTAGACATTTGTCGTGCGAACTTCTATGTTGTTCAAACAAATAGTCATATGCAAGCAATGTTATATTAAAAATGCAAAGCTTATGTCTGTCTTGAAGTTTTTGAAAATGCATTTTTTAGTAAAACAAGAAAACTATGTAACATGTGATGTCAACTCAAGATTTTACAGCGAGCCTTAAGGAGTCAGGATACCTTTGTAACAGTATGCTTTCGAATTATCCCATGCTTCAGCTAGGACTTTTTAAGGGTTAAAACGTGGCCTGGTTCACGGTTTAAGAAACAAAGGATAAAGGCTCAAATTTTATTTGTACCCACCCGCTCTTCGTGATGTTCTTCAAACCTAAACTCAGCTGATCGTTCGTTAGACCTTGTTTGAGTCTTTGCTCTGACATC
Source organism: Vicia faba (assembly GCA_948472305.1). Classification (NCBI taxonomy): domain Eukaryota; kingdom Viridiplantae; phylum Streptophyta; class Magnoliopsida; order Fabales; family Fabaceae; genus Vicia; species Vicia faba. Next base: position 645,847,302 of record OX451738.1, read on the forward strand.
CCGGTGATGGTTCAGATATTGACAATTTATTTTGAATAGGCAGTCATTTCTTTTTGTTGAGGGTTTATGTGACCTCTTTCTTTTTTATTTTATTATCCCTATTTTTGCCTGAACTGTTCCTTTTTGTGATTACAGTCAGCGGGATGCCCCAGTTTTTGTAAGTCTCCTTCATAGGTTTTGACTTGTTGGGCTTTTATTTTGAAAGATGATGGCTGCCTGTTTTTATGATTATTCGGAACCATCACTGTCTTTTGTTTTGGAAGGAATCCTTTGGTGCCATTCGTTGTGCACTTGGATCAACTGAGAAGACTACCCTGCCCCGGGTTATGATTAAGGGTTTTAATTTTCGAAAAGAAAAACTCCTACTTCTTTGGCTCGAAGGGGTTGACGAGGGATTATCTTCCTTATAACTCCAGTGTTTAGGAATTGAAACAATGCTTGTACCTCATCAGCGGGGTCTGTTCAAAAGCATACTGTAAATCGTGGTATCGTTTTCTTCATCCTCCCTCAAGAGGCTTAGAATTATTAACCGAGCGTTGATCATCACAAAAAAAATATGAAAGCAATTTGAATATAGTGAAAATAATTGGATTAATTCAAAAACAGACATACGCGGTGCATTAATGAAATAAAAGAGTTTGCTATGAAATTAATTGTTTGTATAAGCAAAAAATACAACTCGGAAATTCAAATAAACAAAAGCCTTCAATGATTGGGCAAAGGAGCAGTGATTATGTTTGGAGTTTCTGGTGCTTCAAACTGAATCTCTCCAGCGTCAATCATGTCTTGGACTTTATTCTTCAGAGCCCAACAGTTGTCTGTAGTATGCCCCGGGCTATCAGAATGGTATGCGCACCTATCGTTGGGATGATAGTTAGGAGCATAAGTGTTTGGATTCCGGAGAGGAGCCCTTAAGGTAATCATCCATGCCTTCAACATTTGTTGTAGCGCTTGATCCAATGACATGTTAATCTTAGTGAACTGTCTCTTGGGTGCGACCTCCTTACGTTGTTGCCCCTGTCCTTGTTGAGCAGGCCTAGGATTAAAGATTTGGGTTGCCCCTACATGTTGATCATGGCGACCCTTTTTACTATGCACATCATTGGACTCCTTCTTCCCACTGTAAGGCTTTTTATGAGCATCAGCAGGTGCAACTTCTTGAATCTTTCAGCCTTGATACCAGCTTCAATCCTCTCCCCGGTCAAGATCAAATCTATAAACCCAGCAGAAGAATTCCCAATCAGATGGTTGAAGAAAGGACCAGACAGGGTCCCCAAGAACATGTCAATGAGCTCACAGTCAGTCAAAGGTGGCTGCACCCTTCCAGCCAGGTCTCTCCACTTTTGCGCGTACTCCTTAAAACCTTCACCCGTCCCCAGTGACATACCCTGGAGTTGGGTACGCGTAGGAGCGAGGTCAGAATTATACTGAAACTGCTTATAAAAAGCAGTTGCCAAGTCCTCCTAGTTACGAATATTGGTTCCATCTAGCTGATAGAACCATTCGAGTTGAGTCCCTAAAAGACTCTCCTGGAAGAAATGGATCCATAGATTCTTGTCTGCCGTGTAGGGCTGGATCTTCCTTGCGTATGAACGGAGGTGCAACTTAGGACAGGAAGCCCCGTCGTATTTTGCAAAGGCATGTGCCTTGAACTTGTGAGGGATCACCACCCCAGAAGATAAGCCTAGGTCTCCAAAGTCTAACCCGGGCACCTGTTGAATCTCCATGGCACTTAGACGGTTCTCTAGTTGTTTGTACCTGTCTTTAGAGGGAGGTTACTATTCGTCGTTGTAATCTGTCTCATTGTCAGAGACCACGGGACTAGGAACCTCTCTCCCTTGTGGGCTGTCTTTCCCAGCAGATGGGGTGGTCATCTCAGCCTCATTTTGTGATCCATTCCCAGATCTGCGTCTAGGGTTGAACAAAACAGTCCTCTTCTTCTTCTTCTTCAACAGCAGAGTCTTCAATTCCTGTTGACCCTGGGCCAAGCTCATGACCAGCTCTTGAAACTGGGCGTTCTGGGCCTGGAGGGCCTTGATAGCTTGCTCATTGGATGATTCAGGATTCATGATGATGGCTGAAATAAACAGCGAAGAAGATTAAGCAATCTGTAGAAAAGGGTACCTGTAATGCAATGATATGTATGTATGCATGCGATGTTTTCAAGGGTCTCGCGGGGTAAACAGAGAAGCTTGTTAGAATTTGAATCCGGTGGCTTGATTGAAGGAACTGCATATTATTGAGAGTCCTTCTTCAAGAGTCAAGGCTCACCATATCGAGTGGGTCATAGCCCCTGACTCAGGTCATCATACTTGGCTAGAGGAAATTAAATCCCCTTTGCCCCTTGCTAGACAGTTGGTTCATCATGACCTGCATCGCAGACCCTTGAGGTCCTTGAAATGGATTAGTTCTTATGTAGCATGTATGCAATGGTATGATGTTATGCTATGCATGGGGTGATATAAGTAGGCCCTGTAATGAGTCCCAATTAAGGACTGTAAACAAAACCTGCAAGGAACTCAAGTGTCAGATAACAAGCATGCGAGTAGTCAAGTTTGAAAGCACACAAGTCACACAAGACAGCCCTTAGAGTTCAGGCCAGCATGAAGTTTGGGGTACTACCCTCTTGAAGTTGGTGGGCTCAAACCTGTCCTATCAAAAGTAACCGGGTTCTAAGGAGCTCAATATCATTGGGTTGTTTTCTGTGTTCATTGTTTTGATTTAGCCACTGGACTGACGATCAAAATATTCCAAGAAAACAACCCTCAATGAGTGTAGTATCGAGTATCAACCAACTTTGGACTGCACCAAAGTCAGTCATCTCACTACCCCTAAAGAGGCCAGGATGGTTCAAGTAAGGTTCCTAAGGTCAGTTGATGCTTCACGACACCACGCGGCGGCCCCGTACTCTCCTTGACGTGACTCAAGGGTTACCGGTACTCACCAAAGTGCCACATCAACGTAGCAAACTGCTTCAACCGTGTCGGTATACCCCGCACAGTTCCCTCACAGTTTTGTTGCTACTTTCTAAAAGGTATCCCCCAGATCCGGGTTAGGATCTATGAAACCCCAAGACAGGCCCACAATATTAAAGCAAACAAACAAGCAATTGAAAACATAAGAGTGGTCTAATCCTAAGGTACACCTCACTTTTATGAGTCCTCAGCAGAGTCGCCAGTTCTGTGATCGGTGGAAATAGAACTGACTGTTTTTTAAGCTGGTTTCATGAAATGTCGCGGTAAGCAAGAGTCGCCACCGTCTTTTATGTTCTCCAACATGGAAAGGACAAAAGCACAGCAAAATTCCTTTTTTGAGAATGTTTCTCGGTTCGGGAGGTAGATTTATAGAAAGGGAAGGTGTTAGCACCCTTTCTATCCATGGTTATCCACGGGCTCTTAGGTACTTGCTCTTATGTTTTCAAAAATTGTTTGCTTTTCAAGTGTGTGTGGGTTTTGAAAAAAAGTTTCGTTTGAAAAATTTCTAAGTAACTCTTGTATCTGTCCTCAAGAGTGTATGAAAAATTTGTTCGAAAACTTTTAGAAAGTGTGAGTGCGAAAAGTATTTTTGTTTGTTTTGAAAAGAGCAAGTACCCAGGAGATATACCTACTCTAAGGAATTAAGTTGTGTAAGAGTCCTTTAGATAGTGCTATCCCACCATTGAGAGGTAGGTAGCACCGTCGTTGGAGGTGTTCGGGTCAATTCGATTATCGGGACAGTGTGGTCACCGAAGCAATGGTAGGACGTCTTAGAAGTAACCCTAATGTCCTAGATCCTTTTTTATCCGAGGCAACCGTTTCGAGGCGACGGGATCTTTAGACAGAAGGGTGACCTCTAAGACACCCTATACTTGACGACCACGTTCGAGGCAACCAGTGAGGCGTACCCTAAGAGTGGTATGTGCATGTGTGTTGTTTCATGTTAATGTTTATCTTGTACATGTTATTTGTAAGCTACAGATTGGTTTTTATTTACATACATTCTTGCAGGAATTTTTTAACAGTTAGGAGTGCGGAAAGTAAATTGCGGAAATGTAAATCTAGCTATTACAAGGCGCGGGTCTATACATCGCCAAAAACTAAAACCCGTTTTAGTAAATAAGTGCGAGAATTTAAAGGAAAGCGATAAAGTTCCTATTTAACTATTACATATCTGGAGACAGTTACATAAATAATCAAAATAAATAGATGCACGCGAGAAGAAATTTAATCGGGAACGTCCTAAGGGTTTTGACCCTTTTAAGAAAAGAAATGAATTTTTTTATCCTTTTTTGTGATTAAATGAAATTAAAATTAATAACTAATTAATTTATTTATTAAAAGAAAAATGTTTTTGTATTTTTATGTTTTTAATGAAATAAAATAAAAGGAAATAAAATTAAAAGTTAATAAAAACCTAATTCTAAATTTATTTTAGTTATTAAGAAAAAAAGGTTAAAGTTGCCTAATTAAAACTAATTCAATTTATTAGTATTTATTTACAAAAGTAAAATGAAATTAATAATAATAATATTATTAGTTCTTTTTTTTTTTTTTATTGTGAAAGGATTAAATAATTAATTTTGGTGATAATAATAATAATTAAAAAAAAGTTAATAACTAAATTAGAAAATATGAAAAGGAAAAGAAAAAGAATAAACCAAGGGAGGGGGTCTGGGCCCAATATGGAGGTGAAAATTGGAATCTGAGGCCCATTACTCATCCAGCCACGTTGACTCCTTGGATCAAGTGTTTGTTGGTTGACTGAGTGCATGGTGAGGATCACTTCCTGGCCTTTGGATGCATGCCTGTAGCCACCGGCGCTTTGGATTTGTGAGGCGCATGATAAGCCTTCTTTGAAGCCTGCACACAAGTACGTAAGAAAAAATAATATGGGATTTTAAGGGGACCTGGGAAAACTTACAGCACGGTATGATGGACCTTAGGACGTGGCAAGGGTTGCTTTAGCTTCAGAGTATGGCAAAGAAGAGAGTCACGTTCTCCTTTTGGCCTGAAAATACTTGCAACACTCCTTTTGATCTCACACTTTTTTTTGACACTTTTTGGATTTTGTAGCTGGCCGTTTGTGCACACTCTTTTTTTTGAATGAGGTTGGGAAGGCTTGCATATGTAGTAATGAGTGAGAATAAGTCACATTTAGGAGCCTTTAACCATTGCAATTAAGCTTTGGATTTTGTCTTAACCACCATTAAAGGCCTTTCAAAGCTTGTTCAAAATTTGAATTTTCATGCCTAAATGAGCTTAGCACGAAATTGGTAGGTTGCAAATGCTTCATGAAGGCTATTCAAACCATAAGATACCATTTAATTATTTTTTTTAGATTTACTTGAATTATTATGGATTAAAATGAATTAAATCCATAAAAATTAAATAAAAATAGAAAAATAATTATTTGGTCTTGAAATTGATCATGGGACACGTGGGTGGCATGACAAGGATGAATCGAGTGGGAAAAAAGTGGGCCCTTTTGTCAAAAATTGAAGTTTCAAGGATAGTTGACTTTTGCCATTTCACAAAAATTTCCCAAATTCTCCAATGCATATCTTGCTCAATTTTGATCATATGAACATGTTCTTGGACATTTTGGAAAGGTCTTGAAGTCCTCTAACCAATGCCTTTGGTCCCATGTCATTTGGATTTACCAATCTCAAGTTATGGTCTTTGACTTAAAGTGCCTTTTTGTTGACTTTTGAAAATGACCTATAATGTTGAAATTGATAACTTTTTGTGAGAGCATTTCTTGGACTTGGAATGTGAATATGAGTTGTAGGAAATGTCATCCCCTTCAAAATGAGCATTGGATGGGATTTTTCTGATGAACCATGAAAAAGTTATGCCTTGGTCAAGTTACAGTTGACTTTTCATCTGTCCAAAAATAGAAACTTTTGCATCTTGATAATTTTTTAGCCATTCTTGTGAAATCATGGTCAAGATTTGACCAAATGATGATTGTGGCTTCAAAATAAGATGTTGGCCAAAAATTTTGATTTTTACGGCCAAGTGACCATTTTACCCCTACAGTTGATTGTAGAGCAAATAGGGCTTTTGACTGTGCAATTTGATTCTGTGAGCCTTTAAACTTGGCATGTAGATGCTTGACAATGTTTATAGGCATGTGGGACTTGATTGAGCCCTTGAAAACCTCAACTTCCTTGCAAGAACCAAAACCCTAATTTGACTGGCTTAGGAGGATGTTTGACTGTGTAGTCCTTGAGTAGACTTGAGCAAATTGAGATGATGCTTGTCAAAACTTTGAAGAATATGGGAGGGAAAATTTTGGGGTACAACAATCCCACTATCTCTTCCATCCTTTCAACCACGGTAAGGTTCAGTGAGACCACATAATCTAATGCTGAATAATTACCAAATCCCCATTTCCCTCCACAATCTCCATCCCACACTCCTTCTTCTTCCTCAACACTAACCCCTGTCGGACTTCACCATTCTCGCATCAGAAGGTTGGTATTCCATCTCAGAACACGAATCTGCCCCTTATTCTCTACATTTCACAGTCGATTCTCCGCCATCAGCGCCACCGTAAACAACACTAACCTCCACTTCGATTTCGTTCCATTATCACCATCTTCTAATGCAACTCTTTCCACTACTCCAAAGTGAAAAACGAAGGAATGAATCTTCTTTCTTGGAACTTGTTTCACTCTGGAAATCAAGAAGAAAGGAGTTGAGCTAGTTGTGAGGACATTACAACGGACAGTGAAAGCACTAGAGGTTAAGATAGAGAAATTTACTTTTTTTATGTTCACACGGTAACATAGAGCAGGAAGGGAGAGGAAAGTTGTTGCTGTTACGGATGGGAGAGGAGGAGAGAGTGTTTTGTTTTACGGTGTAGCATAGAAAAAAGAGGAAGATGAAGGTGGACTACGCTTGGGTTTTTTTCCAGTTTTTGTTCCTTTAATTATTTCGTTGTTGGAAATAAGAATAATAATATTAAATCTATCTTTGTCTTCCCAAAGCTAACATACCGCGGCACGCCATCACCTTTAGGGTTTCACCAACTTTTCATTGTTTCTTCTTTTAACCGGGTCAGGCCCTTTGGGCCAATGGCCCAATCGCTCAACCATGTTCCCTTATTTATCAATTATGTCATGATAATAAACGAATAGCACCCTAGTACAATTGGCAAAGCATATTAGTTATAACCTTAAAAGCCTGAGCTCGATCCTTGCTAGGACATTTTTTTGTTCTTTTGCTCTTTTAAGCTCTTTCTTTCAATTCCATTAAAACTTGATTATATATAATTTAGTTTATTATATGATTATATAATTATTATAAAACATAAAAAACATGTTTGTCGTACCCCAAAATTTGCCCTCTCATTTCTCAAGGAATCACCCTGGATCCTCAAGTTTGCTTCCATCCAATTCCAAGCCTTGAACTGCAATTTTTCAAGAAAATCACTCATAAGGGCAAAATGGTCATTTGCATGTTGAAAAGTCAAACTTTGATTTTTTTTGGATCAAAATCAAGTTTCAACAATTTTATTTCATCAAGACATGAGATTGGTTCATCAAAATCAGAAGTCAGAAGTTACCTTGAAAATCAAATTTTCTAAACATTTAGAAAATTTTCTAAGTGTCTAGAGAATGTGATGCTTCAGAACTTCTGTGCCAGCCTCTATGCAAGTACAGTCATAAGTTGCAAACACGGTTCAGAACATGACGCTTAAATCAGAACATGTAGAAGCGATGCTCTTTGGTCAGAACACGATGCTTCAGTCAGAACATGATTCTTCAGCATTTGGAGGTTACGTTTCTGATCTTCTGCAATCAGAACATCACCAAATCCCAAGACCTCGTTTAAACAACCTGTTGCACTGCTACAGTACAATTCTCTAACCAGCAGTTAATCCATTCCACGCCTGTATTTTGCCAAATCTTGTGTTTACACCAAATACAAAAAGCTGTGATCAAAAAGCAATGGAACATTGTGCCAAAAAAGTTCAAATCCCATATGTTTTCCCCCTAAAACCACAACAAATTAATCTATAATAAGTGGCTCCATCACACTTGCAAAGGGCTGGCTTTTGGAGAGAGAGATTGGCCAAAAGAAAGAAAAGGAAGTTGTGAAACCTTCATAAAAAATCCAGATTTCTCATACACAAAAACAAACCATTGTTCTTCATTTTGAACCAAAGAACTTGGCATTTTATCTTCCGTTAATCTTGCTGACTCAGAACATCCAAAGGTAGCAGCTCAAAGCTCCAAGCACGCTCCAGGTTCAAGGTAAGTCTTTCTGACTTTGCTTGTTTTTTTATTCTGAACATCATTAACATGTAAATATCATAGTATCAATGTTGTACATACCATTGCTTAAGTAAAAAAACTGTGGATCAGAACTTCTTGATTAAGGCTAGGCTCAGGATCAGGATTAGAACTTCTGTAAACTGTTGTGCTTTTTATCCTTCTGATTTGATGTTTGTTGAAAACTGAATAGATTACTGATGTGCTGATTGAGAGTTGAAATATGGCATAAAACTTTTGATGTTCATTCATAGTTTTAACACACAGAACTTCTATGATTTTTATCACTGTTAAACACACGGAGAACTTCTGAGTTCTCTTCACTATTTTAACACACTGAACTTCTATGATTTTTTCTCACTGTTAACACATACTGAACTTCTGATTCTTACATGCCGATAACGCACTAAGCTGCTAATGTTCACTCACAGGCTCAGCACAATTCAGAACTTCTGAGTTCTCCTCACTGTTTTAATATACATAACTTCTAAGATTTTCTCATTGTTCTAACATTCAGAAGTTCAGCACATAGCAATCCTGAACTTCTGTATTTTCCCTCTAACATTTTTTGCAGGATTTCAGAGTGTGCCAATCCAGAACCTCTGTTCCCTTTCCCTCTGACATGTCTTGCAGGACCTCAAAGTTTACTAACTCAAAACTTCTGATACCCACTGATGTCTCCTGTCGAGTCACGCGTCTAGGCTTCAGAACTTCTGATCCTTATTGTTTTTCCTGCAGTAGCACGTTGTTTTCTATCTTTCATTTATTTTCTTTTTCATCATTTTTAATATTAACTCCTTTTTTTTTATTAACATAAAAAACATAAAAATGTTTTCCTTTAAATTTATTTCCTTAAGACAAAAACATTTTCTAAACAAGTCCATTTCTTTCCTATATTATGCATTTCAATATGGTTGTAATAGATAATTAGGACTTAAATTCCTTGCAATCCCCATTTATAAATTTGTATACCCCATCCCCAAATATTGTAATAGCGTAGGACTTTACATTTTTGCAATTTATCTCTTTTGAATGTAAATGCTAGTAATTAGGGTGTGTATGGTAAGACATGAAATTTACAAATAGATCACCCTAATCAAAGATTAAATGCATGCAAATCAAACACACTATTCACACATGCACCCTTAAGGTTAACTCCACTTGTTGCCTAAAAAATGGTCATGTTATGCATGTGGGATGTCTTAGCACGAACAAATAAAAAATACAAGATCATAGTCCCTCGATGACGCTATCAAAGTTGCCTTTCGAAATGATCTTAGTCCCTAAAGAAAAAATTCCAAGTCATCTCACAACATTGCTATCATGGTTATATGATGACCCACGCTCGTCCTTTCACATCCAACGATGGGGATTCTTACCAAAACGATGGTAAGATAGCAACATCTAAAGGAGGAGGAAAAGAAAATCTAAGACCTTTTGAGTAGGTAGATTTGCTCCTAGTTGCTCGCTTGCTCACAACAAAAAACATTTTTATACACCCACACTCTCATCTTTGAACTATTTTCCAAACAAACACTTTGTATGCGTTCTTATAAAAACGAGAATCATTACAAAGTTACATTTTCAAAATACTTTCAAAAACCACACCACAAGCACATTCAAATAAAAGCAAGTGATCTAGCAAGTAACTAAGAGCCCATAGAAAACCATGGATGAAAAGGGTGATAATACCTTCCCTTTTCATAATCTACCCCCCGAACTCAAGAAAATATCTCTAAAGGTCTTTCCTATGCTTTTTCACCTTTCCTTTTGGATAAAAGAAAAGTCGGTGGCGACTCTTGCTAAACCGCAACATTTGCAAACACAAATGCAAAACCTCAAGACAGTTCTCCCACCATATCACAGAACTGGCGACTCTGTTGGGGAAATTTCTAAAAGTGGGGTTACCTTAGGGTTAGATCACATTTACTTGCTTACATTGTTTGAGTTGTTTTCTTTACATTATGGGTCCTTGTTTGGGTTACTGTTAAAAATCCTACACCCGGATTTGGGGACACATTTTAGATAAGTAGCAATAAACTGTGAGGGAACTGTGCGGGGTATACCAATATGGTTGAAGCAGTAGCTACGTTGATGTGACACTTTGGTTGGTACTGGTAACCCTTGAGTCAATAAAGGAGAGTACGGGGCCGCCGCGTGGTGTCATAACGCATCAACTAACCTTAGAACCTTTAGATTGCACAACTTGGCCTTTAGGACGTAGTGAGATGACCGAGTTTGGTGCAGTCCGAAGTTGGTAGATACTCGATGATACACTAATTGAGGTTGGACTCTTGAGCTTTGTTTAGTTGCGAGTCAATCTCCTATTGAACGAAGCTGGGAGAAAGATCTGTGATATTGAGATCCCTTAGAACCCGGTTACTATTACTAGGACAGGTTGAGCCAACTAAACTTCAAGAGGGTACTTACCTAAAAACTCCATGCAAGCCTAAACCTAAGGACTTGTCTTCTTTGTGTGTATATGATTATTTGTATATAAACTTGCTTACCTCGCATATCTGTACATAACATCATAACATCATACCATAGCATTTTAAATAGCATTTCAAGGATCTCAAGGGTCTTTGATGTAGGGTCACGTTAAACCAGACGTCTATCAAGGGGCAAGAGGATTTATTTCCCTCTAACCAAATGCCGTCAAAAATCAAGTACAACATCCTTGAGTCAAGGGCTATGACCCACTTGATATGGTGAGCTTAATTCTCGTGGAAGGACATCCACCGATACAAAGTTCTCCAACCAAAACTGTAAGTGACTACTTACCCCGCGAGATCCTTGAAAACATGCATCCACATATCATGCATCATATCATGACAGGTTTCTCTCAGACAGGTCTCCTTATCTTCCTACTGTTTATTTCAGTAAGATGGATATGGAACAAATGGTGAAAGGTATCCAGGCTCAAAACGCTCAACTTCAAGAGATGTTCTTGAACCTATCCAAGGGACAAGAAGAGGTCAAGGAGCTCCTCACCAGGGACATGATCATGGGAAATCCTAGGGATGACAGAGATGACCAATTAGAGCGGATACAAACCGAGATAGCCATAATGAAAGTCCAGATGATGGGACAACGGGTGGGCCAGATGGCTCTTATCCAAAATCTGACACAAGGACAAGAAGAACTGAGGGTCCTCATCAACAAGCTTCATCGGGATGAATGTAACCAAATGGGGAAAACATCTAGGATTGGGGATCAAGTCATCATCCAGCCCCCCATGAGACAAGAAGTCGGTTTAAGGGAGAGAAGGCCTTCCCAATTTTTTTCCATGACACGAGCCTACCAACGAATTCGTCAACATCAACCGGAAAATCAGCAAAGACAAAGCGAGCCCAAAAGACAGTTTACCAACATCAACATACAACTATCCCAAGCTTTGAAACACATGCTGAGGATGAATCTGATTACACCAATAAGACCTCATCCAAATCCCAAAACTTTTTCTCCCAGCTACAATCCTGATGCCAGGTGTGCCAATCATTCTGATAGTCTTGGACATGATACAAACAATTGTTGGGCATTGAAGTACAAGATTCAACACCTGATCGACGAAGGAATGTTGGAGTTCACACATGATGGCCAGACTGAATTCTTCTACCAAAGGCTCACCACCTAAAGTGACAAGTTCAAACAAAGAGGCTTCTGTTTATTTTGAATTTTCAAGTTGTAATTTCTCTTTTGTTATTCAAACAATTATCTATTAATGTCAAACTTTGTTTTATTAATGCATTGCATATGTTTGTCTTGATTTGATCCACTCATTTTCATTACATTTAAAATATGCTTTTTACTCACTTTATGACATTCAACTCTTGCTAAAAGTTACAAGCCTTTAGAGGGAGGATGACGAAAATAATGCCATAATCTCATACAGTATGCTTTTGGACAAACCTTGCTGACGATCTACAACCATTATTTCAAATCCTAAACACTGGAGTTATAAGGAAGGCAATCCCTAGTCAACCCCTTCGATCCAAAGAAGTAGAAGTTTTTCTTTTTCACAAAATTAAAACCTTTAAACAAAACCTGGGGCAGGGTAGTCTCTCAGTTAATTCAAACGCGTGTTTAGCCGCAAACTCTCATCTCGTAATACAACGAATGACATCAAAAAAACATTCCTATGGAATCAAAAGACGGTGATGGTTCCCTATCACATAGGCAGTCATTATCTCTAAAAAAAAGCCCACTAAGTCAAAACCTACAAAGGAGACTTAAGAAAACTGGGGCATCCCGCTGACTGTAATCTCAAAAAAAGAACAGTCAGGCAAAAATTAGGGATAACGAATCAAAAGAAAAAGGTCACTATAAATCCTCAACAACATGAAAAAAATTGTTGCAAAAAAATGATTGCCTTCCGATAAACTTAACTTGTATGAATCATCACCAAAACGTAATTCCAGACTTAATTGGAGTTCAAATGCACAATTAGTTGTGTTTAGGACTGAAGAACATCACGAAGAACGGGCGGGTATAAATACACTTTAAGCATTTATCCTTTGTTTCTTAAACCGTGAACCAAGCCACGCTACACCCCTTCAAAAGTCCTAATTGAAGCATGGGTTAGTTCGAAAGCATGCTGTTACAAAAGGTATCCTGACTCCTGTAAGGCTTTACTCAAAATCCTGAGTTGAATTTTTCTTACAAAACTTCTTTATTTGCTAAAAACACATTTTTCAAAACTTCAAGACAAACATAAACTTTGCATTACTTGAATATCACTGTTTGCATATGGCTATTTATTTGACAGCGGAGAAATTCACACAACGAATATCCAGTGAACGGAAGCTCTCTCAGTGAACAAAATCAATTCAAGAAGGATGACACTTCCATTGTCAAAACTCCTATCACCAAGGGGACATGACATGTCACTATCCAGCACACCTGGGGCAGTCCAGTCAAGATTCCAAGAAATCTCTCAAGAACTGCAGAGTAACCAGGGGCAAGTCTCCATCTCCGTCACTTGGGGCATTGAACGTCAATCTCAGCGAAGGGTTACGTACAATCAAAAATTTTCTGGTAATGCCACAAACACTTGCTACTAGGGGCAATGACAAATCTCCCCAAAATCCTTCTCATAGGATGACTCCCAGAAAAGGGTTTAACCTTTGAAAACCTTTCCCCAGCTGAGACAACCTCAAGAATCCTCGAAGACTTTCCCCAACGAAGTCGTCACCTCTCTAGCAGACCGGCAACATGGTTTATTTCCCCAACAAACTATAGATTCCCCAGCTTGAGGTGGCCTCTCCAACTACTATAAATCAAAGGACCACAACTCCTCTTCCCCAGTAGACTACTCTACAATCCCCAGCAAGTTACTGTGAAACCTGGACCCGACCAGATATCAGTTCAACTTTGACTCACCAGTTGAGCAACGGACAACCGAGACTCCAGAACTCTTTTCCTAAGAAGGAATCAACACTCTCCAACAGAGTTTTCAACTTTCCCAATGAAGTTTCCCATAAAATCTCTTTTCATAAGACAATCCCTGACCGGAGTCCCAATCTCTTGGTAACTTTCTCCCCATCTAAGTCAATTTTTACAAGATTGAAGCTTAGGGGATCTCTTCCTAAAGGAAATTCACCTCATCAACAGGGTTTATTTCCCCAACAGAGTTATTGCTCCAGCCAAGTTCAAATTTCTCAACATACAACAATCAAGACACCACAAATTGCCCAGCTGAGTCTATTTTCCCCAGCTGAGTATATCTTCTCCAACCAAGGCTATTATCTCCAAAACAGAATCTATCCTCCCCAGATGAGCCCATCATCCCCAGTTGGGTGTATCCTCCCCAAGCTGAGTCTGCCTTACCCGGCTAAGCCCATCATCCCCAGTTGGGTGTATCCTCCCCAAGCTGAGTCTGCCTTACCCTACTGAGTCTATACTCTCCAGTTTGAATTTCCCTTTCAAATTACTGCAAATCAAAGGGCCACAACCCCTAATCCCCAGTAAAGCCGCCAGCAAATCCTTTACTATTTGCAAGATTCTATGAAGCCTGGATCTGACCAGATATTAGCACAATTTTCAAGTTATTACTAAAGCCTGGACCCGACCAGATAATAGTTTGACTTCTTCGATTACTGAAACCTGGACCCGACCAGATAACAGTTTGAGTTACTGAAGCCTGGACCCGACCGGATAACAGATGATCTCAATTTCGAAATGCTATGAAACCTGGACCTGACCAGATAATAACCTAACTCTTCAAATATATAGAAGAACCTGAACTCAATCTGACCAAGGTTTAACTTCTTTTCCCCAGTAGAGTTGCCTTCGTATCCCAAACAAATTGCTGAGAAACCTGGACCTGACCAGACAGTAATCATCCTCAGAGATTTATTGTGAAGCCTGGACCCGACCAGATAACAATTGGCCTTGTGATACGGTGGGAGAACTGACTTGGGTTTTGCGTTTGTTTTTGCAAATGTTTCGGTTTAGCAAGAGTCGCCACCGACTTTTTATTTTACCCTAAGGAAAGGTTAAAAAGCACAGCAAAAACCTTTGAGATGTTTTCTTGGGTTCGGGGAGTAGATTATAGAAAGGGAAGGTATTATCACCCTTTCTATCCATGGTTATCCATGGGCTCTTAGTTACTTTCTTAGATCACTTGCCTTGCATTTTCAATTGTTTGAAATGGTGCTTTGTGTGTGGGTTTGAAAATGTTTTGAAAAAGATGCCTTGTCTAGGCAACCCTTGTAACAATTCTTTACTCGAATGTTTTACAAAAGGTGTTTGTCTTTTTGAAAAGATGTTTCAAGGTTTTGAAAGTTGTTTCGAAAGTTGTGTTTGTGAAGTGTGTTTTAAAAAATGGCAAGGATTTGTTTTGCAAGTCGGTCAAGTAACCAAGAGCTATCTACCCTAAATTTCTCAAAGATTTTTTCTATGTTTTAACCCTTTTAACAGTATTGTTCCACCATTGCATTTGGTGGACAATCTTGTGTTAGGATGTTAACGGGACGGGCGCGGGTCATCGTTTAGACCATGAATGCAATGGTGCCAAGTGTCTTTGGCAATTTTTCCTCCAAGGGACTTGATCATTTTTAGGCAACTTGAGAAAGCGTCATCGAGGGACTATGATCATTTTGATTTGTTTTGTTTTGCCAAAGACACTCAACATGCAACATGGCCCATTATTTAAGGCAACAAGTGGAGTAACCCTAAGGGTGTAAGTGTGATTGGTGTTGTCCATTTTCATGCCTTTTTTGTCTTTTGTTTAGTCAAGCTATTGGTTGGTTGATTTTTGCATACAAACCCTAGGTCTATCATGGCATAATTAGAAAGCTTTTAAATGCGGAATTTTAAAGTCCTAAATTATTACAACATAATTATAGGGATGGGGGTACAAATGTTCAAATGGGGGATATTTAGCAAGAAATTTAAATCTAAACTATTACATCCAAATTGAATATACAAGTTATTTAATTGTACAATAATTAAATAAATACAATAAATATGCAACATGCACAAAAATGGTTTTGTATGTATGTAAAAGTATTTTTCAATGCAAAATATACACAAAAATAAAAAGTTAAATTTTGGATATTTTCATGGTTTAGGGCTATCTTAGTTTTCTAAATAAATAGTATTTATTAATTATATTATATACAATATTTTGTTAATTATATACAAAAAATAAAAAAAAAAGAAGTATATTGTGAGAAAAAAGTATTTTTGATGTCATATATTGATAAAAATAAAAATGTGTTATTTTCATATTTTTATCCTAAATATTTGATAAATATACAAGTATTATATTATATATATTTAAATATACTAAATATGTACAAAAATAAAAATATTAATTATTTACAAAAAAAAAGTATATTTTTAGAAAATGTTTTCAAAATATAAATAAGAAATAAAAAAACTAAAAAATATATATTTTTTATATTGTTTTCTAGGTTTTTGAATAAAAAGTATAAATATATTTATTTACATGTGCTAAATGAAACAAATAAATACCAAATAAATGTAAAAATGTGAAAAAATATTTTTAGTGTTTTTTCATGTTTGAATAAAAATATAGAATCAGAAACAAAAAGAAAAATGCAAAAATAGTGAATATTTCACACAATGGGCCAGGGGGTGTAGGTGGAAAAAGATGGTGCAAAAAGAAAAAACAACTCAGGCCCAGCCCAAGTCAAGCTTCTTCGACCTCCAGCCATTTCTGTCTCAAAAACGCGCGCCCTCCATGCTTGATTCAAACTTCCTAATTCTTTGACTTTTAGAAAAAACTTATAACACCAATAGTGTAGAGCATCATGTCACGATTTCAAATATATAAAAAAGTTGTTCTAACTCTCAGAAATGAGAGAGAATTTCTTCTCCCCCAATTTCTGACCTAAGTTTTTTCAATGTTCATGTCCCAAATTCTCTCAGCACACACAACATAAATGAAAAGTAAGTATATGGATAGCTTCAGGGCCATGAGTAGAACATACTTTCTTCACAAACTTAAGCCTAAATAAGCTTGGATAGAGAGATAAAAGTTCACATTTTACCTGTTTCAGCTTGACTCGAACAGAGTAATATGGCCAACTTCAATGGTGTTTGAGGACTTTTATAGCTTGCCTGAGGTCCAAGGATGCTTCCTTTATGCTTGGTGTGCCTCGAATCCTTCTGAATCAAGCTATGGAAGTCAACCTACAACAATGAAAAGTGAAAATGGAAAACTTGGCTATGGAGTTTACAGCTTGTATCTAAGTCTTGGGACAGCTTCAATGGATGGTATGGAGTGTATTGGAACTTATTTGGGCAAAAACACGTGAGGGAATGATGCTGGCCAAGTCAAAATGCAGAATGCCCTGTTTCTTGCAGAAAAATGGTGTTCCTGTGAATGAGGAGGTTTGAGGGATGGTTTGGTCGTGCTTTAGGTCAGTTAGGGAGTATGAAATATGTGGACAAAGTTTGTTTTAGTTGGTCTTTGCAGGCATGAGAGTTATGGTTCAATATGCAAGTTTTCTTCTTATCTAAGCAAACAAAATGCAAGTTGGGTTATAGGCCAATGCAGGCCCCTCAAGCATGCTGCAAACTTGGTTCTTGATCAGTGGGATTTGTCCATAAACTTGTGCCTAAAAGATCTGGCCTCTACCTCTTTGATTTGAGAATTTGACATAAAGTGGACCTTTTCAAAAATGGCAAAAATGCTTTTTCTAATTAAAGGTTAATTCTTTGTGTAATGACTATATGAACAAAATAAGACTTGAACACAAAGGATTTGCATTAAATTATTGAGTGTGAATGGGATTATAGGCCTGTAATCTAGCTTGAACCATGCTGAGTTTGAAAATGCAAAGTGTATGAACATGCCTTGGTCAAGAACAAAAGTGGATTTTGCCCAACTTTGCAAATTCGAATCTCCCTAACCACAAGGGTGCTTCATGAGTTCTTGGACAATTTGGAAATCTTGGAATGTGTACTACAATCCATCTTTGTAATGCAAGTTGAAATTCCCAGTGGAAGCATGTGAAAAGTGGCCATGAAGTTGGGCAAAAATCCTGCCTAAAATAGGTCAAAAATTTTCTAAGTTAAGAATGTTTTGCACCCTTGTTCCAAAAATCATAACTTGAGCTACAAGCTTCTTTTGAGGAAACTTTGTGAATCAAAGTTGTAGATTTTGCAATGGACTACAACTTTCATGTTTTGAGTTTTGCTTGAATCCAATTGTATCTTGATGAAAAAATGGGACAAAGTTAGGAAAAAATAAGGAAGTTTCATAACTTAGAAAAATTCTAAGTTATGAAATTTTCTCATTCTAAACCCTAAATTGCAATTTTTGGTTTCTTGATGAACAAGTTTCATAATTTGACATGTTTTGATGAAAAATGAATCTTGGCACTTGATTTTGACCAAAAAGTCAAAGTTTGACTTTTCAGTATACAGTCAAATTTTGATCAGTTGACTGGAAAATTCATCTGTCAATCTTGTGCATTTGGGGATCTTTTTGAACTTGTTGAATATGTCAAGACAATGCCATTGAGTCCTTGAGGCTATATGTGAGATTGGTTTGCCATTGGCTAGGTCAAACAGTCAAAAATTGCCCTTGTGCAGTCAAAACCCTAAAAATGACCATTTTGCCCTTTTGGTGATCTGATCAAATTTCTTGTGGAATTGTGATCCAAACTTGATCAAATGGTCCATATGAGTTTATTATGTTGATGTGGGTCAAGAATTATGAAGTTTGACTGTCAATTGGCCACAGTTGACTTTTTCCCCAATACAACTGATTTTTAGGTCAACTGTCCAATTGACTGGGCAAAGATTGGAATCAAGGCTTGGAACTTGGTATGGATAAACTAGTGAGTCCAATATGAAGCATGAAAGTCACTTTGGGCATTTTAGGTCAAAACATCTTGGTGCAAATTCAAACCCTAATTTGGGTCAACAGTGCAAGGAGGAGTCTTGAGCAGAGCAAACCCTAACTTGATCTTGAGTTCCAAGAGTCTTGTGGTGAGAAAAAGTTGATGAAATGAGAGGGAAAATTTTGGGGTACAACAGTTGCCCCTATTCAATCTTCTTGCACCTGAAGAGTTAGATTGGCAGGTTTGCCTTTCGCGTCTCGAAGGTAAAAGGAGATTAGACACTAGAGTGCCCTTAAATTTGCACTCGTCAAGACAATGGATGCGGGAATGGGCTTAGAGATGCCATTTGGAGATGGGCTTAAAGATGCCATCTAGAGGGGTGACAGAATCTTGTCGGGGATGGGCTTAAGGATGCCATTTGGAATGAGTATCAGAAAGGTGTCCATGTTTTAGAATATCTCTGAACTGGGGGTCTTGAATAAGCAATGGATTGATATCCGTATCTGGAAGCATCCGTAAACTGTTTTCAAAAGTTGAGTCTGAATAAGCGATAGATTAACATCCATTGTTGGGAAGAATCCGTAAACTGTTTTCAGAGGTGGAAGAATCTGAACAAGCGATAGGTTAACATCTGTTACTGGAGAACCCGTAAACTGTTTTTAGAAGTCTTGAAGTTGAATAAGCAATAGAGCAGCATCCGTTGTTGGGAAGCGTCTGTAAACTGTTTTCAAAAGTTGAGAAGAATCTGAACAAGCGATAGATTAACATCCATTACTGGAGAATTCGTAAACTGTTTTCAGAAGTCTTGAAGTTGAATAAGCAATAGAGCAACATCCGTTGTTGGGAAGCGTCTGTAAACTGTTTTCAAGAGTTGAGAAGAATCTGAACAAGCGATAGATTAACATCCGTTAATGGAGAATCCGTAAACTGTTTTCAGAAGTCTTAAAGTTGAATAAGCAATAGAGCAGCATCTGTTGTTGGGAAGCATCCGTAAACTGTTTTCAAGAGTTGAGAAGAATCTGAACAAGCGATAGATTAACATCCGTTACTGGAGAATCCGTAAACTGTTTTCAGAAGTCTTGAAGTTGAATAAGCAATAGAGCAACATCCGTTGTTGGGAAGCGTCCGTAAACTGTTTTCAAAAGTTGAGAAGAATCTGAACAAGCGATAGATTAACATCCGTTACTGGAGAATCCGTAAACTATTTTCAGAAGTCTTGAAGTTGAATAAGCAATAGAGCAGCATCCGTTGTTGGGAAGTGTCCGTAAACTGTTTTCAAAAGTTGAGAAGAATCTGAACAAGCGATAGATTAACATCCGTTACTGGAGAATCCGTAAACTGTTTTCAGAAGTCTTGAAGTTGAATAAGCAATAGAGCAACATCCGTTGTTAGGAAGCGTCTGTAAACTGTTTTCAAAAGTTGAGAAGAATCTGAACAAGCGATAGATTAACATCCGTTACTGGAGAATCCGTAAACTGTTTTCAGAAGTCTTGAAGTTGAGAAGGAACTGATGTAGGGTTTCCTGATGATGAGTCCGTGTAAAACTGCATCTAGATGAATCTGGAATAAGTATCAGAATGTCACCATGTCTGGGTCACATCTGAACTATTTCTAGAAAGTAACTCGGGAGATGATGATCTTTGTCTATTGACTGGTCTTTCCTGAAAAGGTAAAGAGTTAGTTGTATGCAATGTCATGATGCCTGATGCAATATATGTTATATCAATGTTTATGATATGAATGCGATGAATGTGCATGTAAGCTGAGGAGCTGTCTTGC
This sequence comes from Vicia faba, assembly GCA_948472305.1. NCBI lineage: Eukaryota > Viridiplantae > Streptophyta > Magnoliopsida > Fabales > Fabaceae > Vicia > Vicia faba. The sequence goes on from OX451738.1 coordinate 645,867,657, forward strand.
TGAGGGTAGATGAATCATGGATGGCAGGAGATAAAAGAATCTTGACTGCTGCCAGGGAAAGTGAGTCCTTGACTACCGCGGGGGATTACAAGAATCTTTGATTGCTGAAGATGAGACATCCTTGTTGACTACTGTTGGAGAATCAGGAGCTTGGGTTGTATGCCAATCTACTGAGGATTCCTGTCCTGAGGAGATCTTCACTGGGGAATATCTGAATATCCTGTGAGGAACTGAGAATGAGAGTCTTCATTCTGCTTGGGGAATACAAGATCTTCAATTGTTGAGGGATCTTAGGACCACTGCAGGGGATTGGAGTTCCTTGGTGACTTGCAGGGTAAGAGAATTCTGATGATCTCTACTGGAGAGTTCAGGACCTGATAGACTTATACTGGAGAAGCATGACTGAGAATCCTGAGTCTGGTGGGAAGTATCTGAAGAAGTGAAAAACACAAGAAGGGGGGTTGAATTGTAAAACTTGAAATCAAATGCAGACAACACGTTATTTTTATCCTGGTTCGTTTGATCTCAAACTACTCCAGTCCACCCGTCAAGCTGATTTCGCCTCTCTCCAACGAGGTCTTAATCCACTATATTCAACTGAATATTACAACTGCTTTAACAACTGCTAAAGCCTTCTTGAGTCAAAACCACAAGCCGGTTTCTCAAGGAAATACTTTCTTACAAAGAAATGAGATCTAAGTGTGTTGAATGTTTTCTACAAAACTGTTTATCACAACTGTGATATTACACAAATTAAGCTTATGAGAACTAGAATGCTAAAACAATAGAATAGGTAATTTGAGAGTTTTTAGCAAACTGGGAATGAGGATGAATATGAATAAATTTAGGCGTGTAGAGAGTTGTAGAGCATTAGCCAATTCATTCCTCACTTGCTTGTTTATATAGCATTGGAAAGTGGTACGTTGGAGTCAGTTATTCCGTTTCAATGCCAATTACATTCTTTCCATATTAAGCAGATCTTTGTCTGGAATAATGTCGTTGATAATAAAGTATCTTGAATGCACAGTACCGTTGCCAATAAAGCGTGTTCTGGCATTGGCTTATTCTAACGCTGCTAGATGTTGATGAGTTGTTGTTGTCTTGATCAGAGTTTAGATTGTTACGCGCAGATCTGTTCATCAAGCTTCAGCGTAAGCACATGTTGATCTTCTGATTCTGGCATCTGATATAACACCCTCTGATGCTGATGTTGATTTTCTTATGCTGATACTCATCAGAGTTTTTGTAAAACAGAATATAATTTTTAGGTAGCATATATGTCTTACATGAATCATACAATTTATATAATCTTGTTTTTTATTATCATCAAAACTTTAACTTAGGGTAGTAGATTCAAACTTTGTTCTAACAATCTCCCCCTTTTTGATGATGACAAAAACTAGAATTTTTCAATTGAAAATTAGCGAGAAAAGTAGCAGAGATAACCAAATAATAAATTGTATTAGAATTAAATAGTATCAAAGATAAGGAGGAATAAAAGGTATCAGAGCTTAAGGGGATAAGAAAACAACTATCATAGTTATGATCAGAAAACTCCCCCTGAGTTTATTACTTCCCTTTTTAATTCCTTGAATCCTTTAGCATCAGATCTTTCTTTTACTCGTGCAGAGCTTCAGTGTATCAGAGATAATTAACTTCTTGTACCTGTAAGCTTATGCAAAACAAGGAAACATCCAAGTATATCAGAGTGTTAGAATGTTTGAGACTTTTGTCTCAGTAATCCGTTATTGAAAAATATCATTCTTTTTCTCCCCCTTTTTGTCAGCAATCAAAAAGTGCAAGCAATATAAGCTAAAACGATCAGAGCAGAAAAACTGTTATATTTAATTCAAAGCATAGAAGATAGTACAGAAAACATGGAAAGAAAACAATGAAAACATCATGAATGAAAATCTAAGGTTGGGGTGGAAAGCGTGTGAACAGAGCTTCTAACATGTTCTTGACCTGATCAGCAGTTTCCTTCTGCTGATGCACCATGCTGACTACTGTATCAATCTTGCCATCTTGCACATCCATCCTTTCCTTCATTCTTTGATCATTCTTATCCATTCTTTGCTGCAGACGAATATCATTCTGCTTCAGCTCTTCAAGAATCTGCCTGTCCAAAGCAGCTTGAGAGACGTCAGAAACAGGATGCTTCTGAGAGCTTTCTGCAACATCTTCTGCTTGACTAACATCTTTAGCTTGAATTGTCTGATCTTCTGCTGGCTGAACTTTTGAAGTTGGACGCTTTTCAGACCATGGCTCACTATCCAGAAAGAGCACTTCCTCCTTCAGCAGCTGACTCATGACTGGACCTTCAACTTCTTTCAGCAGTTTCCTGAAGTTCTGTTGAGCCTGTTCATAGTTTATGTCTTGCAGCTTGAAGGCTTCAGCGCGTACCCACATTTTGAATTGTGTCCAGAGTTGGTCTGAAGCAGCATGATCAATCATTCCAGGACACGCCTGCTTTAGAGAAGCAATCCAATTTTGCATGCCTGTTTCAAAATTCAAAATACCAGAACCAACATTTGGTTGTTTGGGTTTTGGAATGGCGGTTTTATTGATAATGGCAGCAAAGCGGTCAAGGACTGTGAGATCGATGAAGGTTTTGCTGTGGTCTTCTGTATTTTGATTGGGAGATGGAGTGGGAGAATCAGAAATGATGATTGGACTGTTTGGAGTATTAGGAGGGGTAGTTTCTGGTGAGGATGGTAGTTGGGGTATGTTTACAGTTGTACCACAAGGCAATTAAATTGCCAAGGGTTGTGGTTCAGAGGATTGAGGTGAATGAGGTTCAGGGGTTTGAGGTTCAGAGTGGTGAGACTCAGAGTGTTGAGACTCAGGTTGTGGAGATGATGGTTGAGGTGAAGGTGGATTAAGTTCTGGTTGTGGAGAGGGAGGTGGAGTTTCTGGTTGTGGAGAGGGAGGTGGAGTTTCTAGTTATGGAGAGGGAGGTTGTGGAATTTCTGGTATGGGTGATAGTGTATGTTCTGGTTGAGGTGAGTGGGCAGTTTTTGGTTGAGTGTTTGGATTTTCTGAGAGGGGAGCGGAAGAACGTTGATCAATTTCAGAAAGAACTTTATCAAGTTCTGATTCTGTTGATGTTGTGGGTTTTGGATTTTTGGTGCGGGATCTCCTGAGAGTTAGTGACTCAGAAGGGTCAAACTCTGGTTCGGTGTCATTAATGGTTGGTATGGGAATTGGGAGTTCATATGAAGCTGGGGTTGGAATCAATGTTGGAACAGCAGATGAATTTAAAACATTAACAGCAGATAGATTACCTCTCTTCTTTGGTGTCTGCTGGGATGGTCCTTCTGAAGCAGCCTTTCTCTTCTTACTCTTCTTCAAAGTAACCTCTGGAGTTTGCTGGTGCATATCTTTGATGTTCAGATCAGGATCTGTGCCATCAACTTTGCACGCATCCAAGTATCTGAGAATGATGACTGGTTTAGAGTCAATCTCAGAGAATATGGGAAAGTCGCTCAGAGGGACTCTTCTGCCGGTGATGTCAGCAAGAGGAGTGACGATGGGCTCCTTTCTGATATTCTCTATCAGTTTCATCTTTTTCAGATTCTTGGCGTTCAGCTGCTTGCCAACCGCTGGTTCCAGAGAACTTATTTCCTGTGCTTCTGTAAGGTGTTCTATCAGCCTATTCTCAGTTAGAATATCTGAGATTAATCTTCCGAAGGGTATCCAATCCCTTTTAGTCTTCTCTTCTTCTCTTGTCTCCTTGACGCTGGTCTTCAAATGATTGAACAGAAGATGAGCAAGGTTGATCTTGGTCTTCTTAGCAATGAAATAGAGCAGATATTGTTGATCTATGTTGATGTAGTCAGGAGAGCTTGTGGGCTTCTTGTGGTTGAAACAGCCCAAGATGATCTTTGCCCAGATTTTGTGTTGATCCTTCAAATCTCTTATTTTGCTGCTGGGAACCCCATGAGTGAAAATCTGTCTAGCAACTAAGCCATTGTTTCCAGATCTTTCTGCCATGTAAATACAGCGGATGCCACCACCGTTGTATCCAATCAGCCTAGCAATGTGATCCTCAGTGATCATTATCTTCTTCCCCATGATGTATAATGTAACCTGATGGGTTGAAGCAGACGCATGAATCCAGAACTCCTTAACCAGAATGGGGAATGTTGGACCCACCAACCTGTCAAAATACCTCTCCCATCCTTGTGCCCTAATTTCTTCAGTCAAATCGAAACCATTTTCTTTCAAACTGGTGAAATCAACAATCAGTTCAGACAGAACTTCCAAGTTCTTCAGCGGAGTAAGTAGAGTTCTGAAGGGAATCTGGTATTGTTCAGATGAAGCGTCTTGCTGGGAACCTGCAGAAACATTGCTAGAAGTTGCCATGTTCACACTTAGGGTTTCTTTGAGAAAAACTTGAAGAAGGGTTTCTTTGGAAAAGGATGAACACACAAGTAAGAATGCAGAGAAATTTTTAGATGTTTGCAAGAGACGGTAAAAATTTAATGAATGATGTTAAGGCGTTTAAATAGATTTCAAAATATGTTTTTAAAATGTAAACGGTTTTAAGAGAGAGAGAATTAAATCATGATTACAATTTAACTCATGATTACGTGCATTTAATGCTTGCTGATTTTAGGGGATTTGAGAAAGATATTTGGAACGGTTACCAGACATGTGTCTCAATGCATCCAATCAGCGTTTTGCCTTCTTAGAAGCGTGCACGCATGTTCTGCTTTAGAGATTAGCTGATGACTGGATGACACTTGTTTGATTTGGTGAACAGAACATCTATCCTTGAAATGAGACGCTCAGATCTTTATGGATAGACTCTGATACAATCTGCATGTCTAACTTTCTGAAAGAAGATTGATCAGAAGTTCACAGTAAAAAGAAAACACATTCTGAAGGTTAAAATATAAAATTAAAACATTTTCACTCTGGGCAGAGCTTCTTGCTGAGATGATTCAGAATGAAGTTGAACCTATCTTCAGAAAGTGGTTTAGTGAAGATATCAGCCCATTGATGGTCTGTATCAATAAATTTTAAGTTCAAAATTCCTTTCTGAATATAGTCCCTAATGAAGTGATGTTTTATTTCTATATGCTTATCCCTAGAATGCAAAATAGGATTTTTACTTAAGCAAATGGCAGAAGTATTGTCACAGAGTATAGGGATGTTACTCTCAAAAATCTGAAAGTCTTCAAGCTGACTTTTCATCCAGAGCATTTGTGTGCTGCATCCAGCTGCTGCTATGTACTCAGCTTCTGCTGTTGATAGCGCAGTTGTGGATTGCCTTTTGCTGGACCAAGAGATCAGATTTTCTCCCAGAAACTGGCAGCTTCCAGAAGTACTTTTATGCTCTACTCTGTCTCCAGCAAAGTCAGCATCGCAGTAACCTACTAAGCTGTAATCACTAGATTTCTTATAAAATAAACCCAGATTAGTAGTACCTTTCAGATACTTGAAAATTCGCTTAACAGCTCTGTAGACCTTCTGTTCTACCTTTTTGCTTACCTCTTCTCTTTCCAGAATGCACGTGGGATGCATTGGAATCTTTGATGACTTACATTCTGAGAGATCAAATTTCTTCAGAAGTTCTCTGACATATTTGCTTTGATGAATGTAAGTTCCCTCTGGATTTTGATTGATCTGAATTCCCAGAAAGAATTTCAGTTCTCCCATGAGGCTCATCTCAAATTCTGCCTGTATACACTTAGCAAATTTTCTTCCAAGAGAAGGATTAGTAGATCCAAAAATAATATCGTCAACATAAATTTGACAGACTAAGATGTCATTCTTAACTGACTTACAGAATAAGGTAGTGTCCACCTTCCCTCTGGTGAATTCTTTTTCTAACAGAAAGTTACTTAGTCTTTCATACCAAGCTCTGGGAGCTTGTTTCAGACCATATAGTGACTTCTTTAGTTTGAAAACATATTCTGGATTTTTTGTACTTTCAAAACCAGGGGGTTGGTGCACATAAACCTCTTCTTCTATATATCCATTTAAGAATGCACTCTTGACATCCATCTGATACAGAGTGATGCCTTTATTAACAGCAAACGAAATTAAAAGTCTGATAGATTCTAACCTGGCGACTGGGGCAAAGGTTTCTGTATAGTCTATCCCCTCTTGCTGACTTTAACCTTGTGCTACCAGTCGTGCTTTGTTTCTGATAACTTCACCTTGTTCGTTCAGCTTGTTTCTGAACACGCATTTTGTTCCAATGACGTTGAATCCTTTTGGTCTGGGAACAAGATCCCATATGTCATTTATGGTGAATTGATTCAACTCTTCTTGCATTGCTAGAATCCAGTCGTTGTCCAAAAGTGCTTCATCAATTGAGGAAGGTTCAATCAGAGAAACAAGTCCCATGAGGGATTCTTCAGAGTTTCTGAAGCTGGCTCTTGTTCTGATTGGATCTTCCTTTCTTCCTAAGATTATTTCTTCTGGATGATCCATGCATCTTCTGGGTAGTATTTTTTGAGGTTGATCAGCAGCTGTTGCTGGATTGCTTGCAGTGCTCCTTTCTGATGTTGAAGGAGTGTCTTTATTTAGAGCTTCTAATGACTTCTCTTCAGAACCTGTAAATTCAACTTCCATACCTGCAAAAACTTCATTCTGCTTTGACTTTTCAGAGTCAAGCTTATCATCAAAACGAACACTGATTGATTCTTCCACAATTTGTGTTTCTGTATTGTATACTCTGTACCCTCTTGAGCGTTCAGAGTATCCTAACATAATACACTTCTGTGCTTTAGAGTCAAACTTGTTCAAATAATTTTTTGTATTTAATATAAAACAGATACATCCAAATGGATGAAAATATGAAATGTTGGGCTTTCTGTTCTTCCACAATTCATATGGAGTCTTTTCCAGAATAGGTCTTATGGAGATTCTATTCTGAATGTAGCACGCTGTGTTTATTGCCTCTGCCCAGAAGATCTTAGCAACGTTTGTCTCATTGATCATGGTTCTGGCCATTTCTTGCAATGTTCTGTTCTTTCGTTCTACAACTCCATTTTGCTGGGGAGTTCTAGGACAAGAGAAATTATGCAGAATGCCTTTGTCATTAAAGAATGACTCAAAATCTTTGTTTTCAAACTCTCCACCATGATCACTTCTGACTTTAACGATTCTAAGATCCTTTTCATTCTGAACTTGGTTACAGAAGGTGACAAACACAGAGTGTGACTCGTCCTTGTGTCTTAAGAACTTTACCCATGTCCATCTGCTATAGTCATCTACGATTACTAACCCATACTTCTTGCCACTGACTGAAGCAGTTTTAACTTGTCCAAATAAGTCAATGTGCAGAAGTTCTAATGGCTTAGAGGTAGAAACAACATTTTTAGATTTGAAAGAAGGTTTTGCAAACTTGCCTTTCTGACATGCTTCACACAGAGCATCTGAATTGAACTTCAGATTAGGAATTCCTCTGACCAGATTGAGTTTGTTAATCTGAGATATTCTTCTCATACTAACATGCCCCAATCTTCTGTGCCAGATCCATTGCTCGTTGTTAACAGACAGAAGACACTTTATATTCTGACTTTTCAGTTCAGAAAGTTTGATTTTATAAATGTTGTTTTTCCTCTTTCCATTAAATAGGATAGTCCCATCTTTCTGACTAACAGCTTTACATGATTTTTGATTAAAGATTATATCATAACCGTTATCACTTGATTGACTTATGGATAACAGATTGTGCATTAATCCATCTACTAGCAGAACATTGTTTATAGAGGGAAGATTTCCATTACCTACAGTTCCAGAGCCAATGATCTTTCCCCTTTGATTGCCTCCAAAGCCTACGTGGCCTCCAGGCTTAAGTTCCAGGCTTTGGAACATATGCCTTCTTCCCGTCATGTGTCGTGAGCAGCCAGAGTCCAGGTACCATGACTGGTGTTTCTGATTTGCTGCTAAAGATATCTGCAACATGTATTATTTTATCCTTAGGTACCCATATTTTCATGGGTCCTGATTTGTTAGCTTTACCAAAACTCTGGTTGAATTTTGGTTTCACAGAATAAGTACTACTAGTATATTTAATGTCATGTGTGTGACCATACACAAAGTGTGAATTCAGAGGAGTGTGTTTAATAGTTAAATCCATGGCATTCTTTGGTGTAGGAACCTTACCTTGGTATCCTATTCCCTTTATGCCGTTTCTGCTAACTCCATAGATCATTGAAGCTATTTTGCTTCTATCTATGCTTTTAGCAAGGAACTTCTGAAAGCTATGATCATACTCCTTGATAATCTCATCAGCGCTGCTGGGAGTTTCAGAAATTGTTTCCTTCTGAGAGTTTTGTAAAACATTTTCTAATTTTGAAATTTTATTTTTCAACTCAGAATTTTCCAATTTGAGACTCTCAGTTTTATTAGAGTCAGATTCAAGATTCCTTTTCAGGTTTCTGAATTTAACTCTGATCTGCTGGTACCTTTCCAGAATTTCGTTAAGGCTTTCAGCAAGTTCAGCCTTAGTAAAATTAATTGCAAAGTCTAGAAATACCTTTTCGGTGTCTGATTCTGAGTCTGATTCAGAAGCTTCACTGTCTTATGATATGTTGGCCATGAGAGCTATGTTTGCTCTCTCATCATCTGATTCTGAGTCAGCTTCAGACGAGTCAGAGTCATCCCATGTAGCCATGAGACTTTTCTTCTTTTCTCTTCCAAACTTATTGTTGGGCTTTTCCTTCTAAAGCTTTGGACAGTCACTCTTATAGTGTCCTTGCTCGTTGCATTCATAGCAAGTGATGTCCTTGGTGTTTGGCTTTCTGCTTCCTGAAGAACCTTTAGATCTTTTGTATCCAGAAGAAGAGTCTGACCTTCTATATCTGAAAGAAGACTCATTCTGATCAGATCTTCTGGGATTCCTGAACTTCCTTTGCCTCTGCTTCCATAGTTGGTTCACTCTTCTGGAGAGGAGGGAAAGTTCGTCTTCTTCTGATGAGGACCCATCAGATGTTTCTTCAACTGCCTACAAAACTTTAGAGTCAGATTTTCTGTTAGATTTTAATGCTAAAGGCTTACCTTGCTTCTGAGGTTCATCAGCTTCTAGCTCAATCTCATGACTTCTGAGGGAGCTGATAAGTTCCTCCAGAGAGATCTTGTTGAGATATTTAGCTAGCTTCAGCTCTGTAACCATTGGCCTCCACTGTTTTGGCAAGCTTCTGATGATCTTCTTGACATGATCAGCAGTAGAGTATCCCTTGTACAGAACCTTGAGACCAGCCACCAGAATTTGGAATCTTGAGAACATTGTTTCAATGGATTCACTTTCTTCCATTTTGAATGCCTCATACTTCTGAATGAGCGCAAGAGCTTTAGTTTCTTTGACCTGAATGTTGCCTTCATGCGTCATTCTGAGTGAGTCAAACATGTTCTTTGTTGTGTCTCTGTTAGAGATCTTTTCATATTCAGCATAAGAGATGGCGCTGAGAAGAATGGTTCTAGCCTTGTGGTGATTTTTGAAGTCACGCTTTTGTTGATCAGACATTGCTTTCCTGTCAAACTTATGACCGCTTGCATTCACTGGGTGCGTGTATCCATCTGTCACCATGTCCCATAGATCAGCATCATGTGCCAGAAAGAAGCTTTCGATTCTGTCTTTCCAGTAATCAAAATTCTCTCCATCAAAGACTGGAGGTTTGCCGCTGAATCTGTCTCTATCTTCATTGTTGTCATTGATGCTGTGTTGATATGTTCCTGCCATTGTGTTTTTCTGACGCTGGATCTTGTACTGACACGGTTAAGTGTTTTAGCTCAGAACCAGGCGCTCTGATGCCAATTGAAGAAGTGAAAAACACAAGAAGGGGGGTTGAATTGTAAAACTTGAAATCAAATGCAGACAACACGTTATTTTTATCCTAGTTCGTTTGATCTCAAACTACTCCAGTCCACCCGTCAAGGTGATTTCGCCTCTCTCCAATGAGGTCTTAATCCACTATATTCAACTGAATATTACAACTGCTTTAACAACTGCTAAAGCCTTCTTGAGTCAAAACCACAAGCCGGTTTCTCAACGAAATACTTTCTTACAAAGAAATGAGATCTAAGTGTGTTGAATGTTTTCTACAAAACTGTTTATCACAACTGTGATATTACACAAATTAAGCTTATGAGAACTAGAATGCTAAAACAATAGAATAGGTAATTTGAGAGTTTTTAGCAAACTGGGAATGAGGATGAATATGAATAGCTTTAGGCGTGTAGAGAGTTGTAGAGCATTAGCCAATTCATTCCTCACTTGCTTGTTTATATAGCATTGGAAAGTGGTACGTTGGAGTCAGTTATTTCGTTTCAATGCCAATTACATTCTTTCCATATTAAGCAGATCTTTGTCTGGAATAATGTCGTTGATAATAAAGTATCTTGAATGCACAGTACCGTTGCCAATAAAGCGTGTTCTGGCATTGGCTTATTCTGACACTGCTAGATGCTGATGACTTGTTGTTGTCTTGATCAGAGTTTAGATTGTTATGCGCAGATCTGTTCATCAAGCTTCAGCGTAAGCACATGTTGATCTTCTGATTCTGGCATCTGATATAACACCCTCTGATGCTGATGTTGATTTTCTTATGCTGATACTCATCAGAGTTTCTGTAAAACAGAATATAATTTTTAGGTAGCATATATGTCTTACATGAATCATACAAATTATATAATCTTGCTTTTTGTTATCATCAAAACTTTAACTTAGGGTAGTAGATTCAAACTTTGTTCTAACAATATCTCTGTGGGGAGAAGGTTCACTAGTCTGGTTCAGCTGGGGATTGATAGTTGGAAGTTTTAGCTCCACTGGGGATTGGATTTTCATATTTTAAGGCTCCACTGGGGATTCTGAAATTTAACTCTGAGGGGAATTGAGTTTTGGAAGGCTCTCTGGCCGGGGAAGTCAGTTTTGAGAAAACTTTTGTTCTGCTGGAGATCCTGAAGTTAAATTCTGTTTTGGGAATTACATTCTGGATTGAGGAATTTGGAGTTTAAATCTGCTGGAGATTCCTTCTGAAAGGGCATCGAGATATCTACCTGTACCTTCAACCTATCAGTAATCATCTTTCTTGATTCATAAGGGAATGATTATGTTCAAATGCATATTGTTGTACCCCAAAATTTGCCCTCCCATATTCTTCAAGATTTGCAAAGAGCATGCTTCAAAATCTCCCAAGGGTTGCACAGTCCAATTGCCTCCTAAACAGTCAAAAACTAGGGTTTTGGTTCTGGCAAAGAAATTGAAGTTTCCAAGGGTCCAATCAAGTCCCACATGCCTATAAACATTGTCAAGCATCCTTAGGACAAGTTTCAAGACTCACAGCACAAAATTGCACAGTCAAAAACCCTAATTGCATCACAGTCAACTGTAGGGGCAAAATGGTCATTCGACAGTCAAAAGTCAAGATTTTTGGTCAACATCTTATTTTGAAGCCACAAACATCATTTGATCAATTCTTGATCATGATTCTCAAGGCATGGCTCAAAAAGTCTCAAGATGCAAAAGTTGCTATATTTGGACAGTTGAAAAAGTCAACTGCAAATTGACCAGGGCATAACTTCCACATGGTTTATCAGAAAAATTCCATCCAAAGCTCATTTTGAAGAGAATGAAATTTCCTGAAACTCCTCTTCACACTTCAAGTCCAAAAAATGCTCTCACAAAAAGTTATAAATCTCAACATTATAGGTCATTTTCAAAAGTAAACAAAAAGGCACTCTAAGTCAAAGACCATAAATTGAGATTGGTAAATCAAAATGACATGGGACCAAAGGCATTGGTTAGAGGACTTCAAGATCTTTCCAAAATGTCCAAGAACATGACCAAAGCTTAAAAATTGAGCAAGATATGCCTTGTGGAAGTTTGGAAATTTTTGGAAATTTTGAAAAGTTAACTTTGCTTCAAATGCCTCAAAATTGCTAATGGGCCTCAATTTCTTCCAAGAATCATCACCCAAAAGCTATGCACGACCCATTGACCCAAAGGGGAGTTATTTTCTTATTTTTAATTTATTAATTGAATTTTTAAATCCATTAATTCATTTAATTAAAATTAAATATGACAAAAATACTAAATCAATGTTTTTAAATCCTTTTATGCAGCAAATACCTTCCACATGTGATGGAGATTTCGTGCACCTTCTTAAGGAGACAAAATCATCTAAATTTGGCAAGATTTCAATGGAAAAGGGATTGAAAAAGATATGGAAATATCAAATATTTGAATCATCAATGCAAAGGTTTTGGGCTGGGATTTCTAACCTAATTCATTCATACATATGTGCACAATGAAAACCTAAGGCACTGGACACGAAAAGCTGCTCAAGGAGGCCAAACAAAATTGCAAATTTTCATTGAAAAGCTTGAAACTGATTTCATGGTTAGGGGACAATTCAAGGTCTAAAAACAATCCTAATGCATTGGTAGACCTTCCAGGAACCTGTCAGCACCAAGAGTCATTCCAAACGCGCTGAGAATCAGAAGTTACAGATCATACGGTTTGCCCAAAATTCTTGAATTCAATACGACAATTCATGCATTTTTAATCATGTTTCTTGAATGGTTTATGCTAATGTTGTCTTTCTGAAGCTAATGACATAAATCAATTGAACTATTAATGCCTGTAGCGTGATTCACCATTGACGGATTTTAGGGTTTCAGAGTTCCAAAATTGGGGCTTTATACAAGGTGTAAAATTGGATCACCAAACCAGTGCAGGCAAACTCGTTGTGTCAAGACGAAGCAAGCTCATACCTCGCGCTCAATTTATGGTCCAGCATACTCTAATCGCTATTTTTCGCAGGATGCATTTAGTGGGGGTTTAAAACCCCCGCTATCTGTTTGTATTTTCAGGCAAAAGTGAAGGCATAGTGGAGAAGACGCTGAGGTGTAATCACCAGACTGGGCAATTCAAATCTTGCGCGCGTATTTTTGTTTTTTACCAATAGCACTTATTCTCTCTCATATTAATCACGTTCCATTAATCTTACAAACGAACGCGCTTGGCTTGGTGGTTGTTGTGTTGTCACGCATGCAATGGGACCTGGGTTCGATCCCCAAGTCCCCCATATTTCCATATATTTTTCCTTGTAACTTGTTCAGGTACACTCTCTCTTCAAAGGTCTACCATGCAGCTTCACATCCTTGCTTGCCACGCGCCCAACAACACCAATCCAAAGGTCAAGATTTGCAGCTCACCATATACCCTCAGTCAACCATGCACACGTGACCACTGAAAAGTCAAAAAGGCCTCATTTAAATGGGCCTAATTGCTGCAATATGACCTCCTAATTGGGTCAGAAAACCTCCCATGTTTGCACTTTCTTCTCTTCTTTTTTCTCTCTTTTCTTTTATTTATTTTAATTATATTAATTGTTTATTTAATTCCACAAATTAATTTTTTATAACATAAAAATACAAAAAAATCAGAAAGTCAAAAATAAAATATTTTTATTATTTAATTCACTAAATGTTTTATTTTGTAAATAAACAATCAATTTAGTTTTAATTTTAAGTTTTTAACTTTAATGCTTTTTCTTAGATAATTAAAAAAATATTAAAAAAAACAAGTCTTTTAGCATTTTTTATTCTTTTTCTTAATAAATAATCTTTTTTTCTTATCGCTATTAATTATCAATTATTTTTGTAAATAACTTATAATTAAATTAGGTCAAACTTGAATTTATTTCTTTAATAATTAAAAATGCTTAGAATTAGGGTTTTAATTCCAATTAATTCTCCCATTAAATTTCATAAATCCAAAAACATAAAAAATAAGTTCTTCTTCTCAGTTAATAATTTAATTAATTTATAATTTCAATTTAATTCCTTTAAAGGGTCCAACGCCCTCGCACTCTCGATTTCATTTCTTTTTGCATTTATTTTTCTTTCTTTTGTGGATATAATGTATTTGCCCCAAAGCTTTGTAATAGATAATTAGGACATTTATTTTCCGTATTTTATTTATTCAAATCGGGTCTTGGTTTAATTTGGCGATGTAGACCCGCGCCTTGTAATAGCGTAGGACTTTTACTTTCCGCTCTTTAAATTCCCGCACCCTTAACTGTTAAGACACATGAAAGAATGTATGGCCAAATAAAAACAATGCGTAGAACACTCAATGCATGATCAAGACAAATATAACTGAAAATGACACACAATTCACACACCACTCCTAGGATACGCCTCACTGTTGCCTTGCCCCTCGAAACGTGGTCGTCGAGTAGAGGATGTTTTAGTAAGTCCTCATGTCCATGAACATGGCATGGGGGTAGCTTCTAAGGTATCCTCTTATTGCTCTGGTGACCACACTGTCTCTAATCCTCGAATTGACCCGAACACCTCCAACGGTGGTGCTACCTACCTCTCAATGGTGGGATGGCACTACCTTAAGGACACTTACACAGACTAATTCCTTAGGGTAGGTAGACGACTCGTAGATACTTGCTCTAATTCAAAACAAATCAAAAACTTCTTTTCACACCGACACTTTGCAAAAAGCTTTCAGAAAACAACTTTTCAAACACTCTTGAGGACTGATACAAGAGTCGAACTGAAATTTTAAACGAACTTTTTCAAACCCACTCACCTTGAAAAGCAAGCAAACATTTTTGAAAACACAAATGAGCAAGTATCTAAGAGCCCATGGATAACCATGGATAGAAAGGGTGCTAACACCTTCCCTTTCTATAAATCTACCTCCCGAACCGAGAACTAATCTCAATAAGGAATTTTTCTGTGCTTTTGTCCTTTCCGTATTGGAGAAAATAAAAGACGGTGGAGACTCTTGCTTACCGCGACATTTCGCGAACCATCGTCAAACAGTCAGTTCCAGATCCACCGATCACAGAACTGGCGACTCTGCTGGGGACTTCTTTAAAGTGAGGTGTACCTTAGGACCAAGATCACTTGTGTTTTCAATTGCTTTGAATTGCTTGCTTTATTATTGTGGTTACTGTCTTGGGAGTTACATAGATCCTAACCCGGATCTGGGGATACCCTGTTAGGTAGCATAAGCTGTGAGGGACCTGTCCGGCGTAGACCGACATGGGTGAAGTAGTGGCTACGTTGGTGTGGCACCTTGGTCTGTACTGATATCCCTTGTGTCACAACGAGGAGAATATGGGTCTTCTGAGGAGTCATTAAGCACCAACCGACCTTAGAATCTTAAATGACCCAACTTGGCCAATAGAACAGTAGCAGTATGCTACGCCCATTGAGGCTAAACTCTCGTGATGGTTCTGGCCGTAAGAAAAGATTGCGATGCTGGAGTTATGACCGATTGAGGGTAGTCAGTGATATTGGGATCCTCTAGAACCCGGTTACTTCTGATAGGACAGGTCTTAACCAACAAACTGAAAGAGAGTAATACCTAGACCCCATGCTGGCCTAAACTCTAAGGGCTTCTCTTGTGTGACTTGTGTGCCTTCCAACTTGACTATTTGCATGCTTGTTATCTGACACTTGAGTTTCTTGCAGGTTTTGTTTACAATCCTAAATTGGGACTCATAATAGGATTTGCCTACATTACCCCATGCATAGCATAACATCATACCATTGCATACATCCCGCATAAGGACTAATCCATTTCAAGGATCTCAAGGGCTTGTGATGCAGGTCATGATGAATCAAGATGTCTAGCAAGGGGCAAAGGGGATTTATTTTCCTCTAGCCAGGTTGATGATTCGAGTCAGGGGCTATGACCCACTCGATATGGTGAGCCTTGACTCTTGAAGAAGGACCCTCAACAATATGAAGTGCCTTCAATCAAGCTACCAGATTCCAATTCTAACAATCTTCATGTTTACCCCGCGAGGTCCTTGAAAACATTGCATGCATATCATACACATCATTGCATTACAGGTATCCTTGTTACAGGTCACTTACCTTCTTCACTATTTATTTCAACAATGGCTTCCCAACAAGATAACCAGGGTCTTCATGCTCAAGAGACCCAGTTCAGAGAGATCTTCCTAAGCCTATCCAAGGGGCAGGAAGAGTTAAGGACACTCCTCATGGGGAATCTGGCCAAGAAAAGTCCCGAAGATGACAAGGACGGACGATTGAAACGTCTGCAAGCTGAGGTAGATACAATGAAAACCCAGATGCTAGGGCAAAGGGCTCTCATCCAAGGTTTAGCTCGGGAGCAAGAAGAGTTGAGGACCATGATCAGTCAACTCCACCAAGACAGATCCAACATGAAGCAACCAGTCCAAGTCAGGGACCAGGTCTTTGATCAGCTTCCAAGAGGACAAGAGTCTGGTATGGTGAAGAATAGACTTCTCCAAGTTGCTACCACTTCACATGTCCCACAACGACCTCGCCAAGAATAACGGGCTGATCAGAGCAAGCCAGACAAGCCTAAAAGGCAGTTCACTAAGCTCAACGTGTCACCGTCTCAGGCTTTACAACAATTGTTGAGGTTGAATCTGGTGACGTTAAGAGACCCTCCTAAGAATCTCAACACAGCCTCCCCAAAATACAATTCTAAGGAAAGATGTGCATACCACTCTGGCAGTCCAGGCCATGACACCGACGACTGCTGGGCTCTGAAGAATAAGATCCAAGACTTGATTGAGGAAAGAGCTGTGGATTTCACCCAGATGGGCCAGGCTGAATGCTCCTGTCATCCCTACAAGATGTACCAGTTGAAGTAACAAGCCCTGAGATGGGAAGAATTTTGTTTATTAGAATTTTCAAGTTGTAAATTTCTTTTGACTGTTCAAACATTTATTCGTGTTAAACGTTGTTATTTCATTAATGCATCGCATATGTCTGTTTTGAAGCAATATATTTGCATTCACTATATGCAAACTGTTTCCATATCTTTGTGATGATCAACTCTTAATTAATAATGCTAAGCCTCTTGAGGGAGGATGACGAAAACGATACCGCAATCTACAGTATGCTTTTGAACAGACCCCGCTGATGAGGTACAGGCATTGTTTCAATCCCTAAACGCTGGAGTTATAAGGAAGATAATCCCTCGTCAACCCCTCTGAGCCAAAGAAGTAGGAGTTTTTCTTTTCGAAAATTAAAACCCTTTATCATAACCTGGGGCAGGGTAGTTCTCTCAGTTGATCCAGGTGCACAACGAATGGCATCAAAAGGAAGTCCTTACAATACAAAAAAAACAGTGATGGTTCCAAATAAGCATAAAGATAGGCAGTCATTACTTCTCAAAATAAAAACCCATTAAGTCAAAACCTATGAAGGAGACTTACAAAACTGGGGCATCCCGCTGACTGTAATCACAAAAGAAACAGTTTAGGCAAAATTTAGGGATAGCGAAATCAAAAAGAAAGAGGTCATACAAACCCTCAACGAAAACAAAAAAAAATGACTGCCTATTCAGAATAAATCATCAATATCTGAACCATCATTGGAACATCAGGACAAAGACTCAAACAAGGTCTAACGCACGACCAACTGAGCTTAGGATTGAAGAACATCACGAAGAGTGGGTGGGTACAAATAATTTGAGCCTTTATCCTTTGTTTCTTAAACCGTGAATCAGGCCACGATATAACCCTTAAAAGTCCTAGCTGAAGCATGGGTTAGTTCGAAAGCATACTGTCACAAAAGGTATCCTGACTCCTTAAGGCCCACTGTAAAAGCTTGAGTTGACATCACAATCTACAAAAGGTTTCACTTGTTTTACAAAAATGCATTTTCAAAATTTAAGACAGACATAAGCTTTTGCATTCTTAAAATAACATTGTTTGCATATGACTATCTGTTTGAACAGCATAGAAGTTTGCACGACGAACATCCAATGAACAAAAGTCCTCTCAACAAAGAGGTCACCTCAAGTGGAAGAAACACTTCCAATCAAGGGGCATGGCATAATCAGTGTCTATCATCTGGGGAAGTCCAGTCAAGATTCGAGGAATCTCTCAAGGCCAACTAGCTTGGGGCAAATCTCCGCCCGAGTCACTTGGGGCATTCTAGCAACGAATCTTGCCTGATCAGACATCTTCTAGTGGTATGGCAACGCAATACTACTGACAGTGACAACCCCCTGCTCTCTGAAAGCATGGACATAGTCAAAAAAGTACTACGCATAATCAAAGACCCGCTAGGTTGACACACCTAGGCAAAAATAAGGGAGGAAATGAAAAAATCTGTACACCCGGCAAGTCGAAAACCTGAAAGGGCGGCTTGGGCAAAAATGGGTATCCTGGTGGACTGAAAACCCGAAAGGGCGGTCCAGGAAAAAGTTAGGGATCAAAGCGTACGACTATGTCCCGGCATCTCGTCACTTGCCTACCAAAAGGAAGATTTGTCAATCGGCAGTCATCCAGCATCTCCACAAAGTATCTTCTCCCCTCACCTCAGAAACAGGGGCAATAAGGAGCCGTCCAGGCGATCCAGTTGCTCTGTCAACCAAGGTGCCAAGGAAAAATCAATATAAAGATGATTACCATCTACCTTTACAAATTCCAGATCGTGGGTTAACATCCGAAACCAAACAGGACAATCATCCACTTGATCATCATCAGGCAACCCTACACCGGTTCCTTCTCAATTTTTAGACGAAGTCTTACACGGACTCACCCTCCACAAGTAACCTTACCCCGGTTCCTCCAGAAGTCTTACACGGACTTATCTCAAGATGACCTTACCCCGGTTCATCCAGAAGTTTTACACGAACTTATCCTGCAGTAACCTTACCCCGGTTCCTCCAGAAGTCTTACACGGATTTATCTCAAGATGACCTTACCCCGGTTCATCAAGAAGTTTTACACGAACTTACCCTGCAGTAACCTTACCCCGGTTCCCCCAGAAGTTTTACACGAATTTATCCCGAAGTAACCCTACACAGGTTATCTCTTTCCAGGCGTAGTTTTACACGGACTCGTCATCAGTAAACCCTACACAGGTTATCTCTTTCCAGACGTAGTTTTACACAGGACTCGTCATCAGTAAACCTTACACAGGTTTCCTTCTCAAAACTCCGGATGTAGTTTTACACGGACTCGTCACCTAGAAACCCTACACAGGTCCTCTATTTTCAAGGATGCAGTTTTATACGGACTCATTGTCAGTAAACCCTACACAGGTTTCCTTCAACTCCAAATGCAGCTCCACACGAGCCCAACCTCAAAGTAACCCTACACAGGTGTCCTTCTTTCCAAGATGCGGTTTTACACGAGCTCATCATCAGGCAACCCTACATAGGTTCCCTCTTTCAGCTTACAAAAATTACAGTTCAAAAATTTCCCCAGGAGAGTCCAATCAAGATTTCCCCAGGAGAGTTTGAATCCATCTCCCCAGCAGTAAGCTTATCCCCAGTAGATTCTGGAAGCTTATCCCCTACAGAGTACGAACGCGTCTCCCGACTTCATTCAAAGGTTATTTCCCCACCAGGATATAACTGGGTTATCCTCAGCCAATAACCACAGAAAGATCGTCCTCGGCGAAGTCTTCTTATCCCCAGCGAAGTCTATTAACACTTCCAGCATAACGACGGTATCCCCAACGGAGTTACCATCAATATCCCAGCAAAATATCTCTCTCCCCACAGAGTATTGTTCCCCAGCAAGATCGCTAGAGTAATTTTCTCCCCGCAAAGTAATCCATTCGCCAAGTTTATTCCCCAACGGAGTTATCTTCTCCTACCGGTATTCTTGCAACTATCATCCCCAGCGGAAACGAAAAAGCACTACTCTTCCACATCAGCCCAGGATGTGAATTCCCGGCACCCTTCAAGGATTTACTTTCCTAGACAAATACATACATTCATAAACATCGCATTTCTATACATTATAGCATGCATATACGCATCATATCTTACAATCTCATTTACGTTGAGAACATCATTGCTTGATCCATATCATGCATTGCATATGACTGACCTTTACCTTTCAGGAAAGATCCAGTCAAGTTCTCAGCTATGTCCAAGGCCTTCTCTGGTCCAGTTAAATCGATTCCTAAAGATTTTCTTGATGAAGACTCAGTTGAAGACTCCAAGACCTTGTCTGGTTCAATTAAATCGACTCCTAAAGATTTTTCTGATTTTTATCCAGTCAAAGGCCTTCTATGGTCCAGTTAAATCGATTCCTAAAGATTTTCCTGATGAAGACTCAGTTGAAGACTCCAAGACCTTGTCTGGTTCAGTTAAATCGACTCCTAAAGATTTTTCTGATTTTTATCCAGTCAAAGGCCTTCTCTGGTCCAGTTAAATCGATTCCTAAAGATTTTCCTGATGAAGACTCAGTTGAAGATTCCAAGACCTTGTCTGGTTCAATTAAATCGACTCCTAAAGATTTTTCTGATTCTTATCCAGTCAAAGGCCTTCTCTAGTCCAGTTAAATCGATTCCTAAAGATTTTCCTGATGAAGACTTAGTAGAAGACATCCAAGATTCTCTCATCGTTACTGTTGAGGTAGTAATCGCCCCAGATTCTCTCATCGTTACTGTTGAGGTAGTAATCACCCCAGGTTCTCTCATCATTACTGTTGAGGTAGTAATCGCCCCAGGTTCTCTCATCGTTACTGTTGAGGTAGTAATCGCCCCAGATTATCTCATCGTTACTGTTGAGGTAGTAATCGCCCCAGATTCTCTCATCGTTACTGTTGAGGTAGTAATCGCCCCAGATTCTCTCATCGTTACTGTTGAGGTAGTAATCGCCCCAGATTCTCTCATCGTTACTGTTGAGGTAGTAATCGCCCCAGATTCTCTCATCGTTACTGTTGAGGTAGTAATCGCCCCAGATTCTCTCATCGTTACTGTTGAGGTAGTAATCGCCCCAGATTCTCTCATCGTTACTGTTGAGGTAGTAATCGCCCCAGATTCTCTCATCGTTACTTTTGAGGTAGTAATCGCCCCAGATTATCTCATCGTTACTGTTGAGGTAGTAATCGCCCCAGATTCTCTCATCGTTACTGTTGAGGTAGTAATCGCCCCAGATTCTCTCATCGTTACTGTTGAGGTAGTAATCGCCCCAGATTCTCTCATCGTTACTGTTGAGGTAGAAATCGCCCCAGATTCTCTCATCATTATTGTTGAGGTAGTAATCGCCCCAGATTCCCTCATCGTTACTGTTGAGGTAGTAATCGCCCCAGATTCTCTCATCGTTACTGTTGAGGTAGTAATTGTTGTACCCCAAATTTTGACCTAAGATACCATCTCCCATCTGCATCATTACATTGCAAGCGTTTTGATCTTTTGATTTTTAAAATTCATAACTTTTTCGGGTCGAGAGCTGTTTATTTTTGAACGCTAAATTTATTAACTGATCAAGACTCAAATGATGTTTATTAATTATTTATCATCTTAAATTTAAATAATTGGAATTTATTTTTCAGTTATTATATAATTCAAAGATCTATAAATAATAAAATAAATATTTGAAAAGAGGCATATTAATCGTTCAGACAGTGTTTATTTATTATTTATTATCTTAAATTTAAATAATTGGAATTTATTTTCAGTTATTACATAATTTAAAGATTTATGAATAATATAATAAATATTTGAAAAGAAGTTCATTAATTGGTCAATAATAATTATTTAATTATTTATCATTCTAAGTTAAATAATTGAAATTCTATTTTTAATTTTTATAATTTAGAAAATTATGAATAACGAATTAAATAATTGAAATTATTAATTGATCAATGATGTTTATTTATGCGTCTATTATTCTGAATTTAAGTGATTGAAATTGATTTTCAATTATTATACAATTTAAAGAATTATAAACGATAAATAAATAATTGGAAAGAAAAGAATTGACCGGGAAATAATAGAATTTTATTTCACTTTATTCTATTTTATTACAATTGTTATTTAAATATTATATTATTTACAAATATTTATAATAACCAATTACGTAAAAGTTGAAGTAAAATAGAACTATTTTTCTAGGATTCTAATTCTAATCTTCTATCCAATGCTTTTGCCTGCTCATTTAATTTTACCTGGAAAACAATGAAAAGAAAGTTAGAAATAAATAAATGATTAAAAGCAGAAAATTAATCTTAAGCGTTCATCATTAAAAGCAACGGCTGGAATCAGTTTACCCTTTTTGCAAATCACGGGATTTCTCCCGGTTCACAAAAAGGGAGGAATTTTATTTTTCAAAAAAATGAATGCACAATTTAAAAACATGCACAAATTCATTTTTTATTTTTCAAAACTGCATAATTAAAATCAATTGCATTTTAAAAAAGGGCCAAATGCATATTTCAAAAATATACACAGCATTCAAAAAGTAACAGCATATGCATAAACATGCATTGTTCAAAGGAGTTCCAACGTAAACATGACATGCCCATATAGGAAGAAGTCAAAACTTAGGCTTCCATGCAAAGACAAAGAGCAAGTGTGCAGTTTAAACAAATATGCAAGCAAAACATTTCCCATTTCATCATTTTTCCAGCATGTTTACTTTTTCAGAACATACAGTACATATCATTTTAATGTATTCAATGTACCTATGAGAGAGAAGAGAGATAGAAGTATGGTTTTGCAGGTTTTTGGTTTAGGCAGAAAGAGAGTAGAAACAAATCAACAGTATCACAGTAAGAGATAAAGAAGCATGAATTAGGAATACAAACAAATTGATGTAGCAGTAATATGCAGAAGGCCAAGGAAATATGTTAAAGTATTCCAAACCTGTAACTTAAACAAAAAAACCAAACTGTTAGAACACAACATAAAAACCCCTTCAAACATTCAAAAGAAGAGACACCATATCTCCAAGCCTTCCACACAAAAAGAAACTGAAAAACAAAAGCAAAGCCATTTTTTCTCAAGCTCTAAAGCCTAAGCCTGTAACAATAACATGGCCTAAACCATTTCAAAAACCTGTTACTTGCATAACCATCACCTACTGTTAAACCAAAACCATATCAAACCTCAACCATTTTCAAAACCATAAACACCATGGCCTAAAAACCATTAACCTGCTATCAACATAAACGCCTACTACATAACCATTACCAAAACCTTCCATCCACTGTTAAACCAAAAAACCAATTCAAATATTGAACCAACATGTCTTAAAACCTGCTAAACCAGTAAAACCAAAATCATATGGCCTAAAACCATAAACCTGTACCATCAAAACTAGAACCATTTTCAAAACCTTATAAACCAATTTCCAAACCCACAAAAAGCCTCAGATTGGATCATCATAGGCAGTCAAATTCAAACATACCATAGCAAGGCCAAAAAGAGAAGAAGAGAAACTAGTCAAAAAAAATTTTTTCAACAGTAGCATTCAAGCGTTCAAAGCAACAGATAGGAGAAAAGAGGAAAAGAATCATACACGCCTAAAGCCTCGCAGTAATCATCATTGGCCATCAAAAAATACAGAATCACAGTAAGGGAAGAAGAGAGAAAATTATTCAAAGACAGCAAAACATCAACGCTGTCAAACCATTTCGCCATGTTTCAAGGCAACAAGTAAGCAAAGCAGGCAAGGAGAAGAAGAAGAAGAAAAAGGCGTCACAAGAACAAAATACCAGGCAACAGAAGCAAAGCCCACGCGTTTCATCCCGTCGCCTTGGCCTCCTAGCTCGCCCCACTTTCCTTCCTCCTTCTCCAGGTAGTTTCACCCTTTCCTTTCTTTCATAATACCTCAATAATCACATAAATGAAGTAAATATCAAAACGGAATCAAATCAACACATGCATTGTAACAAAACCCTAATCGAATTAGAAAATGAACTCACCGAATCCTCGCCCCCTAGCGTCCCTTGGAGGGAAGAAGAAAGTGGAGAAGCTGGTGGCCATGGCAAAGAGCTCGGAAGCGAAGAAAAAGCGACGAGGATGATCGGAGAAGAAGACGATCGGAGAAGAATGCGTGAAGAAGATGAACGAGAAAGATGAGCGCCGCTTCTGTCCCAAAATCCCTAACCCGTTTTCCCCAAATGCTAAAACACTTGTTTAACCCTAAAACAAATTCTAAAACAAATGGACCTTCACCCTTTCCTGCCCAAGCCCAAGCGAATTTTGTACACAGCACCCCCACTTTTGCTTCTTTGTTTGGATCACCTTAAAACCCTTGGCCCATAATTACTTGACCTTTTCTTTTTTTTTTCTCTATTTTTGCTTTCTTTTAGTCTTTTTTTAGAATTATTATCACTTTAGTTAATTAGTAAAGGTATAATAAAAAGAGAGATATATTTAATTAAACAATTTTAATTAGTTTGATCACTTTTATTAATTTAAACTTTAGAATTAATTTAGAAATTTTAATATTATTTTCACTAGATTTAAGCTAATAACCATTTAAAGTTTTAATTTAGTTTAATTATTTAATAACTCCTAAAAAATAATACTTTTATTTGAATATTAAAAAAAAACATATAAAATAAAAATGACTTAAAAATGAAAAAAAACATGTTATTTTCTTTAAATTATTTCCTTCGTTTTAGTTAATATTAATACAAAAATACAAAAAAGATAGAATTTAAGATTAAAACACTCTATTTCTCTTAATTAATTCTCTTGCGTTATTAATGTTAAAACAAAAAATCTAAAAAATGCATATTTACACCATTTAGTCATTTATTTAACTGTTGTTATTTAATCATTATCCGCATATTTTTTCTGTTTAATTATTTCATATTTACTTGTTTATTCTGTTTACGTTTAAATCCAAGGGAAAAGCGATAAATTTGTTGACTTCATGTCCTCAAATCCAATCGCGCGAACATTCGCATTTCATTAAAAACTTCGGACAATTTTTCTCAAATATTCAATCTTTTCAAAACTTCTACCTTTTAAGCAAAAACTCCGACGTTAGGTCGTCGTCTCTTCAAAAACCCGTCCGTACCCCTTTTCGGCCAAAATAATTTATTTTTAATCAAACGATCAATTTTAATAAAACAGATATTTCAAAAGGTTCATATAGAGTACTATAGATGCATTGGGTGCTAATACCTTCCCATTGTATAACCAACCCCCGAACCATAGATCTCTTTTCAAAAACGCCTTTGTATTTTTATTACTTTTAAAAAGTATTATGTACATTGCATATTTAGGATTTTATTTCGCTCTTTCCCCTTTTCCCTTGGAAACAATAAAGCGCGGTGGCGACTCTTGCTTTTGCGAGACGAATTAATTAATAATTCGATCTCCGATTCACCCCGCTACATTTTTTATCGCTACATAATTGGCGACTCTGCTGGGGAAAGATTGACCTCTTGCTGGTCCATCCCTAAGTGGGTTAAACCTAATTTGTCTTATCTGTTTTATTATTATTTGATTTGCTTGATTATGTGTTTAAATTGGGGTGTTTGGGTTTTTTGCAAAGGACGAATCCTATACCCGGATTAAGTAACACTTAAGGAATAGGACGGGCGGTATAGTCATGTTAACTTTGAGGGAGTAATCCCGAAGAAGGAGGCATGAGATCCCCCACTCAATGGAAGGCCCTCTTGAACTTAATATTTGTTTACCGAGTAATCGGGAAGACATTATTATTTTCGACCTAGGAGCCCGAGAAGTTGAGAACCGTAGAACCCTAACCCATCTTGGCCTTTTCAGGTGTAGCGCGGAGACTATAACGGAGTAATTCGGAAGTAGTTGTTACGCGATGCTATGCTCAGACGAGTTTCTCTTGAGAATATTGCTAATTATTGAGTAATCAAGACGTTGGTAATATCCGAAGGAGGAATGTAGACTCTGGGAACCCTTAGAACCTTGTCTTACAGGTGTGATTGAACCGTTAGTACATACCTTTGGGTGGGCTTTACCCTCGACTCCATGCTGAACGTTGAACCTTTGAACCCCATGTTTGTGAACTTGTGTGTGACTGTTGCATTATCATTCATTCATGCATTCATCAACATCTTTATAAGAAACTTGTTTTTCGAGGAACTTCGGAATGATTTTTGCAGACATCTCAGGTTATTATGGAATTTGGAAGGAGAAATACTCGAAGCTTTAGTTTTAAGGAGCCCGAGATTGAAGAATTGAAGAGTTTGATTCCGAAGATCGAGAACCCGACGGATTTTCAGAGAAAGTATGGGTCCATTATACCTCTCATGAAGCGCAAGATGAAGGAAGGCATTCTTAATACGTTGGTTCAATTCTACGATCCTTTGTACCGATGTTTCACCTTTCCGGATTACCAGTTGATGCCCACCTTAGAAGAGTATTCCTACATACTTGGTTTGCCAATCGCCGACTGTGTCCCTTTTTCTGGATTAGAAGAGGAGCCCAAATCTCACGAGATAACGACCATCACCCACTTGAAGAAATCAGAGATAGAGGAGAACATGACTACAAAAGGGGGAATCCGAGGCTTGTCTGCGCAGTTTTTGTTGAGGAAAGCTCGTCATTTTGCTGAGATAAGAGATGTTGTTGCCTTTGAAGACGTCTTTGCTTTACTCGCTTATGGTCTATTCTTGTTCCCTAACGTTGATAAGTTTGTGGATATCAACGCCGTCAGAATTTTCTTGATTGGAAATCCGGTCCCTACGCTGCTAGGAGATACCTACTACTCCATCCATCTTCGAAACTCTTATCAAGGAGGGATGATTATTTGTTGTGCACCGTTGTTGTATCAGTGGTATGTTTCGCATCTACCTGGGTCTGATGTTTTCTGGGATCTCGAGAAGGAACCGCGTTGGGCGCCAAAGATTATGGCTCTCACTCATTTCGACATTGATTGGTATAATCGAGTTTACTACGACGTGAAGATCATCGATAGCTGTGGTGCTTTTCCTAACGTGCCTCTTCTCGGTACGAGAGGTGGAATCAACTATAACCCTGTTCTCGCGCGCCGTCAGTTCAGGTACCCGATGAGAGATAAGCCAAACAACATCCATGTGAGTGGTTTCTTTCTTCAGGAAGGACAAGATCATCAGGCAGCTAAGAGGGAGATCGAAGGATCTTGGCGCCACATCCATAGGAAAGGGAGAGATATGTTAGGACATAGGGGTGCCGTTTCTTTGGAGCCTTACCTACAGTGGGTCCGTGCTAGGGCTTCTGCTCTCAAAATTCCCTATAAACTTGAGAAACCTTTATTCCCCACTGTTGCACCATCATCTGTTGTTATCCCTATCGCGAATATAGGAGAATACCAAGGAAATCTGGCTAGGATGAAGTCCGAGAGGGATGCTTGGAAAGAAAAGTACCATATGTCTGAATATGAGAATCAAGTCCTGACTCGACAACTAAAGGAAAAGGAGGAGTTACTCTTTATTCAAGACGGCTGGTTTATTGATCACGATGAGAAACTTCGTCAAAAGGATGCTTTACTGAAGAAGTATGCTAGTGAAAGGAAGAGAAAGAAGGAAGGTTCGGTAAGCGTTGCTCTGGTTCCTAATCCACAGAAGGAAATCATTGATTGACTGGTAGCTGAGAAGAAAGAGATGGAAGACTTTTATGAAGAGAAGATCAAGAAGCCCCGGTTACAGTTGGTGTTTGGTCCTTCATCTGAGGATTCTGAGTGATCTTTAGCTTTTAGTTTTATTTTATTGATGTCATTTTGTAAAATTATGTAAAAGGGCTTCATGCTCCGAAGTTGTAATTTATTGCTTTATTATGGACCTCATGTTTCAAAGTTGTAATTTACTGCTTTTATTATGGGCTTCATGTTCCAAAATTATAATTTACTGCTTTATTATTGGGTTGTTATCCCAAAGTTTTAATTTACTGTTTTGATATTCCAAAATTGTAAGTTGTAATATATCGCTTTCGATTAATGGATTGAGTTTTTGTTGTTCCAAATTCCTTTACCATTGATGTATGCAAAATTATTAAAGTTCCTTGAAAAACTTTTAAAATGAATCATCATTTGCATCGCACATCATGCATCATTCAACATTTCACTTCACATGTTTTCTAGAGTCTTATCCTTGTTCTTTTTCCACTCCAAAGGTTGTCAAGTTGTCTCACCGATACGACACTCGAGCCAATCGTCAGAGGAAGATGGAAGATCTGGAACAGGAAAACCATGAGCTTCGTGGGGAGGTTGCTACCCTTCGTATCGAGATGGAAAAGTTAACTGCGTTAGTGGAAAGTTTGATGGCTGTTCAGAATCAGCCATCGACTACAGCTGCTGAGACTCAGACTTCAACTCCAGTGGTTTCCGAGATTGTCACCGTTCCTACATCTGTGACTCAAATCAACTCTCCGCTTCAGCATCAGATGCTGAAAGGTTTTCCGTGGGGAATGCCTTACAACTTTGTGCCAGAGGGGTATCATCCTGCCGTACAGCCTTTGTTTCAACCTGCTTTGTCTCTTCCTCAACCAGAGACAACTGCCTTGCCGCCAGTAATTCCGTCTGTAACACCTTTTCCGCAACCGGTAATGACAATTGTCGCTCCTGTGGTCCACTCCGTGCCATACTTGAATGAACCTACTTATCCTGCCGAGCCTGCTGAAAGTTTGGGTCTCTTTGATAGAATGGAAGAATTTCAGGATCAGTTCCAAGAAATGCAGAAGGAGCTTAGAGCGTTAAAGGGGAAGGATTTGTTTGGGAAGAACACGCATGACCTTTGTCTAGTTCCGAATGTCAAGATTCCAGCAAAATTCAAAGTGCCAGACTTTGAGAGATATAAGGGTGATTCGTGTCCACGAAGTCATTTGACAATGTACGTGAGAAAGATGTCTACGTATTCCGATGATCATGACTTGTTGATTCATTATTTTCAAGATAGTTTGACGGGTGCTGCTCTAAAGTGATATATGGGTTTAGACAGTATTCGGATCCGCAACTTCAACGATCTTAGCGAAGCTTTTGTCCACCGGTACAAGTATAACGTTGACATGGCACCGGACAGGGATCAACTCCGGGCGATGTCACAGAGAGACCGAGAATCTTTTAAGGAGTACGCCCAGAGGTGGCGTGAAATTGCTGCTCAAATCTATCCACCTCTTGAGGAGAAAGAGATGACTAAGATATTTTTGAAGACTTTAGGTTCCTTTTACTATGAAAGAATGATCGCCAGCGCACCCAGTGACTTCACCGAAATGGTAAGCATGGGCATGCGGTTAGAGGAAGGGATTCGTGAAGGGCGTTTGGTTAAAGAAGGAAGTCCGTCTAGCAGTACTAAGAAGTTTGGAAGTGTGTTCCCGAAAAGAAAAGAGCAGGATGTCAGCGCTTTGTTCCCAGGGAGACCAAGGAGAGGTTACTCTCACGTTGCGGCAGTCACTCCGGCTGTTCGCCCAGCTTTGATGACCCCAGCTCATCAAACCCCACCAACTCAACAACGGCCATTTCAGCAGCAGCCTCGACAACAGGCTTATCCATTCAACAATCAGAACCGTTCACCCAGAAAACCGCAGTTCGATGCCATTCCTATGACTTATACTAAATTGTTCCCTGCTCTTATCAGAAAGAACCTCATAACGACAAAGCCTCCTCCTGTCGCACCAAATAGTACTTCTCCGTGGTACAAGGCGGATCAGTTTTGTGAGTATCATCAAGGGTCGCCGGGGCACAACCTTGAGAACTGTTTTGCTTTGAAGGCGGACGTGTAGAGGTTGATTAAGAATGGTATCTTGTCTTTCAAGGATGTTAATCCAAATGTTAGAGATAATCCTTTGCCTCGACATGGGGCAGCTTCAGTGAATATGGTGGAAGGTTGTCCGGGAAAGTTTCGAGTTTTTCAAGTTGAACACATAAGAGAGTCGTTGATCAGGTTACATCAGAGTTTGAGAAGACTTGCCTTTGTTAGGCATCAGCATGATTATGATGTTTGTGAATTTTGTTCAAGAGAGGTTGATTGTCCTATTGTGAAGGAGGATATTCAGAAGTTTCTAGACCAGAGAGTTATCACTATTACGTATGACAGAGATCCGGAGGATGAAGTGAATGCTATCGTACCACAATTCAATTTGCCTGAATCAGTAGAGATCGTTTACGACAGTCAGACTGCACCTGTTGACCCTTTGATTATTTACCCACCTGGTCCTGTGCCTTACAACTCGGACCGAGTTGTACCGTATAAGTATAATGCCACAATGATTGAGAATGGGGTAGAAGTCCCTATACCAACAAGACCGTCTTTTGTTAACATTGCTGATGTGAGTAGAGTTACGAGGAGTGGACTTGTTTTTGCAGCAGTACCTTTGAAGAGACCAGAAGTTCAAGTCAGGAGGCCCATACCGGCTGAAGTTCCAGTGAGAAATGTTGAACCAAGGGTTGAGATAGGCCGATCCAGTGAACCTATCCCTCACCCTGAGGATGATGAGATTCTGAAGCTTATCAAGAGAAGTGAATATAAGATTGTGGACCAACTATTGCAAACTCCTTCCAAGATTTCCTTGCTTGCTTTACTGAGAGATTATGGTGCCCATAGAGAAGCTTTGATGAAGGTCTTGGACCAAGCGTTCGTGGATCATGATGTGACGGTTGACCAATTTGATGGAATTGTGGGAAATATTACTTCGTGTAACAATCTTGGTTTCAGTGATGAAGAACTCCCGGAGGAGGGGAGAAACCATAATATGGCTTTGCACATCTCAGTAAGTTGTGGAAATGATACCTTATCAAGTGTGTTGGTGGATACGGGTTCGTCGTTGAATATGATGCCCAAGACTACATTATCTCGGCTTTCATATCCAGGTGCTCCTATGAGACCTAGTGGAGTAATTGTTAAAGCGTTCGATGGTTCTAGGAAGACAGTCATTGGTGAAGTGGATCTTCCTATAGTAATTGGTCCCCATACTTTTCAAATCACTTTCCAAGTGATGGATATTCGTGCTGCCTACAGTTGCTTATTGGGTCGTCCCTGGATCCATGATGTAGGGGCAGTCACCTCCACGCTTCATCAGAGACTGAAGTTTGTGAGGCATGGGAAGCTAGTGATGATTGGGGGAGAGCAGGCTATGGTGGTAAGCCATTTATCATCCTTCTCTTTTATTGATGCTGACGAGGATGTTGGAACCCAGTTCCAAGGTCTTTCTGTTGCCAAGAGTGCAGTGAAGAAGCCAGGGGCATCCATTTCTTCTTTTGAGGATGTGCGACGAGTGGTGGAAAGTGGTTCAGCCGAAGGATGGGGCCAAGTGTTGACTTTGCCCGAGAACAAGTCTGGGGAAGGTCTTGGTTTTCATCCTGTGTCTGCGAGAGTTAAGAAGGAGGTGGTTGTTCGTCCGATTCAAGAGGTTTTCCGAAGTGCAGGGTTTATACATCCTGAGGTGGATGCTATCATAGAAGATGATTCCGAGGAAGATTTGCCCGATTTTGTGACGCCTGGATTGGATTGCCAAAACTGGATAGCTGTTGATGTTCCTATTGTTATGCACATTTCCGAGTAATGTTTCGTTTTGTTTCTCTTTGAAAAATTCGCTCTGCCCAAGGCGA
This sequence comes from Vicia faba, assembly GCA_948472305.1. NCBI lineage: Eukaryota > Viridiplantae > Streptophyta > Magnoliopsida > Fabales > Fabaceae > Vicia > Vicia faba. The sequence goes on from OX451738.1 coordinate 645,898,906, forward strand.
AAAGTATTTTGTGTCGGGCTATGAAAAATAATTCCTTTTGCTCTGCCCAAGGCAAAAGAGAGATGTCTGGGCTCTTTGTTTCAAGTATTTCCCTTCAATAAATAAAAATGTTATTTTGTCCACTACTGTTTTATTTTTTCACTTTTTTTGGGAAATAGTAATGAAAATTAATTGGTAGTAATAGGAAATATAATAACCTTTTGTTTTATTTGCACAAATCGATTTCTAAAATAAAGCATAATCATATGTGCAGATTAATCCATGACTTAACCATCGAAAACAATGATCCTATGCCCTCTCCCAACTTTGAATTCCCTGTGTTCAGAGCCGAAGAAGAGGATAATGAAGAGATTCCTGTTGAAATTTCCCGTTTGCTTGAGCATGATGAGAAGATCATTCAGCCATTTGAAGAACCTGTAGAGTTGGTCAACTTGGGTGATGAAGAAGATAGAAAGGAAGTCAAAGTCGGAGCATTGCTTATCCCGGAAATTAAGGAGAAAATGTTGGAGCTTCTCAAAGAGTATGTTGATGTGTTTGCTTGGTCCTACCAAGATATGCCGGGTTTGGACAATGATATTGTGGAGCATCGTTTACCGTTGAGACCTGAATGTCCGCCGATCAAGCAGAAGCTGAGAAGGACTCGTCCCGACATGGCTGACAAGATCAAAGAGGAGGTTCAGAAACAGATTAATGCAGGTTTCCTCGTTACATCGGTCTACCCTCAATGGTTAGCCAACATAGTGCCTGTTGCTAAGAAGGATGGCAAAGTTCGGATGTGTGTAGACTATCGAGATCTGAATAGAGCTAGTCCGAAGGATGACTTCCCATTACCTCATATTGACGTATTGGTCGACAGTACCGCCAAGTTCAAAGTCTTTTCTTTCATGGATGGTTTCTCTGGTTACAATCAAATCAAGATGGCACCAGAAGATATGGAGAAGACAGCTTTCATCACACCTTGGGGAACTTTTTGCTATCGGGTTATGCCGTTTGGATTAAGGAATGCTGGCGCGACATACCAAAGGGCCATGACTGCTTTGTTCCATGACATGATGCATAAGGAGATCGAAGTGTATGTGGATGATATGATTGCCAAATCACAGACTGAGGAAGATCACTTGGAACATTTGTTGAAGTTATTCCAGCGTTTGAGAAAATACAAACTCCATCTGAATCCCAACAAGTGAACTTTTGGTGTCCGTTCCGGAAGACTTCTGGGGTTCATTGTCAGTCAGAAAGGTATTCAGGTAGATCCTGATAAAGTCAAAGCTATTCGAGAAATGCCCGCACCCAAGACAGAAAAACAAGTAAGAGGATTCCTTGGGAGACTGAACTATATCTCTAGATTTATATCTCATATGACTGCTACCTGTGGGCCGATTTTCAAGCTTCTCCGAAAGAACCAAGGATGTGTGTGGACAGAAGATTGTCAGAGAGCTTTTGATAGCATCAAAGAATATTTGCTTGAACCTCCCATTTTGATTCCTCCGGTGGAAGGAAGACCTTTGATTATGTACCTGACTATATTGGAAGATTCCATGGGATGTGTGCTTGGTCAACAAGATGAGACTGGAAGAAAGGAACATGCTGTATATTATCTGAGTAAGAAATTCACAGACTGTGAGTCTCGATACTCAATGCTTGAGAAAACCTGTTGTGCTTTAGCTTGGGCTGCTCGCCGTCTGCGCCAGTATATGATTAACCACACCACTTGTTGATCTCCAAAATGGATCCGATCAAGTATATCTTTGAGAAGCCCGCCTTATCTGGAAGAATAGCCCGTTGGTAGATGTTGTTATCTGAATATGACATTGAGTATCACACTCAGAAAGCAATCAAAGGGAGTATTTTAGCCGATCATTTGGCTCACCAACCAATTGACGATTATCAATCCATCAAGTTTGATTTCCCAGATGAAGATGTTATGTACTTGAAAGCTAAAGATTGTGAAGAGCCGTTACCTGAAGAAGGACCTGATCCTGAGTTGCATTGGGGTTTGATATTTGACGGAGCTGTGAATTCTTATGGAAATGGAATTGGGGCAATTATCGTCACTCCCCGAGGCACTCATATCCCGTTCACGGCAAGATTGAAGTTTGATTGCACGAACAACATGGCGGAATACGAGGCGTGTATTATGGGTCTCGAAGAAGCAGTGGATCTAAGGATTAATATTCTTGATATTTACGGAGATTCGACATTGGTGATTAATCAAATCAAAGGAGAATGGGAGACTCGTCATCCTGGTTTGATCCCTTACAGAGACTATGCTAGAAGGTTGTTAACTTTCTTCAACAAAGTGGAGTTACATCATATCCCTAGAGATGAGAACCAAATGGCTGATGCTTTAGCTACTTTGTCTTCAATGTTTCAAGTGAATGATTGGAACGACGTGCCTACAATCAGAGTTATGTGCCTCGACAGACCTGCTCATGTGTTCTCGGTAGAAGAGGTCACCGACGACAAACCGTGGTTCTATGAAATTAAACGTGTTCTTCAAACTCAAGAGTATCCGCCTGGGGCATCCAATAAAGATAGGAAGACGTTGAGAAGATTAGCAAGCAGTTTCTTTCTCAATGAAGAAGTTTTGTATAAGAGGAATTATGACATGGTCTTGCTCAGATGTGTAGACAGACGTGAAGCAGACATGCTAATGCAAGAAGTACATGAAGGGTCCTTTGGCACTCATGCCAATGGACATGCAATGGCTAGAAAGATGTTGAGAGCTGGTTACTATTGGATGACCATGGAATCTGACTGCTGCAAATATGTGAAGAAGTGTCATAAATGCCAGATTTATGCGGACAAGATGCACGTGCCGCCGACCCTCCTCAATGTTATCTCTTCACCTTGGCCTTTCTCTATGTGGGGCATTGATATGATTGGAATGATTGAACCCAAAGCTTCAAATGGTCATCGTTTCATTTTGGTAGCGATCGATTATTTTACTAAATGGGTGGAAGCAGCATCTTATGCTAATGTAACCAGACAGGTGGTAGTCAGATTTATCAAGAATCAGATCATTTGTCGGTATGGTATCCCGAGCAAGATCGTCACTGATAATGGTTCGAATTTGAATAATAAGATGATGAGAGAGCTTTGTGAAGAGTTCAAGATCGAACATCATAATTCTTCTCCTTACAGACCGAAGATGAATGGGGCTGTTGAAGCTGCTAACAAGAACATCAAAAAGATTGTCCAGAAGATGGTGGTAACTTATAAAGATTGGCATGAAATGCTTCCATTTGCTCTGCATGGGTATCGTACTTCAGTTCGAACTTCAACAGGCGCAACTCCTTTTTCCCTAGTTTATGGTATGGAAGCAGTACTCCCCGTGGAGGTTGAGATTCCGTCTATGAGAGTGTTGATGGAAGCTAAACTGTATGAGGCTGAATGGTGTCAAAGTAGATATGATCAGTTGAATTTAATCGAAGAAAAGAGATTGACAGCTTTGTGTCACGGTCAATTATATCAGCAGAGAATGAAGAAGGCTTTTGATAAGAAGGTTCGACCATGCGAGTTCAGAGAAGGTGACCTTGTACTCAAGAAAATATTATCTTTCCAAGCTGATTCAAGGGGCAAGTGGGCTCCGAATTATGAAGGACCGTATGTCGTTAAGAAAGTTTTCTCTGGAGGTGCTTTGATTCTCACCAATATGGACGGTGAAGAACTCCCGCGTCCCTTGAACGCCGATGCAGTCAAGAAGTATTTTGCTTAGGCAGGCTTTTGGTCAGACCAGTCTTGGCATTTGAGCACATTTTGGAATTCGAAGTTGTTATGGAGAATAGCGATCATTGTTTTTTGTGTAACCTTTTTATTTCATGTGCTATTTCCCAAACTTGTGTAAACCGCTGGAGTCGCATTGTTAGCAAACTACCATCTTATTAATGAAATTCGAGCATTTACCTTTTGGGGGCAAAATTTTAATTTTTACGGAAATATTTGAAACAAAGTTATTTAAAGTATTCTTATTTTAAAAAATGTGTCGTGAATAATGAAAGGAATATTAACAGTTTGTTCCGAGGATGGTCAAGCCATGAAATGCGAAACAATACAATATTTATCCTTGCATGATGAACATGTTTCGTTTCAAACCGTCATGAGGTGATGGTTGTGTACACTCTTGTTTCTGGTGGTACTAAGTTCAGTGACTCCCCAGCTGTTCCAGTTAAGCGTTGTTTTGGTTACCTCTGTTTGAGCCGATTTCAGAAGTGTGGTACGCTTTGTCTCATGCCAGTGGTCTATTGGTATTAGAAGATTGGATTTGGATGCTTTTCTCCTCAGAAGACTTGAGCCTTGTGGCGTGTTACGCTCTGACGTTGTTGTGTGGTTCCAGTTCCAGTTATTTTCCGTCTTTTTTAAGATTGGCCGAGTATCTATCTTTTCGTGACATCTTAGCGTCTTCAGATATTCCATCTGTTCGTTTTGTCAGCATAACATTCGTTTATTCATTCACACTTATATCACGCATACATATTCACGTTTTCCATCGATTTTGGGTTGTACTTTGTTTACTCAAATAATGTACATGTTTCTTTCCAAGTAGAAGGTTAGCTTAGGCAGAAAATGTGCTTCCTTTCTAAATTCCCCAACTGAGCTAATCCTCGTGGATGACTTTTGATTTAGCTCACCTTGCCCATTTCTGGATAGGATGAATTCTCCAATCGAGTTGCTTTCTCATTTGGAAGAGTCTTGTTTGACTGTTTTCTCTCTAGTTATTCCTGGATGAAGTTGTTGCCTCTTGCATAGGCTATCTCATTGATTTTCCCCAGTGAAATCGCGACCTAGACAGATGGTGCATTTATTTTGCACGTTTAAGTATGTGATCTCCTCGGGAAGGTTTGATTCATGATTCTCCTTGATGAAGATTTTATTCTCTGCCAGTGACATCGCAATTTCCTTCTGAGTTATTCTTTGGAAAAACGACAAGCGGCAGCTCTTCATGAGCAGCTTGTACGTATATTATCATCGTCGGAAAACGACAAGCGGCAGCTCTTCACGAGCAACTTTTGCGTTATTATTATTTTTGGAAAATGACAAGCGGCAGCTCTTCACGAGCAACTTGTGCATTATTATTATTTTTGGAAAATGACAAGCGGCAGCTCTTCACGAGCGACTTGTACGTTATAGACATCGGAAAACGACAAGCGGCAGCTCTTCACGAGCAACTTGTGCGTTATTATTATTTTTGGAAAACGACAAGCGGCAGCTCTTCACGAGCAACTTGCACGTTATAGACATCGGAAAATGACAAGCGGCAGCTCTTCACGAGCAACTTGTGCGTTATTATTATTTTTGGAAAACGACAAGCGGCAGCTCTTCACGAGCAACTTGTACGTTATTACTTTTCTGGAATACAGCAAGCGACAGCTTCTTTATGTGAGCAGCTTGTATGTCATTGGTATTTTCTTTGGACGACAGCAAGTGGCAGCTTCTTTATTTGAGCAGCTTGTATGTCATTGGTATTTTCTTTGGACGACAGCATGTGGCAGCCTCTTTATTTGAGCAACTTGTATGTTATTGGTATTTTCTTTGGACGACAGCAAGTGGCAGATTCTTTATTTGAGCAGCTTGCGTATCTACAACCATCTCATATCAGCATTGATGAGTATATCTCCGGAAATCTCGCGGAGAAGCTTGTCAAGAATCATTACCTTCAGAAGTCGGTAATCCGTCATCAGCAAATTTGATACTCTTTGTCTATCTTTGATCTTGAGTTGTGAACTCACTGTTCTTGGGTCGATAATCTGTTGTATGGCCTATGCGAGATGCCTTCTTCGTTAGGGTCAGAGGTCGTATTCCCTCAATGTTATTCGCTGTCAGGAGTCTGTCGTTTGAAGTCGATAGCTCGTTTCCCCAGTAGTGTATAATCCATGTCTCTGTGTTTTGTTGGTGTTTGATTCCTCCAGCATTGTCTTGTTTCATACAATATCTTTCTCTGTGAATTCAATCACTGCATTCATATCAAACATAAGGGCGGCATCTTAGGACAAAATTTGCGTAATTATGTATTTAAGTACCTTCAATCTCGTCGAAACGAAGACTTTAATCTTCATATCTCCGGATAGAAGAAACTTAAATAGGGGCAGCTGTTGTACCCCAAATTCTGACCTAAGATACCATCTCCCATCTGCATCATTACATTGCAAGCGTTTTGATCTTTTGATTTTTAAAATTCATAACTTTTTCAGGTCGAGAGCTGTTTATTTTTTAACGCTAAATTTATTAACTGATCAAGACTCAAATGATGTTTATTAATTATTTATCATCTTAAATTTAAATAATTGGAATTTATTTTTCAGTTATTATATAATTCAAAGATCTATAAATAATAAAATAAATATTTGAAAAGAGGCATATTAATCGTTCAGACAGTGTTTATTTATTATTTATTATCTTAAATTTAAATAATTGGAATTTATTTTCAGTTATTACATAATTTAAAGATTTATGAATAATATAATAAATATTTGAAAAGAAGTTCATTAATTGGTCAATAATGATTATTTAATTATTTATCATTCTAAGTTAAATAATTGAAATTCTATTTTTAATTATTATAATTTAGAAAATTATGAATAACGAATTAAATAATTGAAATTATTAATTGATCAATGATGTTTATTTATGCGTCTATTATTCTGATTTAAGTGATTGAAATTGATTTTCAATTATTATACAATTTAAAGAATTATAAACGATAAATAAATAATTGGAAAGAAAAGAATTGACCGGGAAATAATAGAATTTTATTTCACTTTATTCTATTTTATTACAATTGTTATTTAAATATTGTATTATTTACAAATATTTATAATAACCAATTACATAAAAGTTGAAGTAAAATAGAACTATTTTTCTAGGATTCTAATTCTAATCTTCTATCCAATGCTTTTGTCTGCTCATTTAATTTTACCTGCAAAACAATGAAAAGAAAGTTAGAAATAAATAAATGATTAAAAGCAGAAAATTAATCTTAAGCGTTCATCATTAAAAGCAACGGCTGGAATCAGTTTACCCTTTTTGTAAATCACGGGATTTCTCCCGGTTCACAAAAAGGGAGGAATTTTATTTTTCAAAAAAATGAATGCACAATTTAAAAACATGCACAAATTCATTTTTATTTTTCAAAACTGCATAATTAAAATCAATTGCATTTTAAAAAAGGGCCAAATGCATATTTCAAAAATATACACAGCATACAAAAAGTAACAGCATATGCATAAACATGCATTGTTCAAAGGAGTTCCAACGTAAACATGACATGCCCATATAGGAAGAAGTCAAAACTTAGGCTTCCATGCAAAGACAAAGAGCAAGTGTGCAGTTTAAACAAATATGCAAGCAAAACATTTCCCATTTCATCATTTTTCCAGCATGTTTACTTTTTCAGAACATACAGTACATATCATTTTAATGTATTCAATGTACCTATGAGAGAGAAGAGAGATAGAAGTATGGTTTTGCAGGTTTTTGGTTTAGGCAGAAAGAGAGTAGAAACAAATCAGCAGTATCACAGTAAGAGATAAAGAAGCATGAATTAGGAATACAAACAAATTGATGTAGCAGTAATATGCAGAAGGCCAAGGAAATATGTTAAAGTATTCCAAACCTGTAACTTAAACAAAAAAACCAAACTGTTAGAACACAATATAAAAACCCCTTCAAACATTCAAAAGAAGAGACACCCTATCTCCAAGCCTTCCACACAAAAAGAAACTGAAAAACAAAAGCAAAGCCATTTTTTTTCAAGCTCTAAAGCCTAAGCCTGTAACAATAACATGGCCTAAACCATTTCAAAAACCTGTTACCTGCATAACCATCACCTACTGTTAAACCAAAACCATATCAAACCTCAACCATTTTCAAAACCATAAACACCATGGCCTAAAAACCATTAACCTGCTATCAACATAAACGCCTACTACATAAGCATTACCAAAACCTTCCATCCACTGTTAAACCAAAAAACCAATTCAAATATTGAACCAACATGTCTTAAAACCTGCTAAACCAGTAAAACCAAAATCATATGGCCTAAAACCATAAACCTGTACCATCAAAACCAGAACCATTTTCAAAACCTTATAAACCAATTTCCAAACCCACAAAAAGCCTCAGATTGGATCATCATAGGCAGTCAAATTCAAACATACCATAGCAAGGCCAGAAAGAGAAGAAGAGAAACTAGTCAAAAAAAAAATTTTCAACAGTAGCATTCAAGCGTTCAAAGCAACAGATAGGAGAAAAGAGGAAAAGAATCATACACGCCTAAAGCCTCGCAGTAATCATCATTGGCCATCAAAAAATACAGAATCACAGTAAGGGAAGAAGAGAGAAAATTATTCAAAGACAGCAAAACATCAACGCTGTCAAACCATTTCGCCATGTTTCAAGGCAACAAGTAAGCAAAGCAGGCAAGGAGAAGAAGAAGAAAAAGGCGTCACAAGAACGAAATACCAGGCAACAGAAGCAAAGCCCACGCGTTTCATCCCGTCGCCTTGGCCTCCTAGCTCGCCCCACTTTCCTTCCTCCTTCTCCAGGTAGTTTCACCCTTTCCTTTCTTTCATAATACCTCAATAATCACATAAACAAAGTAAAGATCAAAACAGAATCAAATCAACACATGCATTGTAACAAAACCCTAATCGAATTAGAAAATGAACTCACCGAATCCTCGCCCCCTAGCGTCCCTTGGAGGGAATAAGAAAGTGGAGAAGCTGGTGGCCATGGCAAAGAGCTCGGAAGCGAAGCAAAAGCGACGAGGATGATCGGAGAAGAAGACGATCGGAGAACAATGCGCGAAGAAGACGAACGAGAAAGATGAGCGCCGCTTCTGTCCCAAAATCCCTAACCCGTTTTCCCCAAATGCTAAAACACTTGTTTAACCCTAAAACAAATTCTAAAACAAATGGACCTTCACCCTTTCCTGCCCAAGCCCAAGCGAATTTTGTACACAGCACCCCCACTTTTGCTTCTTTGTTTGGATCACCTTAAAACCCTTGGCCCATAATTACTTGACCTTTTTCTTTTTTTTTCTCTATTTTTGCTTTCTTTTAGTCTTTTTTTAGAATTATTATCACTTTAGTTAATTAGTAAAGGTATAATAAAAAGAGAGATATATTTAATTAAACAATTTTAATTAGTTTGATCACTTTTATTAATTTAAACTTTAGAATTAATTTAGAAATTTTAATATTATTTTCACTAGATTTAAGCTAATAACCATTTAAAGTTTTAATTTAGTTTAATTATTTAATAACTCCTAAAAAATAATACTTTTATTTGAATATTAAAAAAAACATAAAAAATAAAAATGACTTAAAAATGAAAAAAAAACATGTTATTTTCTTTAAATTATTTCCTTCGTTTTAGTTAATATTAATACAAAAATACAAAAAAGATAGAATTTAAGATTAAAACACTCTTTTTCTCTTAATTAATTCTCTTGCGTTATTAATGTTAAAACAAAAAATCTAAAAAATGCATATTTACACCATTTAGTCATTTATTTAACTGTTGTTATTTAATCATTATCCGCATATTTTTTCTGTTTAATTATTTCATATTTACTTGTTTATTCTGTTTACGTTTAAATCCAAGGGAAAAGCGATAAATTTGTTGACTTCATGTCCTCAAATCCAATCGCGCGAACATTCGCATTTCATTAAAAACTTAGGACAATTTTTCTCAAATATTCAATCTTTTCAAAACTTCTACCTTTTAAGCAAAAACTCCGACGTTAGGTCGTCGTCTCTTCAAAAACCCGTCTGTACCCCTTTTCGGCCAAAACAATTTATTTTTAATCAAACGATCAATTTTAATAAAACAGATATTTCAAAAGGTTCATATAGAGTACTATAGATGCATTGGGTGCTAATACCTTCCCATTGTATAACCAACCCCCGAACCATAGATCTCTTTTCAAAAACGCCATTGTATTTTTATTACTTTTAAAAAGTATTATGTACATTGAATATTTAGGGTTTTATTTCGCTCTTTCCCCTTTTCCTTTGGAAACAATAAAGCGCGGTGGCGACTCTTGCTTTTGCAAAACGAATTAATCAATAATTCGATCTCCGATTTACCCCGCTACATTTTTTATCGCTACAGTAATCATCCAAGGTTCTCTCACCGTCCCGTTGAGGTAGTAACCATCCCTGATTCATTCATCACCTTTTGAGGCTCCAGACTCGATTCCTGTATTTCGCCAGGGCACGTCTGAAGAGGTTTTGAGATTCAATTCCTGTAACCAGTCAGGACGCATCTACACAAAGAGTTTGAAGACCAACTCCTGTAACAGGTCAGGTAATCATATTTCTTTTTCAGGTATGCAAGTTCTCGCTAAGGAATCTCTTACGCGATCGACACCCAGATGGCATCTATAAGCCCATCCACCTATCCATCACCTCTCAACATGGCATCTATAAGCCCATCCTCCTATCCATCAATCTCCAAATGGCATCTGTAAGCCCATTCCCACCATCACGCTGCCAACATGTGAGCGCAAATTTCTGGGCACTCTAGTGTTCAATCATCTTCCACCTTCGGATTACGAAAGCCACGTCAGCCAATCTACATCCTCAGGTCTAAGAAGATTGAACAGGGGCAACTGTTGTACCCCAAAATTTGCCCTCCCATATTCTTCAAGATTTGCAAAGAGCATGCTTCAAAATCTCCCAAGGGTTGCACAGTCCAATTGCCTCCTAAACAGTCAAAAACTAGGGTTTTGGTTATGGCAAAGAAATTGAAGTTTCCAAGGGTCCAATCAAGTCCCACATGCCTATAAACATTGTCAAGCATCCTTAGGCCAAGTTTCAAGACTCACAGCACAAAATTGCACAGTCAAAAACCCTAATTGCATCACAGTCAACTGTAGGGGCAAAATGGTCATTTGACAGTCAAAAGTCAAGATTTTTGGTCAACATATTATTTTGAAGCCACAAACATCATTTGATCAATTCTTGATCATGATTCTCAAGGCATGGCTCAAAAAGTCTCAAGATGCAAAAGTTGCTATATTTGGACAGTTGAAAAAGTCAACTGCAAATTGACCAGGGCATAACTTCCACATGGTTTATCAGAAAAATTCCATCCAAATCTCATTTTGAATAGAATGACATTTCCTACAACTCCTCTTCACACTTCAAGTCCAAGAAATGCTCTCACAAAAAGTTATCAATCTCAACATTATAGGTCATTTTCAAAAGTCAACAAAAAGGCACTCTAAGTCAAAGACCATAACTTGAGATTGGTAAATCAAAATGACATGGGACCAAAGGCATTGGTTAGGGGACTTCAAGACATTTCCAAAATGTCCAAGAACATGACCAAAGCTTAAAAATTGAGCAAGATATGCCTTGTGGAAGTTGGGAAATTTTTGGGAATTTTGAAAAGTCAACTTTGCTTCAAATGCCTCAAAATTGCTAATGGGCCTCAATTTCTTCCAAGAATCATCACCCAAAAGCTATACACGACCCATTGACCCAAAGGGGAGTTATTTTATTATTTTTAATTTATTAATTGAATTTTTAAATCCATTAATTCATTTAATTAAAATTAAATATGACAAAAATACTAAATCAATGTTTTTAAATCCTTTTATGCAGCAAATACCTTCCACATGTGATGGAGATTTCGTGCACCTTCTTAAGGAGACAAAATCATCTAAATTTGGCAAGATTTCAATGGAAAAAGGATTGAAAAAGATATGGAAATATCAAATATTTGAATCATCAATGCAAAGGTTTTGGGCTGGGATTTCTAACCTAATTCATTCATACATATGTGCACAATGAAAACCTAAGGCACTGGACACAAAAAGCTGCTCAAGGAGGCCAAACAAAATTGCAAATTTTCATTGAAAAGCTTGAAACTGATTTCATGGTTAGGGGACAATTCAAGGTCTAAAAACAATCCTAATGCATTGGTAGACCTTCCAGGAACCTGTCAGCACCAAGAGTCATTCCAAACGCGCTGAGAATCAGAAGTTACAGATCATACGGTTTGCCCAAAATTCTTGAATTCAATACGACAATTCTTGCATTTTTAATCATGTTTCTTGAATGGTTTATGCTAATGTTGTCTTTCTGAAGCTAATGACATAAATCAATTGAACTATTAATGCATGTAGCGTGATTCACCATTGACAGATTTTAGGGTTTCAGAGTTCCAAAATTGGGGCTTTATACAAGGTGTAAAATTGGATCACCAAACCAGTGCAGGCAAACTCGTTGTGTCAAGACGAAGCAAGCTCATACCTCGCGCTCAATTTATGGTCCAGCATACTCTAATCGCTATTTTTCGCAGGATGCATTTAGTGGGGGTTTAAAATCCCCGCTATCTGTTTGTATTTTCAGGCAAAAGTGAAGGCATAGTGGAGAAGACGCTGAGGTGTAATCACCAGACTGGGCAATTCAAATCTTGCGCGCGTATTTTTGTTTTTTACCAATAGCACTTATTCTCTCTCATATTAATCACGTTCCATTAATCTTACAAACGAACGCGCTTGGCTTGGTGGTTGTTGTGTTGTCACGCATGCAATGGGACCTGGGTTCGATCCCCAGGTCCCCCATATTTCCATATATTTTTCCTTGTAACTTGTTCAGGTACACTCTCTCTTCAAAGGTCTACCATGCAGCTTCACATCCTTGCTTGCCACGCGCCCAACAACACCAATCCAAAGGTCAAGATTTGCAGCTCACCATATACCCTCAGTCAACCATGCACACGTGACCACTGAAAAGTCAAAAAGGCCTCATTTAAATGGGCCTAATTGCTGCAATATGACCTCCTAATTGGGTCAGAAAACCTCCCATGTTTGCACTTTCTTCTCTTCTTTTTTCTCTCTTTTCTTTTATTTATTTTAATTATATTAATTGTTTATTTAATTCCACAAATTAATTTTTTATAACATAAAAATACAAAAAAATCAGAAAGTCAAAAATAAAATATTTTTATTATTTAATTCACTAAATGTTTTATTTTGTAAATAAACAATCAATTTAGTTTTAATTTTAAGTTTTTAACTTTAATGCTTTTTCTTAGATAATTAAAAAAATATATAAAAAAAAACAAGTCTTTTAGCATTTTTTATTCTTTTTCTTAATAAATAATCTTTTTTTCTTATCGCTATTAATTATCAATTATTTTTGTAAATAACTTATAATTAAATTAGGTCAAACTTGAATTTATTTCTTTAATAATTAAAAATGCTTAGAATTAGGGTTTTAATTCCAATTAATTCTCCCATTAAATTTCATAAATCCAAAAACATAAAAAATAAGTTCTTCTTCTCAGTTAATAATTTAATTAATTTATAATTTCAATTTAATTCCTTTAAAGGGTCCAACGCCCTCGCACTCTTGATTTCATTTCTTTTCGCATTTATTTTTCTTTCTTTTGTGGATATAATGTATTTGCCCCAAAGCTTTGTAATAGATAATTAGGACGTTTATTTTCCGTATTTTATTTATTCAAATCGGGTCTTGGTTTAATTTGGCGATGTAGACCCGCGCCTTGTAATAGCGTAGGACTTTTACTTTCCGCTCTTTAAATTCCCGCACCCTTAACTGTTAAGACACATGAAAGAATGTATGCCCAAATAAAAACAATGCGTAGAACACTCAATGCATGATCAAGACAAATATAACTGAAAATGACACACAATTCACACACCACTCCTAGGGTACGCCTCACTGTTGCCTTGCCCCTCGAAACGTGGTCGTCGAGTAGAGGATGTTTTAGTAAGTCCTCATGTCCATGAACATGGCATGGGGGTAGCTTCTAAGGTATCCTCCTATTGCTCTGGTGACCACACTGTCTCTAATCCTCGAATTGACCCGAACACCTCCAACGGTGGTGCTACCTACCTCTCAATGGTGGGATGGCACTACCTTAAGGACACTTACACATACTAATTCCTTAGGGTAGGTAGACGGCTCGTAGATACTTGCTCTAATTCAAAAAAAATCAAAAACTTCTTTTCACACCGACACTTTGCAAAAAGCTTTCAGAAAACAACTTTTCAAACACTCTTGAGGACTGATACAAGAGTCGAACTGAAATTTTAAACGAACTTTTTCAAACCCACTCACCTTGAAAAGCAAGCAAACATTTTTGAAAACACAAATGAGCAAGTATCTAAGAGCCCATGGATAACCATGGATAGAAAGGGTGCTAACACCTTCCCTTTCTATAAATCTACCTCCCGAACCGAGAACTAATCTCAATAAGGAATTTTTCTGTGCTTTTGTCCTTTCTGTATTGGAGAAAATAAAAGACGGTGGCGACTCTTGCTTACCGCGACATTTCGCGAACCAGCTTTAAACAGTCAGTTCCAGATCCACCGATCACACATATGCCTATTTAACAAAACATTGGACATTTCTCAAATAAAACATAAGTGTAGAAATGCAAAAGGAAGACAAAGCAAATTTCTGTATCTGGAAAAGTATTTGTATTAACTTTCTATGAATATCTTTGTACAAAGGAAACAGGCATCCTAGTAAGAGGATGTCGTCGTAAAAATTGAAAAATTTATACAAAAGAAAGATGGCTATGTGAAACAATTCCATGGGATCCCATTCTGCTATAGCCTTCACAACTCTGAACATCTGTCCATTCAATGCTTCGTCCGCCGATGACTGGATTAATCAGAAGCTTGGAGCTGGTTGATGAAGATATTGTCTTTAAAGTGATCCGACGAGACATAGTCATACACTTTAATTCCCTAACTTTTGCCTGAATCGCCCTTTCGGGTTTTCGATCCACCGGGAAACCCCTTTTTGCCCAAGCCGCCCTTTCGGGTTTTCAACTTGCCGGGTGTACAGTTTTTTTTGTTTTATCCCTAATTTTTGCCTGAACCGCCCTTTCGGGTTTTCGGTTCACCGGGATGCCCATTTTTTCCCAAGTCGCCCTTTCGGGTTTTCGACTTGTCGGGTTATTTTATGCGTAGTATCTTTTGACTATGTCTGCGTTCGCAGGGTGCGGTAAATTGTCGCCGTCCATGGTGGTCAGAATCATTGCACCACCAGAAAATATGCTCTTGATCACAAATGGTCCTTCGTATGTAGGAGTCCATTTGTCCCTGGGATCACTTTGCGGTAAGATAATCCGCTTGATTACGAGATCTCCGACTTGATACACTTGACGTCTGACTTTCTTGTTGAAAGCCTTGATCATCCGTTTTTGATACGTCTGACCATGGCAAACAGCGGCGAGTCACTTCTCGTCGATCAAATTGAGTTGATCAAGTCGGTTCTGAATCCAATCGTCTTCATTCAAACCAGCGTCCTTCATAATCCTTAAAGAAGGAATCTGAACTTCCATGGGCAGGACAACTTCCATGCCATATACCAAATAAAATGGGGTTGCCCCGGTTGAAGTACGTGCCGTGGTACGGTATCCATGCAGAGCAAACGGTAACATCTCATACCAGTCCTTGTAGGTGACTGTCATTTTCTGAATGATCTTCTTGATGTTTTTGTTCGCAGCTTCAACAACACCGTTCATCTTCGGCCGATAGGGAGATGAATTGTGATGATAAATCTTGAACTGTTCGCATAGAGCGGTGATCATAGTATTATTCAGATTTGTACCGTTGTCTATGATAATCCTGTCGGGAACACCATACCGGCATATGAGGTTCTTCTTGATGAAGCGGGCAACCACATTTTTAGTAACAGAGGCGAAGGAAGTTGCTTTGACCCATTTGGTGAAATAGTCAATGGCGACCAGGATGAAGCGATGTCCATTGGATGCTGTGGGCTTGATCTCTCCAATCATGTCAATGCCCCACATTGCAAATGGCCAAGGAGCTGTCAGAACGTTGAGAGGAATCGGAGGAATATGAATCTTGTCAGCGTAGACTTGACATTTGTGGAAAGTACGGGAATATTGATGGCAGTCAGCTTCCATGGTAGACCAGTAATAGCCTGCCCTTAGGATCTTCTTAGCCATTGTACGCCCGCTCAAGTGGGTGCCAAATGTACCGTTGTGTATCTCAGTCATGATTAACTCTGCTTCAGCTTTGTCTACGCATCGGAGTAAAACACAATCATGGCTGCACTTATAGAGGATGCCATTACTCAGGAAGAACTTGGCAGCAAATTTCCTTAGGAACTTTTTGTCATTTACAGAAGCTCCTTCGGGGTATTCTCTAGTCTGGAGATACCTTTTGATTTCATGGAACCAGGGTTGTTCCACTACTTCTTCGGTATTAATCTCGTGACAATGCGCAGGTTCATCCATTCGCTCAATGGTGATTTGGGGAGCCTCGTTATCCCAGTTGAGTTTAAACATGGAAGACATCGTAGCCAGAGCATCTGCTAGCTGATTCTCTTCTCGCGAGAAATGCTCGAAGGTAATTTGCTCGAAATGAGGCAACAATGTCAGGACATGTTCTTTGTATGGAATAAGATTAGGATGTTTGGTATCCCACTCTCCTTTGATTTGACTGATAACCAAAGCCGAGTCCCCAAATACGATCAAAGATTTGATCCCCAAGTCTATAGCAGCCTTGAGACCAAAGATGCAAGCTTCATATTCAGCCATGTTGTTGGTACAGCTGAAGCAAAGTCGGGCTGTGAAAGGTGTGTGACAACCTTCCGGGGAAATGAGTACCGCACCGATACCGTTTCCAAGTGCATTTGAAGCACCATCAAAGTACAGGGTCCATCGGGATCCTTTTTTAGGTCCGTCATACGGTCTGTTACCTTCAATGTTGTCCAAGTTCATGATGTCCTCGTCTGGGAAGTCGAATCTCATGGATTGATAATCTTCGATAGCTTGATGAGCTAGATGGTCAGCTAGTACACTCCCCTTTATAGCTTTTTGGGTAGTGTATTGGATGTCATACTCAGTTAGGATCATTTGCCATCTAGCTATTCTTCCAGATAATGCTGGCTTCTCGAAGATATACTTGATAGGATCCATTTTGGAAATCAACAAAGTGTTATGAGTCAGCATATACTGCCTTAGTCGGAGAGCAGCCCATACCAAAGCACAACAAGTTTTTTCGAGCAGTGAGTAGCAAGTCTCACAGTCGGTAAACTTTTTGCTAAGGTAATAAATAGCATGCTCTTTTCGACCAGACTCGTCATGCTGGCCCAAAACACACCTCATTGAGTTATCCAAGACGGTCAGATACATGATCAATGGTCTTCCTTCGACGGGTGGCATCAGAATAGGAGGTTCTAGCAAATATTCCTTGATCTTATCAAAAGAAGCTTGGCAATCGTCGTTCCATTCGACTACCTGATCTTTCTTTAATAGTTTGAAAATTGGCTCACAGGTAGAAGTCAGATGAGAGATGAATCTGGCAATATAGTTCAAGCGCCCCAAGAACCCTCTAACTTCCTTTTCAGTACGGGGAGCAGGCATTTCTTGTATTGCTTTCACTTTTGCTGGATCGACCTCAATGCCTTTGTTGCTGACAATAAATCCTAGAAGTTTACCAGACCTAACTCCAAAAGTGCACTTACTTGGATTCAGCCTGAGTTTGTACTCCTTCAACCTGGTAAACAGCTTTTGCAAATGCTCAAGGTGTTCCTCCTCTGTTTGTGATCGAGCTATCATATCGTCTACGTAAACTTCGATCTCATGATATATCATATCATGAAATAAAGCTACCATGGCGCACTGATAAGTTGCCCCTGTGTTCTTCAGTCCGAACAGCATCACTTTGTAGCAGAAGGTACCCCATTGTGTAACAAAGGTTGTTTTCTCCATGTCCTCGGGGGCCATTTTAATCTAGTTGTAGCCCGAGAATCCATCCATGAAGGAAAACACCTTGTGCTGAGATGTGTTGTCAACCAAAATGTCGATGTGCGGTAGTGGAAAATCATCTTTAGGGCTGGCCCTATTCAAATCCCGGTAGTCCACACACATCCTGACCTTGCCGTCTTTTTTAGGTACTGGCACAATGTTAGCAACCCATTATGGATAGGATGTAACAGCCAGAAAGCCAGTGTTGAATTGCTTCATTACTTCTGCTTTAATCTTCTCAGACATGTCGGGCCTCATTCGGCGGACTTTTTGCTTGATCAGCGGACAATCCTCTCTTGTAGGGAGACGGTGAACCACGATATCTGTGTCTAAACCCGGCATGTCTTCATAAGACCAGGCGAAGATTTCAACGTACTCATTCAACAGCTGTATCAAGTGCTTTTTGACATTTGGTTCTAGATTGGCACCCACTTGTACTTCTTTCCGGTCTTCCTCTGTTCCTAAGTTGACAGTTTCCAGCAACTCTTCGTGAGGCAAGATGGCCCTCTCTTCCTATTGTAGAAGTCTGGCTAGCTCTCCTGGTACTTCACAACCTTCGTCATCTTCATACTCAGCCTGATTGACCAGATCTTCAGAGTTATTGAAGGACATAGCAGAATAGTCACCCATAGAATCCAGAGTGGATGGGTACCTGCATTTGTGAGTGTGGGTGTGTGTAAGGGATAGCCATCCTTAAACAAATAAAAATGCAAGAGGAAAGAAAATGAACACAGTAGTTTATCAATGAAAAACTTCCAATGAATCATTAACATGGCATATGAATATGAAGATAATCAAAACCCTTACAAATGGACCTACATGCCCCGGGCAAGGCAGGAGGTGAAAAAGTAGTGTGCAGATTGTTCAAAAGTAATTATTACAGACCAATAGGAAATGTTTGACAGATAATTACTGATTAATAAAAATAATGGGGACAAAGTCTTTTGCCTCCCAGTTGCGTAGTCCTCCTCCGATGGTTGGGAAGATCAAATCTTCAATGTTGGCCTCTTCGTCTTCACCTTCCAAAGCATTGATTCCATAAGGAGAAATCTTGATGGGTGTTCTTTCAACTTTTGAGCGGCGCATAGCTTTCTGCCCTGCAGCAGTGAATCATAATCCAAACTTGTCTATTTTGTGAGGAATATCAGGGAACTGCCCCCATGTTGAGCTCTTCCCTTCCTTCATTGCAGCCTTCGCGTCTTTTAGAGATGCCATCCTGGCCACCTGCTTGGGTACTTCGGCTACCGCTTTTGCTACTGCCACCTCGGGAGAGACTTCCTCAAAGTGCTGGAATGGTGTTTATATGAATTCACCCTCCACCTCTACATACCGAAAGGAGTTCAGATGGATGACCATATATTCCTCTTCGCCGTGGACGGTTATGATCTTTCCTTTGACAGGGTATTTCAGCATTTGATGTAGGGAGGAGGTGACTGCCCTAGCATTATGTATCCATGGTCTCCCTAGCAAGCAAGAGTATGACGGACGGATGTCCATCACATAGAAAGTTGAGGGGAACACTTCTGTGCCTACCTTAATTGGAATGTCAACCTCCCCCTGTACCATTCTCTTTGACCCGTCAAACGCCCTTACAATGATATTACTCGGCTTTAACTCCAAGCCTTCACAATCCAATCGGTCGAGAGCCTTCTTAGGCAGCATGTTCAGAGAAGAACCAGTGTCGACCAAAACATGGGCCAAAGTAGTTCCTTGGCATTCTACTGACACATGTAATGCGTCATTGTGCTTTCTTCCTTTTGGAGTCAGGTCAGCATCAGAGAAACCTAGGCCGTTGTCTGCAGTAAGGCTGGCCACGCAATCTTGGAATTGGTCGGCTGAGGTTTCCTAGGGCACATGGGCTGTCTTCAGGAATTTTATCAATGCTTTGGCGTGCGCCTCTGAATAAAGCAGTAATGCTAACATGGAGATCTTCGAGGGAGTTTGCCCCAGTTGCTCTACCACGTCATAATCACTCTTTTTAATTATTTTCAAGATCTCCTCCATCTCTTTCTTAGAGGTTTCGGGGATGACCAAAGGTTGAGCCCTCGTCCTGACGAGCTCATATTGGATCCCTTTCCCCTTATCAGCAGGAGTAGGAGGGACAACAACAGGAATAACAGCATCTTCAATCAACGGAGTTCTTGCAGAAAGTTTTATTGTTGCAGGAGTAACTTTGGCAGCAGCTGAGGGTCCAAAGATCGCCTTTGGGGGGCAAATCTCTGGAGAAAATATTCTACCACTTCGGGTGATCTTGCTTGTACCGGCAATGTTTCCAATACCGGCATCTTCTTCATCAGAGCTTCCTTCGGTTATCTCAACTTGTTTAACACCATGGTGGTAGATTTCTCCACCGTAATTCCATGGTATTGTTTTGTCAGAAATGTAGGGGACAGGCCCTGGCATAGTTATTTTCAAGGGAACAATCTTTGTAGAGGATGTAATCTTAACAGGCTTTTTGACGGTCTTGGGAAGATTGGTGGAAATGGTGATTATTGAAACATCTTCGATAGGGGTTGGAATAGCAGGAATCTTTTCAAACAGAATTTGTTGACTGTCCATTAGGCCTTGGATGCCTTTCTTCAGCAATGGACAGTCGATTGGTAGAGAGGAACAACAGTAGCAATCTTCTTTACATCCTGGGAAAATCCCAGCCTTTAACAGATTCAACTTGATCGTCAACAGTGGAGTCATCAGGTCATCAACATCAGAAACATACAGATCTTCTTCAATAGCATGGACATTTCGACCATGCTTCGGCATCGGAGCGGATATTACGTTTGGCTTCTCTAGAGCATCGAACTTAACCTCTTTCGCCTCTATCAAGTCTTGAATTTTATGCTTAAGTGCCCAGCAATCGTTGGTGTCGTGCCCGACACTGTCAGAATGATAGGCGCATTTAGCATTGGGATGATAATGCGGGGAAGATGTGTTCACATTTTTTGGTGCCTCTTTGATAGTGGCGAGATTCAACTTCAACAGATGGGGAAGAACCTGTGCGGGCGTCATATTGATGCGGGTGAACTGCCGTTGTGGCCGTTCCACCCGTTGCTGATTTGGTCTGGACTGATTATAACGAGGCTGATCATTTGATGGATTTTAGATCATCACGGCCCCCACAGTAGGCCGGCGCTCAGTTCTTCCCGCTCTCTTCTAAGAATAAATAACAGCTGCCTCTTTCTTAGCTGGAAATGATTTCTTAACAATTGTAGATGCAGAGGCATCCTTTTGAATCTTCTCATTCTTAATACCGGCTTCCACCCGTTCGCCAGTCAGAATTAATTCAGTAAAACCTGCGGAAGAGCTGCCGATCAAATGGTTGAAGAACGGGCCAGATAGGGTCCCCAGGAACATATCAACGAATTCTCTATCAGAAAGAGGTGGCTGCACTCTTCCGGCCAAATCGCGCCATTTCTGGGCGTATTCTTTGAATCCTTCATTTGAGGCCATTCCCATACTCTGTAGCTGAGTACGGGTTGGCGCCAAGTCAGAGTTATATTGATATTGGCGATAAAAGGCAGCTACCAAGTCCTCCAAACTATGTACTTCTGATCTCTCAAGCTTGTAAAACCAATCCAGCTGTGTACCAGACAGGCTATCTTGGAAGAAGTGCACCCAAAGATTTCTGTCGGATGTATGAGGTTGAATTCTTCGGACGTACAACCTTAGGTGCATTTTTGGGCAAGACAGCCCGTCATACCTTGCAAAAATTTTCACTTTAAACTTTGGAGGGATCACAATTCTAGCAATTAATCCCAAATCTTCGAAATCTAACCCGGGAACCCTTTGCAGCTCCATAGCTGCCAGCCTATCCTCCAGGTTTTTGTATTTGTCGTCGGCCGGAGGGTATTGTTGCTCTGAGTAGTCTTCATCTTCTTCAGCCTCTTCCTCTTCAGCTTCAGATTCCGAAGGTAGTGCAGCCCCTTTTCCTTTACTGGTTCCCTCTTCAGATGCGGAGGGAAATTCAAGAACTCTTCTGGCTTCATTCTCAAACCTTCTTCCCAGGGTAGCCACCCCGACTCTTTTCTTCTTCTTTTTCACTTTCTCTTGCTCTTTGTTCCCAAGCAGTGCTTTTAGATCCTCCTGACCCTTTGCCAAGGTCATTAGGAGATGTTGAAACTGTGAGTTTTGAGACTACAGATCTTTGACAGTCTGTTCGAGATCCATCTTACTGAAATAAACAGCAGAAAGATAAGGAAACCTGGTGTGGAGACCTGTTTATGCACATGATGAATGATATGTTTATTTATGCAATGCATTCAAGGATTTAGAAATTCAAAATTGTTGCAGATAAAAAGAACACACGTCATATTAATAAGAAGAAATTTTGTCAGTACATAAATGCCCCATGGGCCAAATATTACAAAAACTTCTTAAGGTAAAAAGACGTTGCGCATCCTCTTTGGCGCGATGTAAGTGTTAAGGGTCTCCTCCTCGTGGAGTCGGAGGGTAAGCTCCAAAACCTTCTTCTCACTGGCGTAGAAGCTGGCTACAAAAGTATTCTGTTCCTCCTTGAGTTGGATCCAACTCTTCTGCATCTCCTCCCAAGATGTTGGCATGTCAGGATATAGGATGGTGTAGGGAACCTCTCCTTCCGTAACGGGCTCTTTAATCAAAGGGAGAATATGAGGGTAAGGCATCATTAGACTCTGGGCTCGGGTTCGTACCCACTTGAGATAAGGCTCAAGAGGAATGGAGTTCTTATGCCCCAGTGTCTTGCTATCTACCTTGTTAGGCATCCTCCAAGCTCTGATGAATCTTTGGCGAAGTCCTTGCGCATCATTGTCGAAGTCAAAAACTAAGTCAGGAATCAGCATGTCATGAGGGCCATCCCTCCGTGCATATCCAAATTGCCTCAAAGCTAGACAAGGGTTGTAGGTAATGCCTCCCCTAATGCCAAGTAATGGAACATTAGGGAACTCTCCACAATGATCGACGATGATGACATTTTCTCTGGACCGAGAACACCAATGTACATCAGAGTGCGTGAGGGTCATCAATCGTTGTGACCACCTTAAGCCTTGGTCATTCTTCAAAACAGATTGTGGAAGGTGCGAAATAAACCACCTTGCAAGGAGAGGAGTACAGCACATGAGAACACCCCTCTTTCTCATTGTTCGTGTGTAAAATGAGTGGAGGATGTCCCCAAGAAATATGGGTATGGGATTCCTGGATAAGAAGATCTTGACGGTGTTGACATCTATAAGCTGGTCCGGATTTGGGAACAAGACCAACCCATAAATGAGGAGTGCCACAATTTCTTCAAAGGCTTGTAGATCCAATGAATTCCAACACTCTTGTGCCTTCTCAAACAAGAATTTTGCCAAGAAGCCTTTGACACCACTTCTAGTCTCCCAATGCCCCTTGATGTCAGATGGTTGCAAGTGTAGTGCTTGAGCAACATCTTCAGGCTTTGGTTCTCTTTCCGTACCGTTGTAGGGTAGTTGATTAAGAATAGGAATTCTCAGGAGTTGAGAAAATTCCTCCAAAGTGGGCACCAATTGGTAGTCAGGGAATGTGAAACAGTGGTGAAGGGGGTCAAAGAACTGGAACAACACTTTCACCATGTCCTCTTCAATGCTGGTGTTGACTAGGCTGAGCAGTCTACCATGTCTTTCACTGAAGGGAGAGCTTTCTGGAATTCTGGATGTGAGCTCCTTGAGTTGGGGAGGGATTCTCACAAGGTTGACTTGGATGGTTTTCCTGCGAAGAATTTCCATGACCTACAAAACAAGAACAAAGATGAAGATCCAAACCCTTGAAATTGTTAGTGAATGCATATGATGCTCTATGATGTTCATGATGTATGCACAAACATATGTACAAGCAATTCACACAAAACCCTAGTTTCAGGCTTGCATGAGGTTTCATAGGTAAGTACCCTCTTGAGTGAAGTTGGCTTAAAAACCTGTCCTATAAATAGTAACCAGGTTCTAAGGAGCTCAATATCATTGGATTGTTTTCCATGTTCATTGTTTTGGTTTAGCCACTTAACTAGCGACCAAAATATTCCAAGAAAACAACCCTCAATGAGTGTAGTATCGAGTATCTACCAACTTCGGACTGCACCAAAGCCGGTCATCTCACTACCCCTAATAAAAGGCCAAGATGGTCAAGTAAGGTTCTAGGTCATTAGTGCTTAGTGACATCACTCAGCGGCCCCGTACTCTCCTTGATTGAACCCAAGGGTTACCGGTACTCACAAATATGTCGCACTAATATAGCTATTGCTTCAACCGTGTCGATATACCCCGCACAGTTTCCATAATGTATTGCTATATATGAATGTTTCCCAAATCCGGGTGTAGGATTTCAATCCCAAACAAGAGAACCAAGATGTAAAGCAATCAAAGCAAACAATTAGTCATGCAAAAGGGTGATCTAGGCCCTAAGGTTACTCCACTTTTAAATTCTTCCCCAACAGAGTCGCCAGTTCTGTGATACGGTGGGAGAACTGACTTTGGTTTTGCATTTGTTTTCGCAAATTTTTTGGTTTAGTAAGAGTCGCCACCGAATTTTTATTTTATCCTAAGGAAAGGTTAAAAATCACAGCAAAAACCTTTGAGATGTTTTCTTGGGTTCGGGGAGTAGATTATAGAAAGGGAAGGTATTAGCACCCTTTCTATCCATGGTTATCCATGGGCTCTTAGTTACTTGCTTAGATCACTTGCCTTGCATTTTCAATTGTTTGAAATGGGGCTTTGTGTGTGGGTTTGAAAATGTTTTGAAAAAGATGCCTTGTCTAGGCAACCCTTGTAACAATTCTTTACTCGAATGTTTTACAAAAGGTGTTTGTCTTTTTGAAAAGATGTTTCAAGGTTTTGAAAGTTGTTTCGAAAGTTGTGTTTGTGAAGTGTGTTTTCAAAAATGGCAAGGATTTGTTTTGCAAGTTAGTCAAGTAACCAAGAGCTATCTACCCTAAATTTCTCAAAGATGTTTTCTATGTTTTAACCCTTTTAACAATATTGTTCCACCATTGCATTTGGTGGACAATCTTGTGTTAGGATGTTAACGGGACGGGCGCGGGTCATCGTTTAGACCATGAATGCAATGGTGCCAAGTGTCTTTGGCAATTTTTCCTCCAAGGGACTTGATCATTTTTAGGCAACTTGAGAAAGCGTCATCGAGGGACTATGATCATTTTGATTTGTTTTGTTTTGCCAAAGACACTCAACATGCAACATGGCCCATTATTGAAGGCAACAAGTGGAGTAACCCTAAGGGTGCAAGTGTGGTTGGTGTTGTCCATTTTCATGCCTTTTTTGTCTTTTGTTTAGTCAAGCTATTGGTTGGTTGATTTTTGCATACAAACCCTAGGTCTATCATGGCATAATTAGAAAGCTTTTAAATGCGGAATTTTAAAGTCCTAAATTATTACAACATAATTATAGGGATGGGGGTACAAATGTTCAAATGGGGGATATTTAGCAAGAAATTTAAATCTAAACTATTACATCCAAATTGAATATACAAGTTATTTAATTGTACAATAATTAAATAAATATAATAAATATGCAACATGCACAAAAATGGTTTTGTATGTATGTAAAAGTATTTTTCAATGTAAAATATACACAAAAATAAAAAGTCAAATTTTGGATATTTTCATGGTTTAGGGCTATCTTAGTTTTCTAAATAAATAGTATTTATTAATTATATTATATACAATATTTTGTTAATTATATATAAAAAATAAAAATAAAAAAGTATATTGTGAGAAAAAAGTATTTTTGATGTCATATATTGATAAAAATAAAAATGTGTTATTTTCATATTTTTATCCTAAATATTTGATAAATATACAAGTATTATATTATATATATTTAAATATACTAAATATGTACAAAAATAAAAATATTAATTATTTACAAAAAAAAAAGTATATTTTTAGAAAATGTTTTCAAAATGTAAATAAGAAATAAAAAAACTAAAAAATATATATTTTTTATATTGTTTTCTAGGTTTTTGAATAAAAAGTATAAATATATTTATTTACATGTGCTAAATGAAACAAATAAATACCAAATAAATGCAAAAATGTGAGAAAAAATATTTTTAGTGTTTTTTCATGTTTGAATAAAAATATAGAATCAGAAACAAAAAGAAAAATGCAAAAATAGTGAATATTTCACACAATGGGCCAGGGGGGTGTAGGTGGAAAAAGATGGTGCAAAAAGAAAAAACAACTCAGGCCCAGCCCAAGTCAAGCTTCTTCAACCTCCAGCCATTTCTGTCTCAAAAACGTGTGCCCTTCATGCTTGATTCAAACTTCTTGATTCTTTGACTTCTAGCAAAAACTTATAACACCAATAATGTAGAGCATCATGTCACGATTTCAAATATATAAAAAAGTTGTTCTAACTCTCAGAAATGAGAGAGAATTTCTTCTCCCCCAATTTCTGACCTAAGTTTTTTTCAATGTTCATGTCCCAAATTCTCTCAGCAAACACAACATAAATGAAAAGTAAGTATATGGATAGCTTCAGGGCCATGAATAGAACATACTTTCTTCACAAACTTAAGCCTAAATATGCTTGGATAGAGAGATAGAAGTTCACATTTTACCTGTTTCAGCTTGACTCGAACAGAGTAATATGGCCAACTTCAATGGTGTTTGAGGACTTGTACAGCTTGTCTGAGGTCCAAGGATGCTTCCTCTATGCTTGGTGTGCCTTGAATCCTTCTGAATCAAGCTATGGAAGTCAACCTGCAACAATGAAAAGTGAAAATGGAAAACTTGGCTATGGAGTTTACAGCTTGTATCTAAGGCTTGGGACAACTTCAATGGATGGTATGGAGTGTATTGGAACTTATTTGGGCAAAAACGCGCGAGGGAATGATGCTGGCCAAGTCAAAATGCAGAATGCCCTGTTTCTTGCAGAAAAATGGTGTTCCTGTGAATGAGGAGGTTTGAGGGATGGTTTGGTCGTGCTTTAGGTTAGTTAGGGAGTATGAAATATGTGGACAAAGTTTGTTTTAGTTGGTCTTTGCAGGCATGAGAGTTATGGTTCAATATGCAAGTTTTCTTCTTATCTAAGCAAACAAAATGCAAGTTGGGTTATAGGCCAATGAAGGCCCCTCAAGCATGCTGCAAACTTGGTTCTTGATCAGTGGGATTTGTCCATAAACTTGTGCCTAAAAGATCTGGCCTCTACCTCTTTGATTTGTGAATTTGACATAAAGTGGACCTTTTCAAAAATGGCAAAAATGCTTTTTCTAATTAAAGGTTAATTCTTTGTGTAATGACTATATGAACAAAATAAGACTTGAACACAAAGGATATGCATTAAATTATTGAGTGTGAATGGGATTATAGGCCTGTAATCTAGCTTGAACCATGCTGAGTTTGAAAATGCAAAGTGTATGAACATGCCTTGGTCAAGAACAAAAGTGGATTTTGCCCAACTTTGCAAATTCGAATCTCCCTAACCACAAGGGTGCTTCATGAGTTCTTGGACAATTTGGAAATCTTGGAATGTGTAATACAATCCATCTTTGTAATTCAAGTTGAAATTCCCAGTGGAAGCATGTGAAAAGTGGCCATGAAGTTGGGCAAAAATCCTGCCTAAAATAGGTCAAAACTTTTCTAAGTTAAGAATGTTTTGCACCCTTGTTCCAAAAATCATAACTTGAGCTACGAGCTTCTTTTGAGGAAACTTTGTGAATCAAAGTTGTAGATTTTGCAATGGACTACAACTTTCATGTTTTGAGTTTTGCTTGAATCCAATTGTATCTTGATGAAACAATTGGACAAAGTTAGGAAAAAATAAGGAAGTTTCATAACTTAGAAAAATTCTAAGTTATGAAATTTTCTCATTCTAAACCCTAAATTGCAATTTTTGGTTTCTTGATGAACAAGTTTCATAATTTGACATGTTTTGATGAAAAATGAATCTTGCCACTTGATTTTGACCAAAAAGTCAAAGTTTGACTTTTCAGTATACAGTCAAATTTTGATCAGTTGACTGGAAAATTCATCTGTCAATCTTGTGCATTTGGGGATCTTTTTGAACTTGTTAAACATGTCAAGACAATGCCATTGAGTCCTTGAGGCCATATGTGAGCTTGGTTTGCCATTCGCTAGGTCAAACAGTCAAAAATTGCCCTTGTGCAGTCAAAACCCTAAAAATGACCATTTTGCCCTTTTGGTGATCTGATCAAATTTCTTGTGGAATTGTGATCCAAACTTGATCAAATGGTCCATATGAGTTTATTATGTTGATGTGGGTCAAGAATTATGAAGTTTGACTGTCAATTGGCCACAATTGACTTTTTCCCCAATACAGTTGATTTCTAGGTCAACTGTCCAATTGACTGGGCAAAGATTGGAATTAAGGCTTGGAACTTGGTATGGATAAACTAGTGAGTCCAATATGAAGCATGAAAGTCACTTTGGGCATTTTAGGTCAAAACATCTTGTTGCAAATTCAAACCCTAATTTGGGTCAACAGTGCAAGGAGGAGTCTTGAGCAGAGCAAACCCTAACTTGATCTTGAGCTCCAAGAGTCTTGTGGTGAGAAAAAGTTGATGAAATGAGAGGGCAAATTTTGGGGTACAATAGACCTCATCAAAGAAATCTGCAAAGGCTGGACCCGACCATATAACAGATTTCAAAGTTGTTTATTGTGAAGCCTGGACCCGACCAGATAATAATTGACCGCATCGATCTCAGAAATCTACAAAGCCTGGACCCGACCAGATAACAGTTTTCAAAGCAGTTTATTGTGAAACCTAGACCCGACCAGATAACATTTGACCGCATCGACCTCATAAATCTGCAAAGCCTGGACCCGACCAGATAACAGTTTTCAAGCAGTTTATTGTGAAACTTGGACCCGACCAGATAACAATTAACCACATCGACCATAGAAATATGCAAAGCCTGGACCCGACCAGATAACAGTTTTCAAGCAGTTTATTGTGAAACTTGGACCCGATCAGATAATAATTGACCGTATCGACCTCAGAAATCTGCAAAGCCTGGACCCGACCAGATAACAGTTTTCAAGCAGTTTATTGTGAAACCTGGACCCGACCAGATAACAATTGACTGCATCGACCTCAGAAATCTGCAAAGCCTGGACCCGACAAGATAACGGTTTTCAAGCAGTTTATTGTGAAACTTGGACCCGACCAGATAACAATTGACCGTATCGACCTCAAAAAACTGCAAAGCCTGGACCCGACCAGATAATAGTTTTCAAACAGTTTATTGTGAAACCTGGAGCCCGACTAGATAACAATTAACTATGATCCCCAAAAAGACACTATGAATCCTGGACTCGACCAGATAATAGTACAGCTTTCCAAAAACCATGAAGCCTCGATCCAACCAGATAGTAGTTGCCATTCCAAGTTACTGCGAAGCCTGGATCCGACCAGATAACAGTTAACTTTTGTATCCCCAGCAAGTTATTGTGAAGCCTAGATCCGACCAGATAACTATTCAATTTCAAAGAATTTTCTGTAAAGCCTGGTGTTGTACCCTAAAATTTTCCCTCTCATATTATCAAGATTTTCCTCACAAGACTTCTTGGACTCCAGACAGGATTAGGGTTTGCTCAGCTCAAGACCTCATCTTGCACTTATGACCTGAAATTAGGGTTTGAGTTTGCACAAGTATTTTTGGACCATAAATTCTTAATGTGACTTTCATATACCATCTTGGATCCCTAAGATTTCTCATACCAAGTTTCAAGCCTTGAATCACATTTTTGCCCAGTTAATTGGACAGTTGACCTAAAAGTCAACTGTATTGGGGGAAAAGTCAACCATGGCCAATTTACAGTCAAACTTCACAATTTTTGATCCACAATAACATTATAGGCTCCTATGTACCATTTGATCAAGTTTGGATCACAACTCCTCAAGAAATTTGATCAGATCATCAAAACGGCAAAATGGTTAAAATTAGGGTTTTGACTGAGAAAGGGCAATTTTTGATTTTTTGACCTAGCCAATGACCAATTGGGTTCAAGAATGATTTAAAGGACTCATTAGCATAATATTTACTTAATCACATGATTCAAAATATCTCAAATGCATAGGATTGACAGATGAATTTTCCAGTCAACTGATCAAAAATCAACTGTACACTGAAAAGTCAAACTTTGACTTTTTGGTCAAAATCAAGTGCCAAGGGTCATAATTCATCAAAACATGTCAAAATGTGAAAATTGTTCACCAAGAAACCTAATTTTGAAAATTAGAGTTTTAATTTGAAATTTTTCATAACTTAGAATTTTTTTAAGTTATGAAAATTTCTTATTTTTTCCCAACTTTTCCCAACTTTTTACCATGATGCGATTGGATTCAAAGAAAACTTCCAACATGAAAGTTGTAGTCCTACATGAAATATACAACTTTTATTCATAAATTTTTCCCAAAAGACGCTTGGATCTCAAGTTATGATTTTGTGAATAGGGGTCCATAAACTTTTTAACTTAGTGAAATTTTGCCCTAGTTTAGGCAGATTTTTGACCTAACTTCATAGCAATTTTTCACCTAGTTACAAGAGGTATCTCAAGTTTCATTTCAAAGATGGATTGTAGATCATGTTACAAGCTTTCCAAAATGTCCAAGAACTCTCCAAGATCATTAATGGTTAGGGAGAATCGAAGAAATGAAAATGGCAATTTATCACTTTTGTTCAAGGCATTTTCACAATGTTACAAGTTGCAAATCAATTTCAAACATGCTTGTACTTGGTTTTACAGGTCCTAATCCCTTCTACACTCCATAATTAAATTCAAACACATTGGATAATGGTCTTGTTCTGACTTTTGAAGCATTACACAATGAATTAATCCAAAAATGGCATAAAGTTCTCAATACCATTGCTTTTACAACTTTGCATTTCTTGAGCCATGGACCTAATATCTTTTTGCAAACAAGATCCACAATTATCAGGAAAAGTTTACCAACTCTCATCAGACCTCAAGCTAGCCTGTACAGGCCTTGGGCATTGTCATCTCAAATTTTCTTCAAAAGCAAGAAAACATGCAAAAGTCAAGTAAGCTTGTGTATCTGATAAAGGCAAGACTTTGTATCATTTCAAACAACTTCAGAACATCGTCTCAAGCAGAATACACGAATTCATAACTTCCAAAATACCCTAAAACACAAAAAACACCATTTCTGCCCAAAACAGGGCAGATTCTGCAAATCTCAAGCCAAATTAATATTGGCTCGTGCGTTTATTGATTCAACCCTTGAAACACCTTCCATACATCACACCTAAATTGTCCAGGCCCTTGTCTTGCAACTGTGTGCCCTGTTTCAAGCTTCACCATTTGAAGGTTTGCAGGTTGACTCGTGCAGCAAGATTCAAGCATCTACAAGGCAAGCTGAGCATTGGAGAAGCTTGAGGGAACTTCAAGGAAGCTCACGAGAACTTCAGGCCTCACTCAAATTTCCCACATTGCCATATCCAAACTCAATTGAACAAGGTATTTGTCAAGTTTCTATCTCTCTATTTAGGCATCCTTAGGTCACGATTTATGAAGCAAAAATGTAGTCCTTAACTTGCTTAAGCTGTACATATGCATAGTTTTTATTTATATTAACTGAGTAGTGAGAATTTGAGGCTTGAAGTTCATGAAAATTTTAGGTCAGAAATTAGGGGTGATAAAATTCTCCTTGATCTTTGAGTGTTAGGTCACAAACTTTATATCATTGGAATCGTGTGATCATAAGCTACATTTTTCATGTTATTAGTTTTTGATTTTATGCAAAGAATAGCAAGATACAGGTTGAAGAGGAAACACACGCGTTTGTGGTCTGGAGGTCAGGGACGAAGTTAGCTTGGGCTTGGGCTTCGGCTTGCTGTCTTTACTTTTTGCACCCCTCATTTTGCTTTTGCACCCCCCCTGATTCATATTTTGTTATTTTTCATATTTTCTTGTTATTTCTATATTTTTGACTTTATTATTTTTTTCTGAACATTAAAAAATACCCAAAAATATTTTCTTAATTTTTTGCATTTTATTTTATTTTTATCATTATTTTTTGCATAAAATATTGATTAGTTTAAATAGAATACGAATTATTTTCTTAAAATAAATTGTAAATACCTTAAAATATTATATATTTTTATTTTTATTATTTAACACATAAAATATCATTTTCCACATATATTTTAATTTTTAATATTTGTAAATATTTTTATTTCTTGTACAAAAAATGAATAAAATAAATATTAGAAAACAATATTTTCTATTAAATGAAAATTAGGGTTTCCCCTTTCAAAAATAATAACATTATTTTTTTCTTATTTTTTAGGACTTAGATAATTTTATTTTCTCATACATAAAGCAATTACAAAACATTTTTTGCATATTTCCATTTTATTGCATATTTAAATAATTATTTATTTATTGTACAATAAATTCAATTGGGTTGTAATAGTGAATTAGGGTTTTATTTTTGTGCAAATATCCCCATTCAAAACTTGTATCCCCCCTCCCATAATATTGTTGTAATAGCTTAGATTTACTTTACGCAATTTATCGCATTATATGCATGTCTAATAAAAACTAGGGTTTGTATGATAAGACAAAATCAAACAAATAGCATGACCTAACACAAGACAAAAAAGCATGTAAAATGACAACACATTACACACAAGCACCTATAGGGTTTCACCCACTTGGTTGCCTTAAAACATGGCCATGGTATGCATGCTAGGTATCTTGGCAAAATCAAACAAAACAAAAAGATCATAGATCCACAATGACGCTAGACAAGTTGCCTAAAACAAATGATCTTAAGTCCCTCAAAACATGCTAAGATACTTGGCAATATTGTTATCATGGTCATACGATGACCCACACCCATCCCGTTTAACATACAAAGATAGGGTTATTTACCAATATAATGGTAAAACAACAATGTCAAAGGAATAAAAATATACAAGAAATACTTTTGAGTAGGTAGATATGCTTCTAGTTACTTGATCAATTTGCAAACCATCCTTGTTATTTTCAAACAAACACACACATTTCAAAACATTTCAAAACAAATTTCAAAACATTGAAACATTTTTCAAAAGACAAACATCTTTGTATACATTCTTGCAAAGAAGAATCATTACAAATATTTCCTAAACAATGGCCTCTTTTCAAAATACTTTCACAACCACACAAAGAACCATTTCAAACAATTGGAAAAGCAAAGCAAGTGATCTAAACAAGTAACTAAGAGCCCATGGAAAACCATGGATGAAAAGGGTGCTAGCACCTTCCCTTTTTATAATCTACCCCCCGAACTCAAGAAAACATCTCAAAGGTCTTTCCTGTGCTTTTTTTACCTTTCCTTTTGGATAAAATAAAAGTCGATGGCGACTCTTGCTAAACCGAAACATTTGCGAACACAAATGCAAAATTTCAAGTCAGTTCTCCCACCGTATCACAGAACTGGCGACTCTGCTGGGGAATAATAAAAGTGGGGTTACCTTAGGATTTTAGATCACCTTTACATGTTTATCTTGCTTGACTTGTTTTCTTTACACTTTGGTTCTATTGTTTGGGTTTGAATCCTCTACCCAGATTTGGGAAACATTCATAGGTAAACAGCAATACGTTGTGGAAACTGTGCGGGGTATACCGACATGGTCTAAGCAATAGCTATATTAGTGCGACATATTTGTGGGTACCGCTAGCCTTTGAGTTAATCAAAGAGAATACGGGGCCACTGAGTGATGTCATGAAGCACTAATGGACTTTTAGAACCTTTACTTGACCAACTTGACCTTTTAGGATATAGTGAGATGACCGGCTTTGGTGCAGTCCGAAGTTGGTAGATACTCGATACTACACTCATTGAGGGTTGGTTCCTTGGAATATTTCGGTCGCCAGTAAAGAGGCTAAATTGAAACAATGAACAAGGAAACAATCCAGTGATATTGAGCTCCTTAGAACCCGGTTACTATTTCTAGGACAGGTTGAGCCAACTAAACTTCAAGAGGGTACTTACCTATGAAACCCCATGCAAGCCTAAACTAGGAACTTGTGTGATTTTCTTGTACATATATACTTGTGCATAACATCATGGACATCATGAAGCATCATATGCATCCACTAACCATTTCAAGGATTTTGGATTTTCATCTTTGTTCCTGTTTTGTAGGTTATGGATTCACTTCGCAGGAAAACTATCCAAGTCAACCTTGTAAGAATTCCTCCACAACTAAAGGAGCTAGCTTCAAGGATTCCTGAGAATTCTCCGTTCACCGAGAGACATAGTCTTCTTCTCAACTTAGTCGCTGCCAACACTGAGGAGGATATGCTGAAGGTTCTCTTCCAGTTCTTTGACCCTTTGCATCATTGCTTTACATTTCCTAACTACCAACTTATTCCTACTTTGGAGGAATTTTATCAACTCTTGAGGATTCCTATTCTCAATCAACTACCCTTCAATGGTACGGAAAGAGATCCAAAGCCAAAAGAGATTGCTCAAGCCTTACACTTGCACTCCTCTGATGTCACGACACATTGGGAAACTAGAAGTGGTGTCAAAGGTTTCTTGTCAAAGTTTCTGTTTGAGAAGGACCAAAGCTGCTGGAATTCTTTGGACTTACAAGCTTTTGAGGAGATTGTAGCCCTTCTCATCTATGGGATGGTCTTGTTCCCTAACCCTGATCAACTCATAGATGTGAGTGTTGTCAAAATCTTCATGGCTCGCAACCCAGTGCCTACATTGCTTGGGGATATCCTCCACTCTTTTCACACTAGTACAATGAGGAAAAGAGGTGTTCTCATGTGTTGCACTCCTCTACTGGCAAGATGTTTTATTTCTCATCTTCCCCAATCAGTTTTGAAGAATGAGCAAGGTTTAAGGTGGTCACAATGGTTGATGACTCTTACACATTCAGATATTCATTGGTGTTCTCGATCCAAAGAGAATGTTATCATTGTCGACCGTTATAGGGAACTCCCTAATGTCCCTCTACTTGGCATTAGGGGAGGCATCACCTACAACCCCTGCTTGGCTCTGAGACAGTTTGGTTATGCCCGAAGGGATGGCCCACATGACATGCTGATTCCAGACTCTATTTTTGACTTTGACAACGACGATCAAGGACTTCGACAAAGGTTTATCTGAGCTTGGAGGATGCCCAACAAGGTGGACAGTAAGACCTTGGGACACAATAATTCCATCCCCCTTGAGCCTTACCTCAAGTGGGTACGAACCCGTGCTCAAAGTCTTATGATGCCTTACCCCTCCATTCTCCCTGTGATTATAGAGCCTATTATGGAAGGAGAGGTTCCATACACCTTCCTACATCCTGACATGCCAACATCACTTGAAGATTTACAAAGGAGTTGGATACAGCTCAAGGGAGAGCGCGATACTTTTGAAGCCCAATTCTACGCAAGCGAGAAGAAGGTTTTGGAACTCACTTGTCAACTCCATGAAGAGCAGACTCTCAACACCTACATTGCACCAAAGAGGATGCGCAACATCTTCTTATCTTAGAATTTTGTACTATTTTTCCCTAGGGGCATTGATGTAAACAAATTCTATTTTATTAATATAACGTTTGTTCCTTTTTGTTTAACACAAATTTGAATTTTCTGAATCCTTGAAAGCATTACATGAATACATATCATTCATCATATGAATAAGCAGGTCTTCACACCAAGTTTCCTCATCTCTCTGCTGTTTATTTTAGCAAGATGGATATTGAACAAACGGTCAAAGATTTGCAAGCCCAGAATTCACAATTTCTACAGCTACTTCTGACCTTGGCCAAGGGGCAAGAGGAGCTCAAGACTCTATTAGAGAAGGAAAAAGAGAAAAAGAAGAAGAAGTGAGCTGGGGTGGTTCTTATAGGTAGAAGATTTGAAGGACAAGCCAGACGGACTTTGGAATTCCCATCAACATCTGAAGAGGGGGAAGGAAAAGGTAAAGGAGATGCAGTGCCATCTGAGTCTGAAGCTGAAGATGAGGAAGATAAGGATTACTCTGAACAACAGTATCCTCCGGCCGATGACAAATACAAGAACCTGGAAGAGCGTCTAGCTGCCATGGAGATACAGAGAGTTTCAGGGCTGGATTTTGAGGAGTTAGGGTTAGTTTCTGGAATTGTAATCCCTCCTAAATTCAAAGTGCCACTGTTTGCTAAGTACGATGGGGTGTCTTGCCCAAAGATGCACCTACGATCTTATGTCAGGAAAATTCAACCACATTCTTCTGACAAGGACCTGTGGGACCATTTTTTCCAAGACAGTTTGTCGAGAACACATCTTGATTGGTTCTACCAGTTGGAGAGAGCAGATGTTCATAATTGGGAGGATTTGGCAGCCACATTCTATAAACAGTATCAATACAACACCTACTTGGCACCAACCCGTACTCCGCTACAGAGTATGGCTATGGTGTCCAATGAGGGTTTCAAAGACTATGCCCAGAAATGGAGGGATTTAGCCGGAAGGGTGCAACCACCTTTATCTGAAAGAGAGCTAGTGGATATGTTCTTGGGGACGCTGTCAGGTCCTTTCTTTAATCACCTGATAGGAAGCTCTTCTACAGGTTTCACTGAGTTGATTCTAACTGGCGAAAGAGTGGAGGCCGGTATTAGAAGCGGGAAATTCAGAATGACGCATCTACCTCAGCTGCTGCAAAAAATCCCTTTACGGGAAAGAAAGAAGTGCCAGTTGTCTATGCCCAGAGGAATCAGGGAAGAACCGGAAGACGACCAACTGTGGGGGCCGTTATGATTCAAAAGTCTGCCTCAGACCAACCGAGAAACAATCAGCCGAAAAACGATCAACCGAGGAATAACCAGCAAAGGGTGGAAAGGCCTGTAAGGAAATTCACCAAGATAAACATGACTCCTGCTCAAGTCCTACCACATATCTTGAAGTTAAATTTTGCCATGTTGAAAGAGGCCCCTAAAAATCTTAATACTTCATCTCCACACTACCATCCGAACGCCGGGTGTTCTTACCATTCAGAAAGTCTAGGGAACGACACCAACAACTGTTGGACCCTGAAGAACAAGATACAAGATCTAATAGACGCAAAGGAAGTTGAATTTTAAGCTCCTGAAAAGCCGAATGTTATCTCTGCTCCAATGCCTAGGCATGGACACAATTCCAGTGTTGTGGAAGAAGACTTGTTTGTTTCTACTGTGGATGAATTGATAACTCCTCTCCTCACCATCAAGTTAAATTTGTTGAAAGCTGGGGTGTTTCCAGGTTGTGACCAAGATTGCCATGCTTGCCTATCCTCCCCATTTGACTGTCCTCAATTGAAGAAAGGAATCCAACAATTGATCGATAACAAGGAAATTTTGTTTGAGAAAGCTCCCATCTCACCCATTCCAGTTCCAGAAGTTTCAATAATAACCATATACGCTAATCCTTCCAGGGTTCCTAAAAACCCGTTAGGATTACATCCGCTCCTATGACTACTCTGTTGAAGATAACAATGCCCAGACTAACCACTTACAAATCCGACAAAATGGTACCATGGAACTACGATGGAGAAATTTACTATCATGGTGTCAAACAGATTGAACAGATTGAACAGATTGCAAAAGAAGAAAGCTCTGAGGAAGATAATCCCAACATCAGTAACATTTCCAGAACAAGCAAGGTTACTCATAGCGAAAGAATCTTTTCTCCAGAGATTGCTCCTCCAACATCAGTCTTTGGACCCGTGGCCACTCTAAAGATTACCCATGTGATTGTACCTGCAAGTGTACCCGCTGACAATAATAATACAATTCCCATCCCTGTTTCCGATGCTGAGAAAAAAGGAAAGAATGTTCAAGAGGAGCCTGTCTTGACGAAGGCTCGGTCATTAGTCATTCTTGAAACATCCCAGAAAGAGATGGAAGAGATTCTGAGGATTATTAAGAAAAGTGATTACAATGTTGTTGAACAACTAGGGCAGACCCCCTCCAAAATATCTATGTTAGCCCTCTTGCTGTGCTCTGAGGCACATGCTAAAGCTTTGGTCAAGTTTTTAAAGACGGCCCACGTGCCGCAAGAAACCTCCGCTGATCGGTTTCAGGAGTGTGTAGCTAGTTTAACAGTTGACAATGGTCTAGGATTCTCCGATGCAGATTTAACTTTGAAAGGGAGAAAACATAATGACGCGCTACATGTCTCGGTGGAGTGTAGGGGAACCACCCTAGCTCATGTTTTGGTTGATACTGGGTCGTCTCTAAATGTCTTTCCAAAGAAAGCCTTGGATAGACTGGATTGTGAAGGCTTAACCCTGAAACCCAGCAATATAATTGTCAGAGCCTTTGATGGTTCTAAGAGGATGGTCCATGGGGAGGTGGACATCCCGATCAAGGTGGGTACCCAGACGTTCAATTCAACATTCTATGTGATGGGCATCCGTCCTTCCTACTCTTTCTTGTTGGGACGCCCCTAGATTCACAATGCCGGAGTTGTCACTTCCACCTTGCACCATATGCTCAAGTACCCTGTCTAAGGGGAAATTATAATTGTTCATGGCAAAGAGGAATACATGATCAGTCATCTGAACTCCTTCCGTTATGTGGAGTTAGATGGCGAATTCATAGAGACCCCTTTCCAACACTTTGAAGAGGTTTCTGAGGAAATAGCGGCGACTAAAGCAGTGTCCTCAACTCCTGTGATCATAAGACCTGTACCTCGGATGTCATCTCTCAAGGATGCTAGGGCGGTAGTGGAAGAAGGCGGATCCACTATCTGGGGGCAGCTTCCAGACATTCCTTTCAAATCAGACAAATTCGGCCTAGGGTTTACTTCGACTGGTCAGAAGGCTGTGCGTCGCTCCTGTGCCGGAGGGCCACCTGTGAAGTTCAGCCACCAAGGGGTGAATGCACTAGAAGACAGTGATAAAGAAGGCAACTTGGAAGATTGGATTTTTCCTACTGTTGGCGGAGGACTGTGCAACTGGGAAGCAAAGGACTTTGTTCCGATTACTTTCATAAATCAGTAATTTATCTTTTCCATTTTTGTTGGACTGTAATAATTCACAAAACAATTCGTACTTTTTCAACCATGTGTCTTACCTGAGGCACATAGGTCCATTTGTAAGGGTTCTTATTTTCATTTCATATGTCATTTTAATGAATCATGGATGCTTTTCATATTTAAACCTTTTGTGCTCATTGTCTTTCTTTTACATTTTGTTGTTTTAAGATGGCTATGCCCTTACACACACCCACACTCACAAATGCAGGTACCCTTCCATTCTGGAACCCATGGGTAACGATACTGCTATAGCCTTCAGTGACTCTGAAGATCTGATCAACCAAGCCGAATATGAAGGTGAGGAAGATTGTGAGTTGCCAGGGGAGTTGGACAGATTACTTCAACAAGAAGAAAGAGCAATTTTGCCTCATGAGGAGTTGTTGGACACAATCAACTTGGGAACTGAGTAATACAAGAAGGAAATTAGAGTGGGTGCCAACCTAGAACCGAGTGTCAAGGAGCACTTAATTCAGTTGTTGCATGAATATGTTAAGATCTTTGCCTGGTCATACAAAGACATGTCGGGACTTGATACAGACATTGTGGTACACCGTCTACCCACAAGAGAAGATTGTCCACCAATTAAGCAAAAGGTCCGCCGCATGAGACCTGGCATGTCTAAAAAGACCAAAGCAGAAGTTATGAAGCAATTCAATGTTGGGTTTCTGGTTGTTACTTCCTATCCATAATGGGTTGCTAACATTGTGCCTGTTCCTAAGAAAGACTGCAAAGTCAGAATGTGCGTGGATTACAGAGACTTAAACAGGGCCAGCCCTAAAGATGACTTTCCACTTCCGCACATTGATATTCTGGTTGACAACACAGCTCAGCACAAAGTATTTTCTTTCATGGATGGATTCTCAGGCTATAACCAGATCAAAATGGCACCTGAGGACATGGAGAAAACTACATTTGTTACACAGTGGGGTACGTTCTGCTACAAAGTGATGCCATTCGGACTGAAGAATGTCGGGGCAACCTATCAACGCGCCATGGTAGCTTTGTTTCATGATATGATACATCATGATATAGAAGTCCACGTAGATGACATGATAGCCCGATCACAAACTGAAGAAGAACACCTTGATCACTTGCAAAATCTGTTTGTCAGGTTGAAGGAGTACAAGCTCAGACTGAATCCAAACAAGTGTTCATTCGGAGTCCGGTCCAGTAAACTCTTGGGTTTCATTGTCAGCAAAAAAGGCATCGAGGTTGATCCTTCCAAAGTCAAATCTATACAAGAAATGCCTGCTCCTCGCACTGAGAAGGAGGTCAGAAGTTTCTTGGGACGCCTAAACTACATTGCTAGGTTCATTTCTCACCTAACATCTACTTGTGAGCCAATCTTTAAGTTGTTGAAGAAAGATCAGGTAGTTAAGTGGAATGATGACTGTCAAATTTCTTTCGATAAAATCAAGGAGTATTTGCTAGAACCTCCTATCTTGATGCCACCCGTCGAAGAAAGACCGCTAATCATGTATCTGACTGTCTTAGAGAATTCAATGGGGTGCGTACTGGGCCAACATGACGAGTCTGGCCGAAAAGAGCATGCCATTTA
The DNA here is from genome assembly GCA_948472305.1 of Vicia faba. NCBI lineage: Eukaryota > Viridiplantae > Streptophyta > Magnoliopsida > Fabales > Fabaceae > Vicia > Vicia faba. The sequence continues at coordinate 645,939,202 of OX451738.1, forward strand.
TTACCTTAGCAAAAAGTTTACCGACTGTGAGACCCGATACTCACTGCTCGAGAAAACTTTTTGCGCTTTGGTATGAGCTGTTCGCCGGCTAAGGCAGTATATGTTGACTCATACCACTTTGCTGATATCTAAGATGGATCCGATTAAATACATCTTTGAGAAGCCTGCTTTGTCTGGAAGAATAGCTAGATGGCAGATGATCCTGACGGAATACGATATACAGTACACGACCCAAAAAGCTATAAAGGGGAGTGTACTAGCTGACCATCTGGCTCATCAAGCTGTCAAAGATTATCAATCCATGAAGTTTGACTTCCCTGACGAAGACATCATGACATTGGACAACATAGAAGATATCAAACCATATGACAGACCTGAACAAGGATCCCGATGGACCCTGTACTTTGATGGTGCCTCCAATGCACTTGGCAACGGTATCGGCGCGGTACTCATCTCCCCAGAAGGTTGCCATACTCCTTTCACTGCCCGACTCTGCTTCAACTGTACGAACAACATGGCAGAGTATGAAGCTTGCATCTTTGGACTCAAGGCTTCCATAGACTTGGGAATCAAATCTTTGATTGTGTTTGGAGACTCAGCTTTGGTCATTAGTCAGATCAAAGGAGAGTGGGATACTAAACATCCAAACCTCATCCCTTACAAAGAACATGTCTTGACATTGTTACCATATTTCGAGCAGATTACCTTCGAGCACTTCCCGCGAGAAGAAAATCAGCTAGCAGATGCTCTAGCTACAATGTCATCCATGTTTAAACTTAACCGGGATAATGAGGCTCCCCAAATCACCATTGAGCGGATGGACAAACCTGCACACTGTCACGAGATTAATATCGAAGAAGTAGTGGACCAGCCATGGTTTCATGAAGTCAAAAGGTATCTCGAGGCCCAGGAATACCCAGAAGGAGCTTCAGTCAATGACAAAAAGTTCTTAAGGAGATTCTCGGCAAAGTTCTTCCTAAGTAATGGCATCCTGTACAAGCGCAATCATGATTCTATTCTGCTCCGTTGTGTGGACAAAGCTGAAGCTGAAAAGATCATGGCCGAATTGCATGAAGGTACCTTCGGCACTCACTCTAGCAGGCATATGATGGCTAAAAAGATTCTAAGGGCAGGCTATTACTGGTCTACAATGGAAGTTGACTGCTATCAACACTCCTACACTTGTCACAAATGTCAAATCTATGCAGACAATGCACACGTGCCTCCTGTTCCTCTAAATGTCTTAACAGCTCCTTGGTCATTCGCAATGTGGGGAATCGACATGATTGGAAAGGTCAAGCCTACAACATCCAATGGACACCGCTTCATTCTGGTGGCCATTGATTACTTTACCAAGTGGGTCTAAGAAGCTTCCTTCGCATCCGTTACTAAGAATGTGGTTGCCCGCTTCATCAAGCAGAACCTTATTTGCCGGTATGGTATCCCCGAAAGGATCATCACTGATAACGGTACAAACCTCAACAATACTATGATCACCGCTTTGTGTGAGCAGTTCAAGATTCAACATCATAATTCATCTCCCTATCGGCCGAAGATGAACGGTTTTGTCGAATCTACGAACAAATATATCAAGAAGATCATACAAAAGATGACAATCACCTACAAGGACTGGAATGAGATGCTACCGGTTGCTCTCCACGGGTACCGTACCACGGCACGCACATCAATTGGGGCAACACCCTATTCTTTGGTATATGGCATGGAGGATGTTTTACCAATCGAGGTTCAGATTCCCTCCTTGAGAATCATGAAGGATGCTGGTTTGAGTGAAGACGGTTGGATTCAGACCCGGCTTGATCAATTGAACGTAATTGACGAGAAGAGACTTACTGTTGTTTGCCATGGTCAAACGTATCAAAAACGGATGATCAAGGCTTTCAACAAGAAAGTCAGACGCCAGACCTATCAAGTCGGGGATCTGGTAATCAAGCGTATTATCTTGCCACAAAGTGATCCCAGGGGCAAATGGACTCCTACCTATGAAGGACCATTTGTGATCAAAAACATCTTTTCTTGTGGGGCAATGATTTTAACCACCATGGATGGCGACGATCTGCCGCACCCTGCGAACGCAGACATAGTCAAAAGATACTACGCATAAATGACCTGCTAGGTTGACACACCTAGGAAAAAAGGGCATCCCGATGAATCGAAAACCCGAAAGGGCGGTTTGGGCAAAAATTAGGGATAAATTAAAAAAATCCATACACCCGGCAAGTTGAAAACCTGAAAGGGCGACTTGGGCAAATTAGGGTTTCCCGGTGGACTGAAAACCCGAAAGGGCGGTCCAGGAAAAAGTTAGGGAATTAAAGCGTATGACTATGTCTCGTCGGATCACTTTAAATGCAATCTCTTCACTAATAAACTCTGAACTTCTGATCAATCCAATCATCTTCGGACGAAGCAACGAATGGACAAGATATCCGGAGTTACGAAGGCTATAGAAGAATGGGAACCCCGTGGAACTTTTTACACACATAGCTATCTTTATTTGTATAAAATTTTCTTACTTTTATGACATCATCCTCTTACTAGGATGTTTGTCTCCTTTGTACAAAACACTTACTCAAAGTTAATACAAAGATATCTCTTTCAGAGTACAAAAACTATTTGTCTTTTTCTTTTTTACACTTGTGTTTTTACTTGCAAAAATGTCCAATGATTCATTGATGAACATATGCATTTGAACATAATTACTGTTTACAAATGAATAGGATGGAAAAGAATAATTACTGACAGACTGAAAGGATAGGAAAACATCTTTAGGCTATTCCATGAGCAATCCCTACAGTACATCATCTAGATCCCCAGCGGATCTAAAACCTTGAAATACATATCCCCAGCGGAGTTATAATTTCAAACCCTTAATTCCCATCAGAGTTAAGTTTTCAAACTCCTAATCCCCAACGGAGCCAAAACTTTGAACTCCCGATCCACAGTAGAGCAAAAACTTTGAGTTATAGATTCCCAGCAAAGATGAAACCTTCTTCCCCAGTCAAGTCAAGATTCCCAACTATCAACCCCCAGTGGAGACCATCCAGTTTCTCCAAATTCCCCAACAAGTTGTCTTGAAGCCTGGAAACCAACCAGATAACAGTTAACTTTTTGTCCCTCCCCAACCTAGGATAATTCCCCAGTAGAGTGGCATACAACCCAAACTCCTAAACTTTTTCCAAACAGGAATAAGCTTTTTCCCCAGAGTCCTGAACTTACTCCCTAGCAGTAAGCCTTCTTCCCCGTAGAGCTTCATTATTCTCCAGTGAGGTCGCCAGAATGAAGATTCTCATTCTTAATTCCCCGCAGAAGTCATCAAAGTTTTCTCTATTCCCCAGCGGAGCCAGGTTTCCCATTGTGTAATCCCCAGTAGACATCAACAAAGTTCTCTGGATTTCCCCAAGCAGATTCCTCCAGCAGTGTTGGCATTACTCTCACAACAGAATTTTTGTTAAATATTCCAACTTCAAGACGTGAAGGATCCTTATATCCCCACAAAAGTTGTCAATTCCCAACAGTCACCAAGGATTTCTCATCCTCAGCAATCAAAGATTTTGAATCTCCAGCAGCGGTCAAGGATTTATTTTCCCCGGCAGCAGTCAAAGATTTCATTATCCCCAGCTATCAAGGATTTATTTTCCTTAGCAATACAGCAAATCAGCTTACATACGCATACATCACATCCATATATCATAAACATTGATAAAACACATTTATTGCATCATACATTTCATGCAACATAACTTTGTGTTTCAGCTAACATTTTACCCTTTTCAGGATAAGATTAACAAGCTACCATTAATGGTATATAATCATGATACAGTACAGATACACTCCAGACGCTGAAGTCATTATGTTGCTTATTCAGATTCAGATTTCAGATTTCAGATAGAGTTCAGATACGCTCCAGACACTGGTGCCATCCTGATACGTATTCAGACTTCAACTATCAGATACAGATTAGATATGCTCCAGACACGAAAGCTATTATATTTCTCATTCAGATTCAACTATCAATTTCAAGTTCAGGTACACTCCAGACACGGAAGTCATTCTGTCACTTATTCAGATCCCAGATACAGTTCAGCTACGCTCCAAACACGAATGTCATCCTGATACTTATTCATACTTCAACTATCAGATACAGATTAGATACGCTCCAGACACGGAAGCTATTCTATTTCTCATTCAGATTCAACTATCAATTTCAAGTTCAGGTACACTCCAGACACGGAAGTTATTCTGTCACTTATTCAGATCCCAGATACAGTTCAGATACACTCCAGACATGGAAGTCATTCTGCTACTCATTCAGATCTCAACGTCAAGATACAGTCCAGATACGCTTCATATACGGTTGCCATTCTGTCACTTATTCTGATTTTCCCCAGCTCAGAGACGCTCCAGACACGAATGTTATTCTATTGCTTATTCAGATTCAACATTCAGTTATAACTTGGATATGCTCCAGATACGGATTCTATTCCATTGCCCATACAGATTCAGACTCCAGATGTAGCTCAGATACGTTCCAGACACGGATACCTTTCTGATACTCATTTCTTTTGACTTATAACTTACAACTCAGCAAACATTCTTGGATGGCATCTTTAAGACCATCTCCAACAAGATTCTATCACATCTCCAAATGGCATCTGTTAATCCCATTTTCTCAAACTACACTTTAACGAGTGCAAATTTACGGGCACTCTAGTGTCCAATCATCTTTTACCTTCGAGTCACGAACAGCAAACTCGCCAATCTAACTCTTCAGGTTCAAGAAGATTGAACAGGGGCAGTTGTTGTACCCCAAAATTTTCCCTCTCATATTATCAAGATTTTCCTCACAAGACTTCTTGGACTCCAGACAGGATTAGGGTTTGCTCAACTCAAGACCTCATCTTGCACTGATGACCTGAAATCAGGGTTTGAGTTTGCACAAGTATTTTTGGACCATCAATGCTTAATTTGACTTTCATACACCATCTTGGATCCCTAAGATTGCTCATACCAAGTTCCAAGCCTTGAATCACATTTTTGCCCAGTCAATTGGACAGTTGACCTAAAAGTCACTTGTATTGGGGAAAAAGTCAACCATAGCCAATTTACAGTCAAACTTCACAATTTTTTATCCGCAATCACATTATAGGCTCTTATGTACCATTTGATCAAGTTTGGATCACAACTCCTCAAGAAATTTGATCAGATCATCAAAAGGGCAAAATGGTCAAAATTAGGGTTTTGATTGAGAAAGGGCAATTTCTGATTTTTGACCTAGCCAATGACCAATTGGGTTCAATCGTGATTTCAAGGACTCAATAGCATCATCTTGAATTAATCACATGATTCAAGAGATCTCAAATGCATAGGATTGACAGATGAATTTTCCAGTCAACTGATCAAAAATCAATTGTACACTAAAAAGTCAAACTTTGACTTTTTGGTCAAAATCAAGTGCCAAGGGTCATAATTCATCAAAACATTTCAAAATGTGAAACTTTTTCACCAAGAAACCTAATTTTGAAAATTAGGGTTTTAATTTGAAATTTTTCATAACTTAGAATTTTTCTAAGTTATGAAAATTTCTTATTTTTTCCCAACTTTTTCACCATGATGCAGTTGGATTCAAAGAAAACTTCCAACATGAAAGTTGTAGTCCTCCATGAAATATACAACTTTGATTCACAAAGTTTTCCAAAAATATGCTTGGATCTCAAGTTATGATTTTGTGAATAGGGGTCCATAAACTTTTTAACTTAGTGAAATTTTGCCCTAGTTTAACCAGATTTTTTACCTAACTTCATGGCAATTTTTCACATAGTTCCAAGATGTATCTCAAGTTTCATTTCAAATATGGATTGTATATCATGTTACAAGCTTTCCAAAATATCCAAGAACTCTCCAAGATCATTTATGGTTAGGGAGAATCGAAGAAATGAAAATGGCAATTTATCACTTTTGTTCAAGGCATTTTCACAATGTTACAAGTTGCAAATCAGTTTCAAACATGCTTGTACTTGGTTTTACAGGTCCTAATCCCTTCTAAAATCCATAATTAAATGCAAACACATTGGATAATGGTCTTGTTCTGACTTTTGAAGCATTGCACAATGAATTAATCCAAAAATGGCATAAAGTTCTCAATACCATTTTCATAAAGCTTGCTTTTACAACTTTGTATTTCTTGAGCCATGGATCTAATCTCTTTTTGAAAACAAGATCCACAGTTATCAGGAAAAGTTTACCAACTCTCATCAGACCTCAAGCTAACCTGTACAGGCCTTGGGCATTGTCATCTCAAATTTTCTTCAAAAGCAAGAAAACTTGCAAAAGCCAAGTAAGCTTGTGTATCTGATAAAGACAAGACTTTGTATCATTTCAAACAACTTCAGAACATCGTCTCAAGCAGAATACACGAATTCATAACTTCCAAAACACCCTAAAACACAAAAAAAACACCATTTCTGCCCAAAACAGGGCAGCTTCTGCAAATCTCAAGCCAAATCAATATTGGCTCGTGTGTTTCTTGATTCAACCCTTGAAACACCTTCCATACATCACGCCTAAACTGTTCAGGCCCTTGCCTTGCAACTGTGTGCCCTGTTTCAAGCTTCACCATTTTCATTTTGAAGGTTTGCAGGTTGACTCGTGCAACAAGATTCAGGCATCTACAAGGCAAGCTGAGCATTGGAGAAGCTTGAGGGAACTTCAAGGAAGCTCAAAAAATCTTCATGCCTCACTCAAAGTTCCCACATTGCCATATCCAAACTCAACTGAACAAGGTATTTGTCAAGTTTCTATCTCTCTATTTAGGCATCCTTAGGTCACGATTTGTGAAGCAAAAATGTAGTCCTTAACTTGCGTAAGTTGTACATATGCATAGTTTTTATTTATATTAACTGAGTAGTGAGAATTTGAGGCTTGAAGTTCATAAAAATTTTAGGTCAGAAATTAGAGGTGATAAAATTCTCCTTGATCTTTGAGTGTTAGGTCACAAACTTTATATCATTGGAATCGTGTGATCATGAGCTACATTTTTCATGTTATAAGTTTTTGATTTTATGCAAAGAATAGCAAGATACAGGTTGAAGAGAAAACACGCGCGTTTGTGGTCTGGAGGTCAGGGACGAAGTTAGCTTGGGCTTGGGCTTGGGCTTGCTGTCTTTACTTTTTGCACCCCCCAATTTGCTTTTGCACCCCCCTGATTCATATTTTTTTATTTTTCATATTTTCTTGTTATTTCTATATTTTTTACTTTATTTTTTTTATGAACATTAAAAAATACCCAAAAATATTTTCTTAATTATTTGCATTTTTTTTTATTTTTATCATTTTTTTTGCATAAAATATTGATTAGTTTAAATAGAATAGGAATTATTTTCTTAAAATAAATTGTAAATACCTTAAAATATTATATTTTTTTATTTTTATTATTTAACACATAAAATATCATTTTCCACATATATTTTAATTTTTAATAATTATAAATATTTTTATTTCTTGTACAAAAAATGAATAAATAAATATTAGAAAACAATATTTTCTATTAAATCAAAATTAGGGTTTCCCCTTTCAAAAATAATAACATTATGTTTTTCTTATTTTTTAGGACTTAGATAATTTTATTTTCTCATACATAAAGCAATTATAAAACATTTTTTTGCATATTTCCATTTTATTTCATATTTAAATAATTATTTATTTATTTTACAATAAATTCAATTGAGTTGTAATAGTGAATTAGGGTATTATTTTGTGCAAATATCCCTATTTAAAACTTGTATCCCCCCTCCCATAATATTGTTGTAATAGCTTAGATTTACTTTACGCAATTTATCGCATTATATGCTTGTCTAGTAAAAACTAGGGTTTGTATGATAAGACAAAATCAAACAAATAGCACGACCTAACACAAGACAAAAAAGCATGTAAAATGACAACACATTGCACACAAGCACCTCTAGGGTTTCACCCACTTGGTTGCCTTAAAACATGTCCATGGTATGCATGCTAGGTATCTTGGCAAAATCAAACAAAACAAAAAGATCATAGTCCCTCGATGACGCTAGACAAGTTGCCTAAAATAAATGATCTTAAGTCCCTCAAAACTTGCTAAGATACTTGGCAATATTGTTATCATGGTCATACGATGACCCACGCCCGTCCCGTTTAACATCCAAAGATAGGGTTGTTTACCAATACAATGGTAAAACAACAATGTCAAAGGAATAAAAATGTACAAGAAAGAATTTTGAGTAGGTAGATATGCTTCTAGTTACTTGATCAATTTGCAAACCATCCTTGCTATTTTCAAACAAACACACATGTTCCAAAACATTTCCAAACAACTTTCAAAACATTGAAACATTTTTCAAAAGACAAACATCTTTGTATACATTCTTGCAAACAAGAATCATTACAAAGATTGCCTAAACAATGACCTCTTTTCAAAATACTTTCAAAACCACACAAAGCACCATTTCAAACAATTGGAAAAGCAAAGCAAGTGATCTAAACAAGTAACTAAGAGCCCATGGAAAACCATGGATGAAAAGGGTGCTAGCACCTTCCCTTTTCATAATCTACCCCCCGAACTCAAGAAAACATCTCAAAGGTCTTTCCTGTGATTTTTTTATCTTTCCTTTTGGATAAAATAAAAGTCGATGGCGACTCTTGCTAAACCGAAACATTTGCGAACACAAACGTAAAACCTCAAGTCAGTTCTCCCACCGTATCACACCTGGGATCCGACCAGATACTAGTTAATTTGTCTCATCCTCCAGTAAGTGGTTGTGAAGCCTGGATCCGACCAGATAGCAGTCGACTACTTCATCCTCGGCAACTGTGAAGCCTGGATCTAACCAGATAACAGCTGAAATTGGAGCGATCTTCCCCAGCAAAAGCATCATTTCAAAAAAATTTGAAGATATGCATATTCTTCATCTCCAACAGGAAATCATGGATTCAATCTCCCAGAATTTCCTCAGCAGTAGTCAGGGATTTATTTTCCCGGACAAAAACATATGCCTTACATTCGTACATCATAACATGTACATACCATACGCATTTGGCATGATACCACATCTGGTGAACATCATGCAAACATCTGCATTTTACTGACCCTTTTCTCATAGGTAGAACATCAAGTTTTAGTATAAATCAACAAGAAGATTTATGGTGATACTTCTTCCAGCGTTTACCAACATTCCTCCAAATGGCATCTATAAGCCCATTCACCATCCATCTTCGAGTGCAAATTTTCTGGGCACTCTAGTGTTTAATCATCTTCCACCTTCAAGTCACGAATGGCAGATTTACCAATCTAACTCTTCAGGTGTAAGAAGATTGAATAGGGGCAGTTGTCGTACCCCAAAATTTTCCCTCTCATTTCTCAAGGAATCACCCTGGATCCTCAAGTTTGCTTCCATCCAATTCCAAGCCTTGAACTACAATTTTTCAAGAAAGTCACTCACAAGGGCAAAATGGTCATTTGCATGCTGAAAAGTCAAACTTTGATTTTTTGGGATCAAAATCAAGTTTCAACAATTTTATTTCATCAAGACATGAGATTGGTTCATCAAAAATCAGAAGTCAGAAGTTACCTTGAAAATCAAATTTTCTAAACATTTAGAAAATTTTCTAATTGTCTAGAGAATATGATACTTCAGAACTTCTGAGCCAGCCTTTATGCAAGTACAGTCAGAAGTTGCAAACACAGTTCAGAACATGACGCTTAAATCAGAACATGTAGAAGCGATGCTCTTTGGTCAGAACATGATGCTTCAGTCAGAACATGATTCTTCGGCATTTGGAGGTTACATTTCTGATCTTCTGCAATCAGAACATCACCAAATCCCAAGATCTTGTTTAAACAACTTGCTGCACTGCTACAGTACAATACTCTAACCAGCAGTTAATCCAGTCCACGCCTGCATTTTGCTAAATCTTGTGTTTGCACCAAATACAAAAAGTTGTGATCAAAAAGCAATGGAACAGTGTGCCAAAAAAGTTCAAATCCCATCTGTTTTTCCCCCCAAAACCACAACAAATTCATCTATAAATAAGTGGCTCCATCACACTTGCAAAGGGCTGGCTTTTGGAGAGAGAGATTGGCCAAAAGAAAGAAAAGGAAGTTGTGAAACCTTCATAAAAAATCCAGATTTCTCATACACAAAAACAAACCTTTGTTCTTCCTTTTGAACCAAAGAACTTGGCATTTTCTCTTTCGTTACTCTTGCTGACTCAGAACATCTAAAGGTAGCAGCTCAAAGCTCCAAGCACGCTCCATGTTCAAGGTAAGTCTTTCTGACTTTGCTTGTTTTTTCATTCTGAACATCATTAACATGTAAATATCATAGTATTAATGTTGTACATACCATTGCTTAAGTAGAAAAATTGTGGATCAGAACTTCTTGATTAAGGCTAGGCTCAGGATCAGGATTAGAACTTCTGTAAACTGTTGTGCATTTTATCCTTCTTATTTGCTGTTTGTTGAAAACTGAATAGATTACTGATGTGCTGATTGAGAGTTGAAATATGGCATAAAACATCTGATGTTCATTCATAGTTTTAACACACGGAACTTCTATGATTTTTCTCACTGTTAAACACACACAGAACTTCTGAGTTCTCCTCACTGTTTTAACACACAGAACTTCTATGATTTTTTATCACTATTAACACATACTGAACTTTTGATTCTTACATGCCAATAACGCACTAAACTGCTAATGTTCACTCACTGGCTCAGCACAATTCAGAACTTCTGAGTTCTCCTCACTGTTTTAATATACAAAATTTCTAAGATTTTCTCATTGTTCTAACATTCAGAAGTTCAGCACATGGCAATCCAGAACTTCTGTATTTTGACTCTAACATTTTTTGCAGGATTTCAGAGTGTACCAATCCAGAACCTATGTTCCCTTTCCCTCTGACGTGTCTTGTAGGACCTCAGAGTTTACCAACTCAGAACTTCTGATACCCACTGACGTCTCCTGCTGAGTCATGCGCCTAGGCTTCAGAACTTCTGATCCTTGTTGTTTTTCCTGCAGCAGCACGCTGTTTTCTATCTTTCATTTATTTTCTTTTTCATCATTTTTAATATTAACTCCTTTTTTTATTAACATAAAAAACATAAAAATATTTTCCTTTTAATTTATTTCCTTAAGAAAAAAACATTTTCTAAACAAGTCCATTTCTTTCTTATATTATGCATTTCAATATGGTTGTAATAGATAATTAGGACTTAAATTTCTTGCAATCCCCATTTGTAAATTTGTATACCCCATCCCCAAATATTGTATAGCGTAGGACTTTACATTTCTGCAATTTATCGCTTTTGAATGTAAATGCTAGTAATTAGGGTGTGTATGGCAAGACATGAAATTGACAAATAGATCACCCTAATCAAAGATTAAATGCATGCAAATCAAGCACACTATTCACACATGCACCCTTAAGGTTAACTCCACTTGTTGCCTAAAAAAATGGTCATGTTATGCATGTGGGATGTCTTAGCACGAACAAATCAAAAATACAAGATCATAGTCCCTCGATGACGCTATCAAAGTTGCCTTTCGAAATGATCTTAGTCCCTAAATAAAAAATGCTAATTCATCTCACAACATTGCTATCATGGTTATACGATGACCCGCGCCCGTCCCTTCACATCCAATGATGGGGATTCTTATCAAAACGATGGTAAGATAGCAACATCTAAAGGATGGGGAAAAGAAAATCTAAGACCTTTTGAGTAGGTAGATTTGCTCCTATTTGCTTACTTGCTCACAACAAAAAACATTTTTATACACCCACACTCTCATCTTTGAACTATTTTCCAAACAAACACTTTGTATGTGTTCTTATAAAAACGAGAATCATTACAAAGTTACATTTTCAAAATACTTTCAAAAACTACACCACAAGCACATTTAAACAAAAGCAAGTGATCTAGCAAGTAACTAAGAGCCCATGGAAAACCATGGATGAAAAGGGTGCTAATACCTTTCCTTTTCATAATCTACCCCCCGAACTCAAGAAAACATCTCTAAAGGTCTTTCCTGTGCTTTTTCACCTTTCCTTTTGGATAAAAGAAAAGTCGGTGCCGACTCTTGCTAAACTGCAACATTTGCAAACACAAATGCAAAACCTCAAGTCAGTTCTACCACTGTATCACAATGTTATTATAAATTTATCTTTTATTTAATTTTTGTTTACATGCTATTAATCTTTTATTTAATTTTTGTTGTTTATTTAATTATTCAAATATATGCTTTTATTTAATTTTTGTTGTTTATTTAATTATTCAAAAATGCATGCTAGTATTAGTCTTCTATTTAATCTTTGTATATTTAATTGCTCAATTGTCATTTTAATTAACTTTATTCTCGGTCGTTTAATCCTTGTATCTTTCGTTCGTCTCAAATCTAAGGGAAATATTTTGTTAACTCCATAAGTAATACGATCGTGCGAATACCCTTGTTCATTTTGTTTGTTTACTATTTTTCTAAACTTAAGATAATTTTCCTAAAAAAATCAATTTTCAAACTCACACCTTTTAAGTCAAAAACTTCGACACTAGGTCGTCGTATCTTCAAAATATCGTCCAAACAAATCATTTTTAACCAACCCAACCATTTTTAGCCGAACGAACTATTTTAATCAAACAAAAAATTTTAAACCAAAAACAAATATTTCAAAAGGTTCCTGCGGAGTACCGCAGATGCATTGGGTGCTAATACCTTCCCATTGCATAACCAACCCCCGAACTCTAGATCTTTTTTTTCAAAAACAGCATTGTATTTTCATTACTTTAAAGTATTATTTTACATTGCATATTTTAGGGTTTTATTTCACTCTTTTCCCTTTTCCCTTGGAAATAATAAAGCACGGTGGCGATTCTTGCTTTTGTGAGACGAGCTAATTAATAGCTCGATCTCCGATTTACCCCGCTACATTTTTTATCGCTACAGAATTGGCGACTCTGTTGGGGAAAGATTGACCTCTTGCTGGTCCATCCCTAAGTGGGTTAAGCCTAGTTTGTCTTATCTGTTTTATTATTATTTGATTGTTTGATTATATGTTATATATCTTGGTTATTTGGGTGTTAATGATATTTACAAAGGACAAGTCATATACCCGGACTAAGTTACACTTATGAATAGGACGGACGGTATAGTCATGTTAACTTTGAGGGAGTAATCTCGAAGAAGGAGGCATGAAATCCCCCACTCGGTGGAAGCTCCTTTGAACGTAGTATTTTTTACCGATTAATCGGGAAGACATTATTGCTTTCGACCTGGGATCTAGAGAAGCTAAGAACTGTAGAACCCTTAACCCATCTTAGCCTTTTAGGTGTAGCGCGGAGACTATAACGGAGTAATCCAGAAGTAGTTGTCACAGGATGCTACACTCAGACGAGTTTCTCTTGAGAATATTACTAATTATTGAGTAATCGAGACATTGGTAATATCCTAAGGAGGGATGTAGACTCTGGGAACTTTTAGAACCTCGTTTTACAGGTGTGATTAAACCTTTAGTACATACCTCGGGGGTGGGCTTTACCTTTAACGCCATGCTCGAAGCATTGAACCCCATGTTTGTGAACTTATGTGTAATTTTTGCATTGTCATTCATTAATACATCCATAAGCATTTTTGTAAACATGTTTTTCAAGGAACTTAAGAATGATTTTTGCAGACATCTCAGGTACTGTTACTATGGATTTTGGAAAAACAAACACTCTGAGTTATAGTTTCAAGGAGCCTGATATTGAAGAGTTAAAGAGTTTGATTCCCAAGATTGAGAATCCTACGGAGTTTCAAAAGAAATATGGATCTATTATTCCTCTCATGAAGCGCAAGATGAAGGAAGGCATCCTTAGTACGTTGGTCCAATTCTATGATCCATTATATCGATGCTTCACTTTTCCTGATTACCAGTTAATGCCCACTTTAGAAGAGTATTCCTATATACTTGGTTTGCCAATCACCGACTGTGTTCTTTTCTATGGTTTAGAAGTGGAACCCAAATCTCACGAGATAGCAACAATCACCCACTTGAGGAGGTCTGAGATAGAAGAGAACATGACTACTAAGGGGAAATGTGAGGCTTACATGTGCAGTTTTTGTTTAAGAAAGCTCGTCACTTCGTCGAGATAAAGGATAATGTCGCCTTTGAAGATGTATTTGCCTTACTTGCTTATGGATTGTTCTTGTTCCCTAACGTTGATAAGTTTGTGGATATCAACGCCATTAGAATCTTCTTGATTGGAAATCCGGTCCCTATGCTACTAGGAAATACCTTCTATTCCATCCATCTTTGGAACTCCTACAAAGGTGGGATGATTATCTATTGTGTACCATTGTTATACCAGTGGTATGTTTTTCATTTACCTGGATCTGATGTTTTCTGGGATCTCAAGAAGGAGCCACGATGGGCACCAAAAATTTTGGCTCTTACTCATTCCTACATAGATTGGTATAATCGAGCTTACTACGACGTGAAGATCATTGATAGTTGTGGTGTTTTTCTCAACGTGCCTCTTCTTGGTACGAGGGAAGGAATTAACTATAATCCTATTCTTGCGCGCCACCAGTTCAGATACCCAATGAAGGACAAACTGAATAACATTCATTTGAGTGGTTTCTTTCTACAAGAAGGAAAAGATCACAAAGCATATAAAGAAGAGATTGAAAAGGCTTGGCGCCATATCCATAGAAAGGGGAGAGACATGTTAGGGCATAGAGGTGTTGTTTCTTTGGAGCCTTAACTTCAATGGGTTCATGCTAGGGCTTGTGTTCTCAAGATGCCTTATAATCCCGAGAAACCTTTATTCTGTGTTGCTACATCATCATCTACTACTATTCCTATTGAGAACATGAGAGAGTATTAGGAAAATCTGGCTAGAATGGAGTCTGAAAGAGATGCTTGGAAGGAAAAGTATAGTATGTATGAATACGAAAAATAGGGTCCTGACTCAATAGCTAAAGGAGAAGGAGGATATTCTATTTATTTGAGATGGTTGGTTTATTGATCATGATGAGAAGCTTTGTCAAAAGGATGCATTACTCAAGATATATGCTAAGGAAAGGAAGAGAAAGAAGGAAGATTTGGTAGGCGGTACTCATGTTCCTAATCCATGGAAGGAAGTCGTTGATCAACTGGTAGCCAAGAAGACAGAGATGGAAGACTTCTATGAAGAGAAGATTAGGAATCTCAAGTTGCAAGTCGCATTTGGTCCTTCTTTTGATGATGATTCTGACTGATCTTTAGTTCCTAGTTTTTTATTACTTATGTCATTTTGTAAAACTCTGGAAGAGGGTTTTATGTTCCAAAGTTGTAATTTATTGCTTTTATTAATGGGTTTTGTTGTCCCAAATTTGTAATTTACTGATTTTTATTAATGAAATGAGTTTTTGTTGTTCCAAATTCCTTTACCATTAATGTGTGCAAAGTTATCAAAGTTCTAAAGTTCCTTGAAAAACTATCAAAATAAATAATCATTTGCATCGCATATCATGCATCATCCAACATTCAATTTCACATGTTTTCTAGAGTCTTATTCTTGCTTCTTTTTCCAATCCGATAGATCATCAAGTTGTTTCACCGGAATAGTACTCGAGCCAATCATCGAAAAAGAATGGAAGATCTAGAGCAAGAAAATCGCGAGCTTCACGAGGAGGTTACTACTCTTGGTATAGGAATGGAAAAGTTGACTGCTTTGGTGGAAAGCTTGATGGCTTCTCAGAATCAGCCATCGACTTCGGCCACTAAGACTCAAGCTCAAACTACTATGGTTTTCGAGATCGTCACTGCTCCAGCATCTTTGGCTCAAGTTAACTCTCTGCGACATCAAATTCCGAAAGGTTTTCCATGGGGTATGCCTTACAATTTCATGCCAGAAGGATACCAACCTGTTGTGCAACCCATGATTCAACCGGTTGTGTCCTTTCCTCAACCTGAGACGACTATTGTGTAACCTGTGATCCAGCCTATGGTATCTTTCCCTTAGCCTGTAATGACTACTTCCGCTCCCGTGGTTCATACTATTCCATATACAAATTAACCCATTTATCATGCTGAACCTACTGAAAGTTTGGGCATCTTCGATAGGATAGAGGAGTTTCAAGACCAATTCCAAGAGATGCAGAGAGAAATTAGAGCGCTTAAAGGGAAAGACTTGTTCGGGAAAAATGCTTATGACTTATGTTTGGTCCCAAACATGAAAATTCTAGCTAAGTTCAAAGTTCCAGACTTTCAAAAGTACAAAGGTGACTCGTGTCCGCAAAGTAACTTGACCATGTGTGTGAGAAAGATGTCCACTTACTCTGATGATCATAAGATTTTGATTCACTATTTTCAAGATAGATTAACTGGTGTCGCACTGAAATGGTACATGGGTTTGGATAGCACCAGAATCCATAACTTCAACGACCTCAGTGAAGCTTTTGTTCGTCAATACAAGTATAATGTTGACATGGCCCCGGAACGAGATCAACTCCGAGTTATGTCCCAGAAGGATAGAGAATATTTTAAAGAATACGCCCAAAGGTGGCGTGGGATTTTTGTGAAGACATTAGGTTCTTTCTACTATGAGAGAATGATTGTGAGTGTGCCTAGAGACTTCACTAAGATGGTGAACATGGGCATGTGACTTGAAGAAGGAATTCGTGAAGGGAGTCTAGTCAAGGAAGGTGGTACATCTAGTGGTGTCAAGAAATTTGGAAGTGTCTTCCCCAAGAGGAGGGAACAAGATGTTAGTGCAATTTTTCCTGGAAGACCGAGAAGAGGATATTCACACTTTGCGGCAGTCACTCTTGCTATCCACCCAACAATTGTAACTCCAACTTATCATACATCTCCAATTCAACAACAACAATTTTAGCAACAGCCTCGACAACAGGCTCCTCAATTCAACAATCAAAATCGTTCGCCGAGAAAACCATAATTTGATGCAATCCCAATGACTTACACTAATTTATTCCCCGCTTTGATCCGGAAGAATATCATAACAACGAAGCCTCCTCCTATTGCACCAAAAAATAATTCCCTTTGGTACAAGGCTGATCAATTTTGTGCATATCACCAAGGTTCGCCAGGACATAGTATTGAAAATTACTTTGCTTTGAAGGAAGATGTCCAAAGGTTGATCAAGAGTGGAATTTTATCCTTAAAAGATGTTAACCTGAATGTTCAAGCTAATCCATTTCCTCAACATGGGGCAGCGTCGGTAAACATGGTGCACGAATGTCCTGGAAAGTTTCGAGTCTACCAAGTTGAGTATATAAGGGACTCATTGATAAGAATGAATCAAAGTTTAAGTAGACTGGCCTTCTTTAAACATTGACATGATTATGACGTTTGCGAATTTTGCTCAGTGGAAGATGATTGTCCTTTTGTGAAAGAAGATATTCAAAAGTTGTTAGATCAAAGGGTTATTACTATCACATATGACAGAGATCTAGATGATGAAATGAATGTTATAGTGCTAGAATTCAACATGCCTGAGCCAGTAGAGATTTCTTATGATAGTCAGACTTCATCTACTGCTCCTTTGATTATTTGTCCACCTGGTCCCGTGCCTTACAATTCGGACAAAGCCATACCATACAAGTATAATGCCATAATGATTGAGAATGGAGTAGAAGTCCCCATACCACCAATGCCATATTTTGTCAATATTGCTGATGTGAGTAGAGCCACAAGGAGTGGACGTATCTTTGCAGTCGTACCACCGAAAAGGCCCGAAGTTCAAGTTAGATGACCTATACCAACAAAAGTTCTGATGATGAATGTTGAACCAAGAGTTGAGGTAGGTCGACCCAGTGGACCTATTCCATATCCCGATGATGATGAGATTTTGAAACTCATTAAGAGAAGTGAATATAAGATTGTGGACTAAATATTTCAAACTCCTTCCAAGATTTTCGTGCTTGCTTTATTAAGAGATTCTGGTTCCCATAGGGAAGCTTTGATGAAGGTCTTGGACCAGGCGTTCGTAGATCATGATGTGACGGTAGACCAATTTAATGAAATTGTGGTAAATGTTACTTCATGTAACAAACTTGGTTTTAGTGATGAAGAGCTTCCATGGGAGGGAAGGAACTATAATATGGCCTTGCATATCACAATAAGTTGTGGAAATGATACTTTGTCAAGCGTGCTGGTGGATACAGGTTCATCATTAAATGTACTGTCCAAAACTACATTATCTCGACTATCACACCAAGGTGCTCCTATGAGACCTAGTGGGGTAATTGTCAAAGCGTTTGGTGGTTCTAGGAAAACTGTCATTGGTGAAGTGGATCTCCCCATAACAATTGGTCCTCATACTTTTCATATTACTTTTCAAGTGATGGATATTCATGCTGCCTATAGTTGCCTATTGGGTCGCCCATGGATACATGATGCAGGGGCAGTCACTTCCACGCTCCATCAAAGATTGAAGTTTGTGAGAAATGGAAAGCTGGTAACCATTGGTGGAGAATAGGCTATGGTGGTAAGCCACCTGTCATCTTTCTCTTATATTGATGCTGATGAGGATGTTGGAACCTAAATCCAAGCTCTACCTGTCGCTAGTAATGAAGTGAAGAAGCAAGGGACATCTATATCTTCTCTTGAAGATGCACGATGAGTGGTTGATAATGGTTCGGCTGAAGGTTGGGGCCAGGTGTTGACTTTTCCTAAGAACAAATTTGGAGAAGGTCTTGGTTTTTATCCCGTATCTACAAGAGCTAAGAAAGATACAGTTACCCGTCCAATACAAGAAGTTTTCTGAAGTGCAGGTTTTATCCATCCAACTCCGCCCGAAGTTGATGCTATAATAGAATATGATTCTGAAGAGGATTCACCCGAATTTGTAGCGTATGGAGTGGTTTTCCAGAACTGGATTGCTGTTGATGTTCCTGTTGTGATGCACATTTCTAAGTAATGCTTTATTTTATTTTGAAAAAACCTTTTTCTTTTCCCAAGGCGAAAGAGTATTTTTGTCGGGCTTTGTTGAAAATAAATCCTTTTACTCTGCCCAAGGCAAAAGAGAAGATGTTTGGCCTCTTTTGTTTCAAGTATTGCCAATCATGAATAAAAATGTTATTTTGTCCCCATACTGTTTTTACTTTTCACTTTTTCTAGAAAATGGTAATAAAAATAAAGAAATATAATAATCTTTTTTATATCTGTATAACTTTCGCATTAATCGATTTCTAAAATAAAGCATAAATCATATGTGTAGATTAATCCATGACTTAACCATTGAAAACAATGACCTTATGCCCCCTCCCAATTTTGAATTCCCTGTGTTTGGAGCCGAGGAAGAGGATAGTGAAGATATCCCTGATGAAATTTCTCGCTTACTTGAGCACGATGAAAAGATGATTCAACCGTTCGAAGAGCCCATGGAGATAATCAAATTGGGTAGTGAAGAAGACAAAAAGGAAGTCAAGATTAGAGCATTGCTTGTCCCAGAGTTCAAAGAAAGAATGGTGGAGCTTCTTAGAGAGTATGTAGATGTGCTTTCTTGGTCCTACCAAGACATGCCAGGTTTGGATAACAATATTGTGGAGCATCGATTACCATTGAGACCTGAATGTTTGCCGATTAAGCAGAAGTTCAGAAGGACTCGTCCCGATATGGCTGACAAGATCAAAGAAGAGGTTCAAAAGCAAATTAATATAGGTTTCCTCGTTACATCAGTTTATCCTCAGTGGTTAGCCAATATAGTGCTTGTTTCTAAGAAGGATGGCAAGGTTCGAATGTGTGTGGACTATAGAGATCTGAATAGAGCTAGCCCAAAGGATAATTTCCCTTTACCACACATTGACATATTGGTCGACAGCACCGCAAAGTTCAAAGTCTTTTCTTTCATGGATGGTTTCTATGGTTACAATCAAATCAAGATGGCACCTGAGGATATGGAGAAGACGGCCTTCATTACACCTTGGGGAACATTTTGTTATCGAGTAATTCTGTTTGGTTTAAAGAATGTTGGTGCCACGTACCAGAGAGCCATGACCGCTTTGTTCTATGATATGATGCATAAAGAGATAGAATTTTATGTAGATGACATGATTGTCAAATCACAGACTGAAGGAGATCATTTGGAGCATCTATTGAAATTATTCCAACGTTAGAGAAAGTATAAACTCCGTCTTAATCCTAACAAGTGCACTTTTGGTGTTCGTTCTAGAATACTTCTGGGTTTCATTGTCAGCCAACGAGATATTGAAGTAGATCCTGATAAATTCAAAGCTATTCGAGAGATGCCTGCAGCCAAGACAAAAAATCAAGTAAGAGGATTTCTTGGAAGGCTGAATTACATTTCTAGATTTATATCTCATATGACTGCTACCTGTGGGCCAATTTTCAAGCTTCTTTGAAAGAACCAAGGATGTGTGTGGACAGAAGATTGTCAGGGAGATTTTGATAGCATCAAAGAATATTTACTTGAGCCTCCCATCTTGATTCCTCCAGTGGAAGGAAGACCTTTGATTATTTATCTGACCATATTGGAAGATTCCATGGGACGTGTGCTTGGTCAACAAGATGAGACTGGAAGAAGGGAACATGCCATATATTATCCGAGTAAGAAATTCACAGACTGTGAGTCTTAATACTCAATGCTTGAGAAAACCTGTTGTGCTTTAGCTTGGGCTGCTCGCCATCTGCGCCAGTATATGATTAACTAGACCACTTGGTTAATCTCCAAAATGGATCTGATTAAGTATATCTTCCAGAAGCCCGCCTTGTCTAAAAGAATAGCCCGTTGGCAGATGTTGTTATCTGAATATGACATTGAGTATCATACCCAGAAAGTAATCAAAGGAAGTGTTCTAGCCAATCATTTGGCTTAACAACCAATTGACGATTATCAATCCATCAAGTTCGACTTCCCAGATGAAGATGTTATGTACTTGAAAGCCAAAGATTGTGAAGAGACATTGCCTGTAGAAGGACCTGATCCTGAATCCCGTTGGGGTTTGATATTTGACTGAGTTGTAAATTCTTATGGCAATGGAATTGGGGAAATCATTATCACTCCCCGAGGTACTCATATCCCGTTTACAGCAAGATTAAAGTTTGACTGTACGAACAACATGGTTGAATATGAAGCCTGTATTTTGGGTCTCGAAGAAGAAGTGAATCTAAGGATCAAGATTCTTGACATATACGGAGACTCAGCTTTAGTAATCAGTCAAATCAAAGGAGAATAAGAGACTCGTCATCCTGGTTTGATCCCTTACAGAGATTATGCTAGAAGATTTTTAAATTTCTTCAACAAAGTGGAATTATATCATATCCCTAGAGATGAGAACCAATTGACTGATGCTTTAGCTACTTTGTCTTATATGTTCCAAGTGAATGATTGGAATGATATGCCTCCAATCATAATTATGCGCCTCGATAGACCCGCTCATGTGTTCTCAGCAGAAGAGGTCACCAACGACAAACCTTGGTTTTATGACATTAAACATGTTCTTCAAACTCAAGATTACCTGCCTGGGGCATCCAATAAAGATAGGAAGATGTTGAGGAGATTGGCAAGTAGTTTCTTCCTCAATGAACAAGTATTATATAAGAGGAATTATGACATGGTCTTGCTCAGATGCGTGGACAGACATGAAGCAGACATGTTGATGCAAGAAGTACATGAAGGATCCTTTGGCACTCATGCCAATGGACATGCAATGGCTAAAAAGATGTTGAGAGTGGGTTACTATTGGATGACGGTGGAATCAGATTGCTACAATATGTGAAGAAATGCCATAAATGCCAAATTTATGCGGACAAGATACATGTGCCACTGACCCTCCTCAATGTTATCTCTTCACCTTGGCCTTTCTCTATGCGGGGCATTGATATGATTGGAATGATTGAACCAAAAGCTTAAAATGGTCATTGTTTTATCTTAGTAGTTATTGATTACTTTACTAAATGGGTGGAAGCATCATCATATGCTAATGTAACCAGACAGGTGGTAGTCAGATTTATCAAGAATCAGATCATTTGTCGATACGGCATCCTGAGCAAGATCATCACTGATAATGACTCTAATTTGAATAACAATAATGAGAGAGTTGTGTGAAGAATTCAAGATCGAACACCATAATTCTTCACCTTATAGACCGAAGATGAACGGGGTTATTGAAGCTGATAATAAAAACATCAAGAAGATTATCCAGAAGATGGTAGTAACTTATAAAGATTGGCATGAGATACTTATGTTTTCTCTACATGGGTATCGCACTTCAGTTTGAACTTCAACATGCGCAACCCCATTTTCTCTAGTATATGGCATGGAAGCAGTACTCCCTGTAGAGGTTGAGATCCCGTCTATGAGAGTTTTGATGGAAGCTAAAATTTCTGAGGCTGAATGGTGTCAAAGTAGATATGATCAGTTGAATTTAATTGAAGAAAAGAGAATGAAAGTGTTGTGTCACGGTCAACTATATCAGCAAAGAATGAAGAAGGCATTTGATAAGAAGGTTCGACCACGCGAAATTAGAGAAGGTGACCTCGTGCTCAAGAAGATATTATCTTTCCAACCTGATTCTAGGGGAAAATAGGCTCTGAATTATGAAGGTGGGGTTGAATAAGTTTCTCTTTTTCTTTTTCTTAAAGTTTCTCTTTTCTCTTTTTCTTTTTCTTGGCTAAAACGCGTAGCTGTAAATGTCAAGAGACAAAAATATGTTTTCGACAGTGAAAAACTTGTATTTGCTTTTGCTCTGATATACTCAGTTAAATGTAGGAATTTGATGGAACACATGCAACTAATTAAAGACATTTGTTTCCTCTTTTATCACCATAACAGGCGTATTGTGTCAACCAAAAACCTATTATGCATAGTTATCATCTAAAATTCAGGGTGTAATGGAAACTTTTGTTGTCTTGCCACTTCTTTCTTCCACTGGGATCCCTAGAGAACAAATATCATAAAACTTTCCATTCTATCATGTGATTATTTAGTTTCAATCTCTTATTTTAAACGTTCAATGTATATTAATTTTGAGTGGGGTTTATTTCTAGCAAAGTGTTTATAAGATATTTATAGCATCATCACCATTGGAAAATCTCATAATAACGCGGATATACACTCTTTTTTGTTTTAAGCAATTTGTGTTCTCAAGAATTTACACAGAATTTACATTCAATATTTAATTTATGTCTCATATCCAATGTAATAGAACTATTAATTAAAGTCATGGTGAGACATTATATCCAACTTTAATTTGTTCTTAAGTTTTGGTTTGGTAATTATTTAGAACCTAGCAAGTCCCTACACTTAAAAAGATTTCAAGTTTTACTAATCATATTTAAAAATAAATAAAATAATAACGAGAAATATAAAATTACATGAATATGAAATTACTTATCAAAATATTAAATATTAACGAGAAAATATAATTACTTATCAAAATATTGAATAATAATGAAAATATTAATTTACTAATTTATATATTAAATATTAACGGAAATATACATTATTGATGAAACTATTGAATATTAACGGGAACATAAAGTTACTAATCAAAATATTGAATATTAACGGGAGCACAAAGTTACTGATTAAATATTGAATATTAACGAGAACATAAAATTACTGATCAAAATATTAAATATTAACGGGAACATAAAGTTATTAATCAAACTATTTAATATTAACGGGAACATGAAATTACTAATTAAAATATTGAATATTAACGAGAATATGAAATAATTGATCAATGAATATTAACAGAAACATAAAATTATTGATCAAAATATTGAATAATAATAGAACAACTTACTATTGATTTAATATTTTCAACAATAATTTCAAAACAAAAATAATATTTATATGTATACTAACCAAACCTATTCACGATTAACTTCATTCAAAGAACAAATAACTAAAAGTAATACATGCTTACAACTATATCCTCAATAAAATATGACAACTTAATTTTATAATTTTTCAAAGAACAAATAACTAAAAGTAATACATGCTTACAACTATATCCTCAATAAAATATTACAACTTAATTTTATAATTTTGACGCACAGTACAACTTAGCATATTTAAACATATATTAGAATGAAATATTTATAATTTTTTTTAAAGTCAAATATCTATTTAATATGATACAATTATTTTTATTTTTATTTTTATTTTATCAATTTTTTAATATATAAAAAATAACTTTAAAAGAAACCATTTTTCATTTTGTTTAAAATTAAAAAATAAATTTTATATATATATATATATATATATATATATATATATATATATATATATATATATATATATATATATATATATATATATATATATATATATATATATATATATATATATATATATATATATATATATATATATATATATATATATATATATATATATATATAATTATGTAATAATTTTAAAATTAATCGCAATATTATATTAAAAGTAGAAGTATGTCACGTTTCTAAATGGTGAATATAAAATTATTTGAAAGGGGATGACAAGTTTTTAGCCATTCTTGTTGGTACGTGAAACAGGTTATGTGCAATTTTTTTATTTTATTTTCTTTTTATTACATTACATATCTGTATTTTATTCATGTCTTAAATTAGAGTTTTTTTATTCTCTTATTTAGTCACTTAGCATTCTCATACTTCAGTTTGCACCCATTTGTATCAGCATAAAAAGATATGGCTACTGTGTCCACACGTTTGGTTTTACTTTTGTTTCATTTCTTTTTAGTTCTTTTATTTAGTATTATAAATTTATAATCATTCATTAATGGTTTATTATTTAGGTTTAGTTTTACCATTTGATTATTATTAATTTATTAAAATTCTGAATTAAGTTAAGATTTTGTCAACTTGGGTTTAAGGCTATTGGGTCCAATTTATTAGCCGACTATTCCTCCTTATCGCTTTCTACTTGCACCTCTTAAATTCTGTTTAGTTTTAATTAGTTTAATTTATCTAACTTTGTTTCATTATTAAAAATAATTAAATTAATTCAATATTTTCGTAAATAATAGAATGAGTGGATGCACTCTACCATATTCTGGAACGACTTAACGTCTATAGATTAATTATTCATCAACAAATCAAATTAATTTTTTCGTTCCGCGCAATTTAATTCCAATAAAGATTAACTCCTTATAAAAATCAATTTCTTCATTCAACGCGATTTAATTTTAATAAGGATAAACTCTTCTTTAATTGATCAAAATCTAATTAAAACAGCTAACCAACAATCAAAATATTTTTCTAAATATAATTAAAATTCAACATATTTTCTAATGAGGATAAACTCTTCTTTAATTGATCAAAATCTAATTAAAACAGCTAACCAACAATCAAAATCTTTTTCTAAATATAATTAAAATTCAACATATTTTCAAAAAAAAGATTGTCAAATTGCTTCCAAATTAAACTTCGAACTACGTCTACGATACTCAATTTTCAAAGTCGGACGAATTTCAAAGGATCATTCAAAAGCAATTCTACACAATCCTATAAAAACAACTAACCAAACACATGCGAACTACAAAATAAACTCTGATTTCTTCGCAAGAGGATACTTACGCACGCGGCTAAAACCAAGACGAGTCCCCTAATTAAAAAATTAAACCTTTTCATTTTATATGATAATAAATAAAGAAATATCCCCAATAAGTCCTAAACCTAAAAAGGGTCCCCTTGAGTACAAAGGATATAAAAGGGTGCTTAACACATTTCCTTTATCTAATAAACTCGCGAATCTAGAATTTCTGAAAATATAGGGTTATCCATTATTTTTCCGTCCTTAGGACAAAAAGTATTGGTGGCGACTCTCATATTTTTTGTCGGTTATGACAGATAATATGGACTTTGGTCTATGAATGGATCTCCATTTTTTTTAAGTTTGATGCCTTCTTGCATTCAGAACTTAAGGAGACCTTAATAGGTGTAGTTTGGAATAAAGCTATTAACACATTATGGATTTTCAAGAACAAATATGATTAAGTTGGTGTTATTGAAAGATGATTGTCCATAGGAAGGAATCTTGTCTCCTAAATCACCCAAGTTTTATTTGTATCCTAGTCTTTACTAAGGATAAGTAAAATGCCGAAGGAAAATGTTGCTCTTTAGTGTTTTACATATAATGTCAAAAAGGATGTCATGACATTGTGCTATGGCAAGTTGGTTACAGTCTGTGTAATCAAGTTTACAAGTTTTACTTGATAAAGCTCGTTGATACTGGTCTTAGTTCTAACAGTGATCTTGCTGCAAGCAAAGATATTCTCCTTATCTTGGGATATCTAGGAAAATATTGTGAGACATACTTAGTAAGTCCTTGGATGCAAGTCAGGTAGAAACCTTAAAGGGTGTTTTGGAAAATTGTTCTGCTATCGGTGTTGTAACTGGTTTGAAAATACAGAGTCGCCACCCTTAATTTTTATCCTAAGGAATGGAATATAAAGGATAACCCTAAAAAGTTAGATATTCTAGGTTGTTAACTGGTTCTAGATGAAGGGAAGGTGTTAGGCACCCCCCATCTACCTTGTTCACAAGGATACAAGGGTTAGACGCACAAATTTTAGGAAATAGGGTTTTAATTTTTATTAGGGGAACTCGCCACGATTTTAGTCGTATGCCTACGTAACCTCTTATGAGGAATCAGAGTCTCAATTCATAGTTCGCAATGGGTTTGTATTTTTTATGGATTACGAAAATATTTGAATTTACTGTGTACTTAGTCTAGGTGTGTGAATAGCACAAATATTAGACAAAGTGTGCAGCCGATTTAAATATATTCGTAATCCTTTTTGAAAATTGTTTGTGGAATTTAATTTGATTATGAAAATAATTTGTTTTTTGGTTAAATATTTTTTAGTATATTAATTGTAAAAAGATCTTTTTAGATACATGAGTAAAAATAATTTAATGCAATAAAATAATAAATACTTGATGAGTTTAGAAAAGTAAATATTTGATTTAATAATAGTAATAAATATAATATTATAATTATAAAATATAAAAGTATAAAATAATAAATAAATAAAAATAAAATTAAATAAAACGCAGGGGGTGCGAATTTAGTTAAGCTAGTAAGAATGGGGGGTGCAAGCATTAGGGGCCCAAGTCCAGATTTTGGACTTGGCCCGTTAGGCAGGGGAGGGTACATTTTTAATGGTGTTAGTAAAAACAAAAAAAAACAAAGGGTGTGCTTAGATATGGGCCAGGCCCAAAGGATGGTTTGGGATCCGGCTAAATAACATTATGAATGGCGTATGATAATATGGTGAGTGCGTATTTTCTAAATCGTTGGATGGTGATCACACGAGTATGGTTGAGGGAGCATGGTAATACGCGTGGGGTGATAACGCCAGATTACTGAACTTAATATATTTTCATTTTAAAAAACATTTGTTCAATTTCTTTGTTATCTTTCTCTCTCTCTCTCTCTCTCTCTCTCTCTCTCTCTCTCTCTCTCTCTCTCTCCGCGTTTGTTTTCCCTTTTCTCTCTCCAACAACGACACACACCAACATCATCGAAACCCCAAACCCTAGCCCGACAACGACCTTACTCCCTTACCCCAAATCAAACCCTTTTCGCATGTTCAAGCCACACAAACTTAAGAGCTAAGTTCAAATATTACCCCTAAATCGCGAACCCAGTGTTGTTACGATTCCCTGATCTACCCACTGGCCTCCTCTCCTTTTCTTTGTTTTCACAGACGAAAATGGCGGATGGTGAGGAGGTAGATGACAGATGGTGATGATGATGAAGGTGACGACACTTCAAGGAGAGCTAGGGTTTCAGATGTTGAAACCCTAGGATGAAGCGGAAGATTTATGAATTTCCAACAGCACGATGGAGGCACCCTTTTCTCTGTTCTTCTTCTCCCTCTGTCAAGTTTTTGTAACGATTTTCTCTCTGAGATTTTTTTCTCTCTGTCAACTTTCCTTTTTTCTCCTATCTGTTTTGATTTCTTCGCCTTTTATAGCATTCTTTAGGGCTTATAGATTTAGGAAACATTTTAATGATATTTGTTACTCTTGATCTGGTTTTAGGGAATTAGGGGAATTACAAATTTTTAATTTATTTGTGTTGTAAATGTTTTGATTTAGTAATGATTAGTTTTTATATTAGTTTGATTCAATGTAAAGAATTGATTTTGTTGTATTTGATTGATTCTGCATTGGCTGCGATTGTATAAAGTTTTGATGATAAAAGATATATTTCTGTTTTTAATTTGTACAATACTTGTTACAAGACTTAAAATGTACGCTTATTATTCATGATCTAAACAGTGCTTGTTTCTTATTTTTGGGCAATGCATTTTTTGCTCTAGATTAGATTGGGCCTGCTTGGCTGGGTCGTGCGATAAGCTACAGGCTTCTTTTAGACAAACACTTTCTTCAATTAATGAAACAATTATTAATTTTATAAAACAAATGATTTTAATAATAAAAAATATTAGTATAATTAATAATAGTAATTATATTAAAATAATGGTAATGTTAATAATAATAATAATGTTATAATTAAAACAAAACAATTTTTTCAAAACAAACCAAAAAGAAAACTGAACGGGCCATATTGTTTCAATTATTGAGCCTCAACAAAAATGACTTGTTTTATGGACCCCCTTGATCTAAATATTGGGTTTTAAACAAAATGTTTTGTTTCATACACCCTCAAACTTATCTAAAACCTAAACGAGCCATTCTAATTTAGAAATGACCCAACATTTCCTTCAAAGCGTGAACCCCCTCCTTTAGCATTTGAAATTGGCTATTACACTTTAACAAATACACCCCCTTGTGAAACGAATGGATTTTAACAATTCACATGGGCCTTCTCTAATTTAGAAAGGCCCGTGACTTTTAATGATAATCTTGGAAAATAAGAGATAGAAACCAGTGGGACAAATCTGGGGTATGATAGATTTCCCTATTTAATCACCTTTCAATTGAATAGTGCGAGAATATGTAGGTCTCGCATGTTCTGATCGAAAGTTTATTAAATATTGGAAGACCCCAAAATTTGTCTGAAAGTATGCATAGATGAATAGTAGGCATAGATGATAATGTATCATCTTACCCGTGTTTGTGTAATACGGTGGGAGAACTGACTTTTTTGGTTTTATCCAAATGTGCGGATAGCTAGAGTCGCCACCTACTTTTCTTTTATACAATATTTAGGAAAGGTGAAAAGAATAGGAAAGACCTTTGATAGATTTTGAGTTCAGGGGTAAGTTATGAAAAAGGAAGGTGTTAGCACCCTTTTCTTTCATAGTTATCTACGGACTCTTAATTGCTTATCTCACTTTTGAAAATTTTGTGTGTGTGTGTGTGATTTGTTTGAAAATATTTTGAAATTTCCAATGTAAGGCTGATTTTGTAATGATTCTTGTATCCGTCCTCAAGAATGCGTACAAAGTTTTTTTTGAAAATATTTGTTGTTTTGAAAATGATGTGAAAAAATGTTTTGTTTGTGAGAAAAGTTGTGAGCAAGCAATTAGGAGTTCTTACCCCCTAAAGGTCTTTCTTGTTATTTTCCTTCTCCTTTGGAGATAGTACTATCCATACCGTTAGTTGGTAGGAAGCCATATCTATTGGATGTGAAGGGACATGCATAGGGTCATCGTATGGTCATCGAAGACAACATGTAAGGATACTTTAGAAATTGTATCGGAGGGACTATCATCATTTTCTCGTAGGGTCCTTGAGGGACTGTCACCTTAATTCGAAAGGGACATGATGATTTGATCGAGGGTATTTTGCTAAAGGTATCCCCACTTTCGAGGGACGTGACCAAGTATCGTAAGGCAAGAAGAGAGGTGCGAGTGTGAAGAGTGTATTGATTCAGTTATATTATCTTGAATATTAGGTTTTTCTACATTCAATTATTAGTCTTTCCATACAAGCCCTAATTACTAGCAATTAAATATGTACAGAAAATAAAGTGTGGAGTGTAAAGTGTGGAAATTAAACATAAGCTATTACATCCTGTGAGCAGTTACATAATATGAAAAAAAATCGAGAAAAGATAAATCTACGCTATTACAATTAAGAATGCGACCTATACACTTGATCTATGAATTTAAACAGCAAGGAAAGAAAATAGAAAAAGACTGTTAAAATGAAAAAAAATTTTGTGATTTTTTTGTTGAAAATAGTTTAAATGTTAATAATTAATTAAAACTTAATTATTTCTAATTAATTTTAATATTGAGAAAAAGGTTAATTAATTAATTAATTTAGTAAAAAAAAAAAGAAAAATTTAATTACTAACTAAAACCCTAATCCTAATTTGTTAGTAAAAAAATATTAGATTAGTTAATGATTGATTAATTAAAAATAATTAGGGTTAGAAAAGAAAAAAGAAAGGAAATTAGGTTAGAAAAAATAGGGTAAAAAGTTTTGCATGGGGTGGGTGTTGAACCCACGCCCCTAAAGTCATAGGCGCGCCTCCTTGTCACTGAGCCAGGGCGCTGATTATTATAGAGAATGAGTATCAATCAACATATAATAAACTTGCATTAACTTGGAAAATAAAGAAAATATTTTAACCAAAAGGGGGAATCGAACCCACACCCTCTCGTTTAATAAGCATATCACTTACCACCTGGCCATAGTTGTTTCACATCAATTCAATAAAATGTAATATATATAAAACAAGTTAAACTCTAAAAATCAGAAATCAACAAGAATTGAAAACGCGTGCTAGTGGTGGGGTCAGTAGTTTTAAATGGACCAATCGGAGAGAGGGAAGGAGCCACGCATGCCCTTGACCACCCCCTGCAAAAGTCAGACCGGCCAGAGGTGGTGGAAACAACCTTCTTCTCTGGCGGTCACCCTGCAAAATTTCTCAAATCGAAGAAAGAAAGATGCTATCTTGCTTAAAATTTTCTTCTAAACTCAAATCTGGACTCAAAAAGGAAAAAAGGTTAGCAAAACAAGAGATTTGAATGCAAGTTCAGTGGATACCCTAATAATGGCAAGTCTTTGTTCATGCGATAAAGCTCACATATTATGCATCAAACTTGTTCTAATGGTGTATATGGACACACGTGGATGCATCAAATTAGTTAACAATGCATAAATTAAAGGGTTGAATTTGAAAAAGTTACCAAAACCGGTGAAGATGAGACGTGGTGTTCTGGGAACGATTTTCATTACTTGAGGACTCGGAAAACTTCCTAGGAGTGTCGGGATGATGATGGAATTCTTGAACTTGATTGAGGATAGTTGTAAACAAGGTTTTGTTCTTGCCCTAATTTCTTGAATTTTTGAGAATTCTAGGGTTTATTCTTGGATGCAGTATGTGTGTCCCTTGGCATCTGACTTTGTTGTGTTTATATAGAGGAGGAGATTAGGTTAAACTTGTGGGAATGGATCTCATGATTAAGAGATGTGAAGATTTGAATTAAAATTAAAATGAAAAGTTTCTAAATTTGGACAAATCATATCTTCATGAGCTCACACGACTTCTTGCTTCTCAAGATTTATATTTGGGCCTCCAACATGATTAAAACAATATCCACACACCTTAATCCATTTAATTGATATTTTATTTGATTTATTTTGAATTTAAATGATTAAAATAAAAATAAAAAGAAATAAAAAAATGCATGAATGGATTTAGGAGTCCTATAAGGTATCATGGACATGCTTAGACCTTAAAACTTATGTCCATTAGTCCAAAAATTCAAGTTTGCTCAATTTGAACTTCATGCATTTTCTCAAAATTACTCAACTTGCACCAATCATAACTCACTCAACTTTTATCATATGAAGGTAATCATTTACTTTTTGGAAACCTCAAGATGTCCCCTACAACCTTCATGTTGGTCACTTTTGCATTTTAAGTCTCTAACTTGATGTAAATTGCTTTGACAAAAGATGTCTTTTTATTGACTTTTAAAATTGAAGATGTGAAAAACACAAGAAGGGGGGTTGAATTGTTGAAACTTGAAATCAAATGCAGACAACACGTTATTTTTATCCTGGTTCGTTTGATCTCAAACTACTCCAGTCCACCCGTCAAGGTGATTTTGCCTCTCTCCAACGAGGTCTTAATCCACTATATTCAAATGAATACAAAACTTCTTTAACAACTGCTAAAGCCTTCTTGAGTCTAACCACAACCCGGTTTCTCAAGGAAATTCTTTTACAGATAAATGGACAAATATGTGTGTTTGATGTTTTCTAGAAAAACTATATATCACAACTGTGATAATACACAAAATGAAGCTTAGATTAAACTAGATTGCTAGAGCTATAGAGTAAACGGTTGAGAGCTTTAGCAAACTGAATAAGTGAGGACGAAGATGATTGGCTTATGCGTGTAGGAGAATTGTAGAGTATTGTAGATTATTAGCCATTTCTTTTCTCACTGATTTGTTTAAATACTTCTTGGAATAGATACGTTGCAGTCCATAATTCCATTTCAATACTCATAACATTCTTTCCATTTTGAGAAGATCTTTGTCTTGGAATAAAGCCGTTGGTAATTAATCTGCCTTGAATGCAGTAACGTTAACACTTCAGAATGTTCTGCTTAATGAGGATCAGAGTGTTCTTGGCTTTAGCTTATTCTGGCGCTTCTGAGTGCTGATGACATGGTTAAGATCTTGATCAGAGTCAGAGTATGTTAAGCGCAGATTCTGTTCATCAGACTTCAGCGTAGTACATGTATTGATCTTCTGATGCTGATGTTGATACTGATGTTCTGATGCTGATTCCATCAGAGTTTCCTGTAAATACACAACATAATTTTAAGTAGCATCTATGTCTTATATAAAACTCATAATTCATTTAATCTTGTATTTTGTTATCATCAAACCTCTAACTGAGGGTTGTAGAATCAAACTATGTTCTAACAATCTCCCCCTTTTTGATGATGACAAAAACCAGATTTTTTCAATTAAAATAAAATGATGAAAGTATCAGAGTTTAAGAATAAAGAGGAAACAGTATCAGAGATAATCAAATAATGAGTAAAAAGTATCAGAGCTAAGAGGGTAAGGAATAAAAAGTATCAGAGTAATGATGAGAAAAACTCCCCCTGAGTTGATTATTTCCCTTTGATTCCTTGAGACCTTGAGCATCAGAACTTTACTGAACTTTCTTGGAGAATTAGAATTTTACTTTATCAGTGTTCATCAGATTCTTGTACCTGTAAGCTTTTCAGAATAGCAAATATATAAGGATGTTAGAATGCTTGAGACTTATGTCTCAGTAATCCGCTATTGAAAAATATCATTCTTTCTCCCCCTTTTTGTCAGTTATCAAAAAGCACAATTAATCAGAGTTTAAAAAGATCAGAGCAAAAAGACGTTTGTATTAAAACAGAAGAAAAGACAGTTTAGAACAAGTAGAAATATTACAGACAAACATGTACGGAAAACAAGGAAAACATAAGAAAAATCTAAGAAGAAGAAGGAAGTCGTGTGAATGGTGTTTAAATAGATTTCGAAAAAGTTTTTGAAAACATAAACACTTAAGAGAGAGAAATAAATCATGATTAATAGAATTTAATGATAGCTGATTTTAGGGGATTTCAGAAAGATATTTAAACGGTTACCAATGACATGTGTCTCAATGCAACCAATCAGCGCTTTGCCTTTTCAGAAGCGTGAACGCGTGTTCTGCCTCAGGAAACAGCTGATGACTGGATGACACTTGTTTGCTTGAGTGAACAACACATCTATTATTGAACTGAAGCGCTCAGAACTTCATGAATAGATTCTGATACAATCTGCATTTCTAAAATTCTGAAAGAGGATTGATCAGAAGTTCACAGAGAAATAAACACAATTCTGAAGGTTAATATATAAAATTAAAATAGTTTTATTTTGGACAGAGCTCCATGCTGAGATGATTCAGAATGAAGTTGAACCTATCTTCAGAAAGTGGTTTTGTGAAAATATCAGCCCATTGATGGTCTGTATCAATAAATTTTAAGTTTAAGATTTCTTTCTGAATATAGTCCCTAATAAAATGATGTTTTATTTCTATATGCTTAGCCCTAGAATGCAAAATTGGATTTCTACTTAAGCAAATAGCAGAGGTGTTATCACAGAGGATAGGAATGTTACTCTCATATATCTGGAAGTCCTCAAGTTGACTTTTCATCCAGAGCATTTGTGTGCTGCATCCAGCTGCTGCTATGTATTCAGCTTCTGTTGTTGATAGAGCAATGGTGGATTGTCTTTTGCTGGACCACGAGATCAGATTTTCTCCCAGAAACTGGCAGCTTCCAGAAGTGCTTTTACGTTCAACTCTGTCTCCAGCAAAGTCAGCATCACAGTAACCTACTAAGCTGTAATCACTAGATTTTCTATAAAACAGACCCAAATTAGTAGTACCTTTCAGATACTTGAAAATTCTCTTAACAGCTGTTAAGTGAGATTCTCTAGGATCTGATTGGAATCTTGCACAAATGCATACACTGAATAAAATATCAGGTCTTGAAGCTGTAAGATAAAGAAGAGAACCAATCATACCTCTGTAGACCTTCTGTTCTACCTTTTTGCTTACCTCTTCTCTTTCCAGAATGCACGTGGGATGCATTGGAATCTTTGATGGCTTACATTCTGAGAGATCAAATTTCTTCAGAAGTTTTCTGACATATTTGCTCTGATGAATGTAAGTTCCTTCTGGGGTTTGATTGATCTGAATGCTCAGAAAGAATTCCAGTTTCCCCATTAGGCTCATCTCAAATTCTGCTTGCATACACTTAGTAAACTTTCTTCCCAGAGAGGGATTAGTAGATCCAAATATTATATCATCAACATAAATCTGGCAGACTAAGACGTCATTCTTAACTATCTTATAGAATAAGGTTGTGTCCACCTTCCCTCTGGTGAATTCCTTTTCTAACAGGAAGTTACTTAGTCTTTCATACCAAGCTCTGGGAGCTTGTTTCAGACCATACAGTGACTTCTTTAGTTTGAAAACATATTCTGGATTTTTTGAGCTTTCAAAACCAGGGGGTTGGTGCACATATACTTCTTCTTCTATATAGCCATTTAAGAATGCACTCTTGACATCCATCTGATACAGAGTGATGCCTTTATTAACAGCAAAAGAAATTAAAAGTCTGATAGATTCTAACCTGGCGATTGGAGCAAAGGTTTCTATATAGTCTATCCCCTCTTGCTGACTATAACCTTGTGCTACCAATCGTGCTTTGTTTCTGATGACTTCACCTTGTTCATTCAGCTTGTTTCTGAACACCCATTTTGTTCCAATGATGTTGAATCCTTTTGGTTTAGGAACTAAATCCCATACGTCATTCCTTGTGAATTGATTCAGCTCCTCTTGCATTGCTAGAATCCAGTCATTGTCCAGAAGTGCTTCATCAATTGAAGATGGTTCAATCAGAGACACAAGTCCCATGAGGGATTCTTCAGAGTTTCTGAAGCTGGCTCTTGTTCTGATTGGATCTTCCTTTCTTCCTAGGATTGTTTCTTCTGGGTGATCCACGCTGCTTCTGGATGGTCTTTTCTGAGGTTGATCAACAGAAGATGCTGGATTGCTTGCAGTGCCTCTTTCTGATGTTGAGGGAGTGTCTCTGTTAAGAGCTTCTGATGACTTGTCTTCAGTACCTGTGAATTCAACTTCCATACCTGCAAGTAATTCATTATGCTTTGACTTTTGAGAGTCAAGCTTATCATCAAAACGAACACTGATTGATTCTTCCACAATCTGTGTTTTTGTATTGTATACTCTGTACCCTCTTGAGCGTTCAGAGTATCCTAACATAATACACTTCTGTGCTTTAGAGTCAAACTTGTTCAAATAATTTTTAGTATTCAAAATAAAGCAAGTACATCCAAATGGATGAAAATATGAAATGTTGGGCTTTCTGTTCTTCCACAATTCATATGGAGTCTTTTCCAGAATAGGTCTTATGGAGATTCTATTCTGAATGTAGCACGCTGTGTTTATTGCCTCTGCCCAAAAGATCTTAGCAACATTAGTCTTGTTGATCATGGTTCTGGCCATTTCTTGCAATGTTCTGTTCTTGTGTTCTACAACTCCATTTTGCTGGGGAGTTCTAGGACAAGAGAAATCATGCAGAATGCCTTTGTCATTAAAAAATGATTCAAAATCTTTGTTTTCAAACTCTCCACCATGATCACTTCTGACTTTGACGATTCTAAGATCCTTTTCATTCTGAACTTGGTTGCACAAGGTGACAAACACAGAGTGTGACTCGTCCTTGTGTCTTAAGAACTTTACCCATGTCCATCTGCTATAGTCATCTACAATTACTAACCCATACTTCTTGCCACTGACTGAAGCAGTTTTAACTGGTCCAAATAAGTCAATATGCAGAAGTTCTAATGGCTTAGAGGTGGAAACAACGTTTTTAGATTTAAAAGCTGGTTTTGCAAACTTGCCTTTCTGACATGCTTCACACAGAGCATCTGAATTGAACTTCAGGTTAGGAAGTCCTCTGACCAGATTGAGTTTGTTAATCTGAGATATTCTTCTCATACTAACATGCCCCAATCTTCTGTGCCAGATCCATTGCTCGTTGTTAACAGACAGAAGACACTTTACATTCTGACTTTTCAGTCCAGAAAGTTTGATTTTGTAAATGTTGTTTCTCCTCTTTCCATTAAATAGGATAGTCCCATCTTTATGACTAACAGCTTTGCATGAATTTTGATTAAAGATTATATCATAACCGTTATCACTTAATTGACTTATGGATAACAGGTTATGCATTAATCCATCTACTAATAAAACATTACTGATAGAGGGAAGATTTCCGTTACCTACTGTTCCAGAGCCAATGATCTTTCCCCTCTGATTGCCTCCAAAGCCTACGTGGCCTCCAGGCTTAAGTTCCAGGCTTTGGAACATATGCCTTCTTCCCGTCATGTGTCATGAGCAGCCAGAGTCCATGTACCATGACTGGTGTTTCTGCTTTGCTGCTAAAGATATCTGCAACATGTATTATTTTATCCTTAGGTACCCATATTTTCTTGGGTCCTGATTTGTTAGTTTTACCAAAACTCTGGTTGAATTTTGGTTTGACAGAATAATGACTACCAATATATTTGATGTCATGTGTGTGCCCATATACAAAGTGTGAATTAAGATGAGTTAGTTTAATAACTAAATCCATGGCATTCTTTGGTGTAGGTACCTTACCTTGGTATCCTATTCCTTTTCTGCCATTTCTGCTAACTCCATAGATCATTGAAGCCATCTTGCTTCTATCTATGCTTTTAGCTAGAAACTTCTAAAAGCTGTGATCATACTCCTTGATGATCTCATCAGCACTACTGGGAGTTTTAGGAATTGTTTCCTTCTGAGAGTTTTGTAACAAATTTTCTAATTTTGAAATTTTGTTTTTCAACTCAGAATTCTCTAATTTGAGACTCTCAGTTTTATCAGAGTCAGAAGCAAGATCCCTTTTCAGGTTTCTGAATTTGACTCTGATCTGCTGATATCGTTCCAAAATCTCATTAAGGCTTTCAGCTAGTTCAGCCTTAGTAAAGTTAATAGCAAATTCAGGAAATACCTATTCTGTGTCTGATTCAGAGTCTGATTCAGAAGCTTCACTGTCTTCTGTTATGTTTTCCATGAGAGCTATGTTTGCTCTCTCATCATCTAATTCTGAGTCAGCTTCAGATGTGTCAGAGTCATCCCATGTGGCCATGAGACTTTTCTTCTTTTCCTTGCCAAAATTTCTTCTGGGCTTTTCCTTCTGAAGCTTTGGGAAGTCACTTTTGTAGTGCCCTTGCTCGTTACATTCATAGCAGATGATGTCTTTGTTGTTTGGCTTTCTGCTTCCTGAAGAGCCTTCAGATCTTCTGTGTCCAGAGGAGGATTCTGACCTTCTGTATCTGGAGGAGGATTCGTTGTGGTTCTCAGATCTTCTGGGATTCCTGAACTTTCTTTTCCTCTGCTTCCACAGTTGGTTCACCATTCTGGAGAGGAGAGACAGTTCATATTCTTCTGATGAGGACCCATCAGAGGTTTCTTCAACAGCCTGCAAAACCTTGGAGTCAGATTTTCTGTTAGATTTTAAAGCTAATGACTTACCTTGCTTTTGAGGTTCATCAGCTTCTAGCTCTATCTCGTGACTTCTGAGGGAGCTGACAAGTTCCTCCAGAGAGATTGTATTGAGATCCTTAGCTAGCTTCAGCGCTGTGACCATTGGCCTCCACTGTTTTGGCAAGCTTCTAATGATCTTCTTAACATGATCATCAGTAGAATACCCTTTGTCCAGAACTTTGAGACCAGCAACCAGAATCTGAAATCTTGAGAAAATTGTTTCGATAGATTCACTTTCTTCCATCTTGAATGCCTCATACTTCTGAATGAGCGCAAGAGCTTTAGTTTCTTTAACTTGAAGGTTGCCTTCATGCGTCATTCTCAGAGAGTCAAACATATTCTTTGCAGTGTCTCTGTTTGATATCTTTTCATATTCAGAGTAAGAGATAACACTGAGAAGAATAGTTCTGGCTTTGTGATGATTTTTGAAATCACGCTTTTGTTGATCAGACATTGCTTTCCTGTCAATCTTCTAACCACTTGCATTCACTGGGTGCGTGTATCCATCTGTCACCATATCCCACAAATCAGCATCATGGGCTAGAAAGAAGCTTTCAATTCTGTCTTTCCAGTAATCAAAGTTCTCTCCATCAAATACTGGAGGTTTGCCACTGAATCTGTCTCTTTCTTCATTGTGGTCATTACTGATGTTTTGATGTTGTCCTGCCATAGTGTTTTTCAACGCTGGATCTTGTACTGACACAGTTAAGTGTTATGAAATCAGAACCAGGCGCTCTGATGCCAATTGAAGATGTGAAAAACATAAGAAGGGGGGTTGAATTGTTGAAACTTGAAATCAAATGCAGACAACACGTTATTTTTATCCTGGTTCGTTTGATCTCAAACTACTCCAGTCCACCCGTCAAGGTGATTTTTCCTCTCTCAAACGAGGTCTTAATCCACTATATTCAACTGAATACAAAACTGCTTTAACAACTGCTAAAGCCTTCTTGAGTCTAACCACAGGCCGGTTTCTCAAGGAAATTCTTTTACAGATAAATGGACAAATATGTGTGTTTGATGTTTTCTAGAAAAACTATATATCACAACTGTGATAATACACAAAATGAAGCTTAGATAAAACTAGATTGCTAGAGCTATAGAGTAAACGGTTGAGAGCTTTAGCAAACTGAATAAGTGAGGACGAAGATGATTGGCTTATGCGTGTAGGAGAATTGTAGAGTATTGTAGATTATTAGCCATTTCTTTTCTCACTGATTTGTTTAAATACTTCTTGGAATAGATACGTTGCAGTCCATAATTCCATTTCAATGCTCATAACATTCTTTCCATTTTGAGAAGATCTTTGTCTTGGAATAAAGCCGTTGGTAATTAATCTTCCTTGAATGCAGTAACGTTAACACTTCAGAATGTTCTTCTTAATGAGGATTAGAGTGTTCTTGGCTTTAGCTTATTCTGGCGCTTCTGAGTGCTGATGACATGGTTAAGATCTTGATCAGAGTCATAGTATGTTAAGCGCAGATTCTGTTCATCAGACTTCAGCGTAACACATGTATTGATCTTCTGATGCTGATGTTGATACTGATGTTCTGATGCTGATTCCATCAGAGTTTCCTATAAATACACAACATAATTTTAAGTAGCATCTATGTCTTATACAAAACTCATAATTCATTTAATCTTGTATTTTTTTATCATCAAAACTCTAACTGAGGGTTGTAGAATCAAACTATGTTCTAACAAAAATGACCTGTAATATTTTGGCTCATATCTCTCAAATGAAGCATTTTTGGCCTTGAGCTTAGAGAGAAAAAGTTGTAGAGAATTGAATTTCATTCAAAATATGCTTTGGTTAAGTAATTTCTTATGAAGTATGTGAAAGTTATGCTTGGTCAAAGTTCAGTTGACTTCTCCTTAAGAAAACCCTAACTTAGTAACTTTTGACTTTTGATGAATCTTGAGTTTTCTTGATGAGTAATGATCAACCCTTGATTAAATGATGAATGTGACTTCAAATTGTTGATGTTGACCAAAATTTTTGAAGGTTGACTTTAAATAGGTCAAAGTTGACTTTTTGTCCAATATAGTTGATTTTCAATCATCTGACTAGTTGACTAAGCAATCTTGTGCTGCAAGGTTTGAAACTTGGCATGAGGATATTTTGAAGCATATGAGAAACCATAAAATCCACTTGATGTATTATAAGTCCAATTTCCTTTGAGAAAAGTAAAGCCCTAGTTTTAGGTTAATTTCTTAGAAGGAGGGTTCATCTGATCAATCATTGAGTAGTCTTGAGTATTTGAGACCTTCATGTGCATGAGAAGATATCTTGAATCAATTTGTCTTGAAAAATGGGAGGGAAATTTTTAGGGCACAACAGTTTGAAACCAAGTTTTTGATAAAACTTAGACACGACGATGCGGATAACTCATTAGTATCTAAGAGATTGTAGATTCTTTTTCATATTTATGAAAATACATGTTTTGAAAAAGTTGGCTTACTAATGCTTGGAGACTAATATAGCAAGTTTGATTTGGTTTTGTCTATTCATCGCAACCTAGGGGATGAATAAAACAATGTCTGATAACACATTGCTGCATGGATACTGATGCAATGGATTACGTAGATTTATTCACATATCCATCGCAACCTTGGGGATCGATAATTGAAAAAGCTTGATAACAAAATCGCTGCATGGAGCCTGACGCAATGAGTTGTATTGCGGATTTCATAAATTGATGCATGGAGATTGACGCAATGATTTATATCAAAGATTTTCTGCATCGCTGCATGGAGACTGACGGAATGGGTTATATCGCAGAAAAAGATGTTTTTGATGATAAAATCTTAGATAACTAAATCAGATATGAGATCAGACTCTTTTACCAGTTGTGTTTATTCTTAACAAAGGTAATTGTTTATCATAAAAACACTAGGTTTGAAGATCGAAACCGGAGTTTCGCTGATGATGCCAGTTGCGTCTATTCTCAACCAAGGCTATTAATATGAAGAAATGAAACCCCCAAATTCACTGATGAAGTCAGTTGTGTCTATTCTCAACTAAGACTATCACCATGAAGAAATAAACCCTAAATTCACTGATGAAGTCAGTTGTGTCTGTCCTCAACCAAGATTATCATCATGAAGAAATAAACCTCAAAATGTTTCGTATGTGTATGCCCTAAGTATTTACATATGTACCAAATGTTATGAATGAACTTGAGACTTTGATACAGTTATGTGTATGTTATGCTTGATGTGAGGATCTTAATGGGAAATCTACTGTCGATATTTCCAAGGAATCTACTATCGAGATTCAATTGTGAACTATCTTCTGTCGAGGTCTTCTGAATAATCATTTGTCGATATTAACCAGGAGAATCTACTACTGAGATTCTATTGAGAGGTTACCTTATGCCGAGATCTTCTAGATAATAAATTGTCGAGATTAACCATGGGAATCTACTGCTGAGGTCTTATGGATAATTAACGTCGAGATTAACCAGGGGAATCTACTGCCAAGATTCAACATAGAATTACCTTCTGACGAGGTCTTCTGGATAATCATCTACCTAGATTAACCAAGAGAATCTACTGCTGAGATTCGATTGTGAACTACCTTCTACCGAGATCTTCTGGAAAATAATTTACCGAGATTAACCAGGAGAATCTACTACCGAGGTCTTCTGGATAATCAACTGTCAAGATTAACTAGGGGAATCTACTGCCGAGATTAACATAGAATTACCTTCTGCCAAGGTCTTCTAGATAATCAACTGCCGAGATTAACCAGGGGAATATACTGCCGAGATTCAACGTAGAATTACCTTCTACTGAGGTCTTCTGGATAATCATCTATCGAGATTAACCAGGAGAATCTACTGCCGAGATTCGGTTGTGAACTATCTTCTGCCAAGGTCTTTTGGAAAATCATTTGCCGAGATTAACCAGGAGAATCTACTACCGAGATTCTATTGAGTACTACCTTCTGTCGAGGCCTTTTGGATAATCATCTGCTGAGATTAACCAGGGGAATCTACTGCCGAGACTCTATTGTGAACTACCTTCTACCGAGGTCTCCTGGATAATCATCTTCCGAGATAAACAAGGAGAATCTACTGTCAAATTCTATTGAGAGGTTACCTTCTACTGAAACTTCTAGATAATGAACTGCCGAGATTAACCAGGGGAATCTACTCCCGTGATTCAACATAGAATTACCTTCTTCTGAGGTCTTCTGGATAATCAACTACCAAGATTAACCATGGAAATCTATTACCGAGATTCAATGTAGAATTACCTTAGGTCGAGGTCTTCTGGGTAATCAACTGCTGAGATTAACCAGGGGAATCTACTACCGAGATTCAACATAGAATTACCTTTTGGTGAGGTCTTATGGAAAATAATTTTCCGAGATTAACCAGGGGAATCTACTGCCGAGATTCAATGTAGAATTATAACTTGATTTGACAATGATGATTGTCTTCACTTGAAACATGGTTTTATGCTATGCATTATGCTTTATGATTATGGACGAAATGTAATGATTGACTGATGTATATAGTGAGTGTCTTGGATATGTGTAAATGGATGTTGGATTTTGAAATGCGAATGCGTAATTGGGCTTTTTTTTTAGATATGCTCGATCCATGTTGTCGAAATTCGTCATATGGATGAGATGATAAGTATAGCTTGATTCTGGATTGAAGAACCCTAATGCATGATTTATGCAGCCTTATGATTTATGATTATGACTCGAATGGTTTTTTTTAATTGTGCCCCTGTTGTGGGTGAAGAAATGATTAAGACTCAGAGAGATTACTAGTGCAACAAAAATGATTATTGAAAAGTGGTAGCATATTATGCTCACATGACTTCCCGATACTCTTTTTGAACTCGAAGATTGTGGATGTAAAAGACAGGTCCCCTGGGGATTATGAAAGTATGAAGTGAGCTTGACTTTTATGGCCTGTCTTTCCCCAATGTTTGAATTTTTAAACACCGTGCCCTTGATTAACTGACCCTTGGAATGATTTTCCTTTGATGGACCGTTTAGAACCAATTTCCGAGTCTCGTAGTGGTCTACCACAACATTTGGAATTTGAAAGGAATGCCCCTATCTTTAGGATTTGGAGGAGTTCCCTAATAAGGAAATTGGATCCCGCCATTCTGGGATATAAGTTTTTATATAGGTTACCCCAAGTGTCTGAATCTTGAAAAATAGGCCCTTTATCAACTAGTGTTTTGAGAAGTGATCCAAGTTGACCAAATCTTAGAATAAGTTCCCCTAGTCACCAGGATCCTCAGATGATGTGCCCCTATGATCATTAGGATTTTCCCCTGTTTATAGGGGTCATCTTAGATTATTTTCCCCTAGTTAGAAGCTTCTTGGAAATGCTGCCTTTGATCAGATCAATTTTGAAATATCTTTGATGCTAAGTATTGACTTCTAAGCAAAAATTGTCTCCTGTGAAAAGCAATCCTAATGTGATACACATGCAAGTTATTGAAATCGAAATTGATTATTGAAAATAAATGGATGAATAGAGATGAAGAAGTGGCAACATGTTTTAGTGATAATTTAACAAACATTAGGAGTCAGTTTAACACAAATCTTGTTGAGTATGCTTTCATAGTGAACCCAACTTCAATTAGGACTTTTGAAGGTTGTAACGTGGCCTGGTTCACGGTTTAAAAAATAAAGGATATAAGGCTCAAAATTTTATTTATCCCACCCAAATTCTCCTTGATATTATCCAATCCTAATTTCAATTAATGCAACAGATGCGTTCAATCTCCAAGAGGAATTTTGTAGTCGCTCATATGATGAGAAGCATAGATAAAGATCCCAGCACTGATGAAAAGTATTGATGTTTATTAAGGTGGCAATCATAAGATCTTTTTCAATCCCTTATTTTTCATGGACCAGTTCTTTTGAATTTTTCGGTCCATCGAGATGCCCTAACTTTTGCCTAAGTCAAATTTTTTAGCTTTTTGTTTTTGACTTAGCAAGCTCTCTTTTTTTTTCAAATTTTTCTTTTGAGATTTTTTTTCCAGGAAAGTCGTGACTGCCATGTTTGATTTTTGTGAGCTTAATCTTTATTGCTCCCTCAATGTTGTATGACGTAAGTGAGAAAGAAGATGTTGTGAGCTTTATCTTCATTGTTTTCTCGATCTTGGATGATGTATGCGAGGAATATGATGTGCTTTAACCTCTTGCATATATAGACTGATTTTCTTGAGATTAGAATGCATCCATGAATTAATCGAAATCTACCCTGCCCCTGGTTAAGATTAAGGGTTTTTAGAAAATAGAAATAACTCCAACTTCTGGCTCAAGGGGGTTAACTACAGATTATTTCCTTATTTCCCCACTGTTTAGAAAGTGAAACAATGCCTTACATCATCAGCTAAGCCTTACTATTAAAAAGAATATGTCAGAAAAATTCGATTATTTGGTATTTTCATCATTCTCTCTCGAAGTTTGTTAATTGAGAATGGAAGAAATGGAAAGTGATGAAAGAGTGAATACAAATGAACTGATTCCAAAAACATGCATGATTATTTTATTATAATTATTGATCCAAAGATACAAATTTATAGAAAATTAAATTTAACAACTAAGAAATCACAAATTGAAATGATAAAGGCCTAATGATCTAGAGATAAGCCCCCTTGTTGATCCATTGACTTTAGGGGATTCTTCTTAGTCTTTGGATTTGTCAAATCAAGGGGAGACCGTTCACCAATGGGATCCCTTCTTCAAAAGTCCACTTCTTATTGTCGATCAAATCTTGGACCTTGTGTTTGAAACCCCAACATCTTTCAAGGGTATATCCTTGAGAGTTGGCATGATACTTGCACCTGGCATTTGCATCATACTTAGGCTGGAGTGTCCCATTCAGAGGATTCAATGACTTCTGCTCTACCAAAGA
This sequence comes from Vicia faba, assembly GCA_948472305.1. Classification (NCBI taxonomy): domain Eukaryota; kingdom Viridiplantae; phylum Streptophyta; class Magnoliopsida; order Fabales; family Fabaceae; genus Vicia; species Vicia faba. The sequence goes on from OX451738.1 coordinate 645,984,159, forward strand.
TTCCTTGAGTAAATGTTGTAGTAGCCGACTGTGTGGTATGGGAAGTGGATCAAATCTCCTTGGTGGTAGTTTTTGTCTTCCCCTTTGTTGGGTATATCCCTTATGTTGATAGGGTTGTTGTAGTTGTTGTTGAGGTGGAGGAACTTCCCATGGTGGTGGAATTTGTGGTACTGAATAGGCATGTGGCTGGGATGACAAAGGGTTACCTTCGCTCCTCAGTAATAATTGCATGATAAAGCTCATTTGAGTCTTCAACTGGTGGACCTCCTCCTTCAACAGTTCTTGACATCTTTTGAGTTCCTCAATGGCTTCTTGAGACATGCTTTGAGTTCGCTTGTGAGTATGGAGAATCTTGTTAGTTGGATCATAATTGGATAAGGGTGGAAGTGTAAATAATATGAACTTTGTGAAATATATGAATGCGAGATATGCAAATGCATGGATATGAAAAATATATTAATTTTTTTGGCTCTCGAGGGTATGAAAATGTTTTCATGGAGAGGAAATGCGATGCAGACGTAGTATCAGGGTAGATGTAGGGGTACCCTATACAGGTTTAATGATAGACATGGTGATATCCTATAATGACTCAGATATTGAGACAAGCAAGAACTCCTTAAGGACGAAGATAATAATAGACATGGATTTGATGATATCCTACATTGTCTTAGAGATTGAGACATGCAGGAACTTCTTAAGGATTATGGCCAATGAAAGACGATGAGGAATCCCTACAGGCTATGGATTATGACATAGACGGAATCCCTATGGGCTAAAGATAGTAGCGGAAGAAAATATAATCCTTGCAGGTTTAAAGATTATAGTGGGAAAGATACTCCTTAGATGGTAGGTTCCTAGTGTTGGCCTACAGATATTCTACCCTCCCTATAAGGTGGTTTCCTTAAAGGTGTCATGAATAACACTAGAGGGAAAGGAACAAGGGCCTCCCTTAAGTGGATCCTCTTTACAGACCGAAACTTTCATCTCTAGGTCATGAAAGGTCTCGTCATGAGATTTTGGTTTAAGGGTTGTACAAAGAGTCATAGGTGTCATTCCAAAGTCCTACTTCCCAAGAGGATGTCTCTTGGGAGGTATTTATTTTGGGTAATTCCACCGACTCTATGAAAGCTCGTCATATAAACTCATAGGGCTGATGTATCCCTTTGGCTAATAGACAAACCTTCTTTCTAATGATTTTTCAAAATATTTTTGCAAAATTTAAATCCCATCACAGACATGATAAAAATAAAAATAAATAAATGAATTAAATAAATAAATAATTAATTAGACAAAAATGAAAACCCACAAAATAAAAAGAACCATAAAACCCTACAACAAAAGGACAAGGCTTCTAAACCTAGGGTTGAGTCCCCAGCAGAGTCGCCAACCATTATAACTGGTTTGAAAATACATAGTCGCCACCCTTAATTTTTATCCTAAGGAATGGAATATAAAGTATAACCCTAAGAAGTTAGAGATTCTAGGCTGTTGACTCGGTTCTAGACGAAGGGAAGGTGTTAGGCACCCCTCATCTACCTTGTTCACAAGGATACTATGGTTAGAAGCATAATTTTAGGAAATAGGGTTTTAATTTTTATTAGGAGAACTTGCCACGATTTTAGTCGTATGCCTTTGTATCCTCTCATAAGGAATCCGAGTCCCAATTCGTAGTTCACAATGGGTTTATGTTATTTATGGATTACGAAGATATTTGAATTTATCGTGTACCTAGTCTAGGTGTGTGAATAGCGGAGATATTAGACAAAGTGCACAGTCGATTTAAATATATTTGTAATCCTTTTTGAATTTTTTTGTGGAATTTAATTTGATTATGAAAATAATTTGTTTGTTGGTTAAATATTTTTTAGTATATTAATTGTAAATAGATCTTATTAAATGCATGAGTAAAAATAATTTAATGCAATAAAATAATAAATATTTGAAGAGTTTAGAAAACTAAATATTTTATTTAATAATAGTAATAAATATAATATTATAATTATAAAAAATAATAGTATAAAATAATAAATAAATAAAAATAAAATAAAATAAAACGCAGGGGGTGAGAATTTAGTTAAGCTAGTAAGAATGGGGGGGGGGGGGGTGCAAGCATTAGGGGCCCAAGTCCAGATTTTGGACTTGGCCCGTTAGGCAGGGGAAGGTACGTTTTTGTTGGTGTTAGTAAAAAAAAAAAGGGTGTGCTTAGATATGTGCCAGGGCCAAAGGATGGTTTGGGATCTGACTAGACATCATGAGGGAGAGTGCATGGTAATATGGTGAGCATGCATTTTTTAAATCATTGGATGGTGATCACACGAGTATGGTTGAGGGAGCATGGTAATATGCGTAGGCTGACAACACTAGATTGTCGAGCTTAATATATTTTCGTTTTACAAAACATTTGTTCCATTTCTTTGTTATCTTTTTCTCTCTCTCTCTCCACGTCTGTTTTCCCTTCTCTCTCTGCAATAACAACACATACCAACATCACCAAAACCCCAAACCCTATCCCTACGGTGACCCTACTCCCTTACCCCAAATCAAACCCTTTTCGCATGTTTAAGCCACACAAACTTAAGAGCTAACTTCATATATTACCACCAAATTGTGAACCTAGTGTTGTTACGATTCCCTGATCTACCCACTGACCTCCTCTCCTTTTCATTGTTTTCACAGGTGTTGTACCCCAAAATATTCCTTCTCAATTTCTCAAGAATTCTCTCACAAGATCTCCATTGATTCAAGACTGCACAAGGTTTGATCAGCTCAAGACACCTCCTCAAGCATTGATGACTCAAAATTAGGGTTAGATTTTGTATAAGGACAGTTGGACTTTTAATGCTTCATATGACTTTCATGGATAATTTTGGACTCCCAAGATTGCTCATATCAAGTTTCAAGCTTTGGATCACATTTTTGCTAAGTCAATTGATCAGTTGACCTAAAATCAATTGCATTGGGGAAAAGTCAATTATGGTCAATTTACAGTCAAACTTCATAATTTTTTATCCATATCAACATTTAAACTCATATATGGCAATTGATCAAGTTTGGATCACAATTCCTCAAGAAACTTGAACAGATCTTCAAAGGGTAAAATGGTCAAAATTAGGGTTTTGATTGAGAAGGTTTAATTTTTTACTTTTGACCTAACACATGACTTGTTGCTTTGAGACATGATATCAAGGATTTAAATGCATCATTTTGACCTAATGGCATGGCTTAAAATATTCCCCAAAGATCAATTGATTGATAGTTGAAATTCAATCAACTGATACACTGAAAAGTCAAACTTTGACTTTTTAATCAAAATCAAGTTTCAAAAATGATACTTCATCAAGACATGTCAAAATATGAATATTTTTCATCAAGAAATCAAAAATTCAAAATTATCTTTGAAAAGTCAAAATTCTAAGACTTAGAAATGTTTCTGTGTTGGAAAGTTAACTTTTTTTCATGACTTTGTGCCAAATTTTTACCATGATGCAAGATGATTCAAGGAAAACTTCCAACATGAAAGTTGTAGATCTTAATGAGATATAAAACATTTTAGGACATAACTTTTCAGGAAATTATTGGATTTTAAGTTATAAATTCCTAAAGACATGTCCATGAAACTAAAACACTTAGTGAAATTTTGAGCATTTTAAGTCAGGATTTTGACCTAACTTCTTGGCCAAGTTTCACATAGTTCCAATTGGAGTTTGCAAAAGTGATTCAAAGAGGCATTGTATAGAATGTTACAAGCTTTCTAAAAAGTCAAAGAACTCATTAAGATCATGTTTGAGCTAAGAGAATCAAAGCCATGCAGTTAGGGTTTCATTCTTGTTTTACAAGGCAGATTTTTAGGATGAACATGAACCAAATCCATGATAGGTTGCATAATATTTTCTTTGCAGGCCTCAAAATTGTTTGTCACTCCATAATTAATGGTTTACACAATTGCTAGAGCCATGACCCAAGAATTAGAGCCATTGTCCAAAAGATTCATCCATTTTTGAAAGAAAGCAACATTGCCATTCTTGAAAAGTGACTTTAATCACAAAGTCAACTTGCATTGAGCCTCTAACTTGTTCCTTCTGCACAAACTTCCTCTACAAAGTCAGAAGAGCATGTTTAAAGTTATAACCACTCTATACATACCTATACCATGTCTTGGAACAAGATGTTTCAACATTGCTTCAAAAAACAAGTAAAGTTGCCACAACTTGAGAATTCAAATTCTGGAGTTGTTGTAACACTTGAAACATTTTGCCTATAAATACATACATCATTTGCAAGCTAAGGGATGAATGTTTAAGCCCTCAAACCCTCTCAAAGTAGGGATTGCATAAACAACCTCCATTGTTTCATTTTCTATCCAGAAATCCCAAACACCTAATCCAATCGTGCGTTTCTTGGCCTTTAACTTCCAAAAGTTCCTAAACATCATCTACAAACAATCCCACACCATGTTACACGACTGTAACACCTCCACCATCTTCCTCCATAACATAAAACAAGGTGATGCACATTGACTTCTCTAGCACGATTTAGACACTTCCAGCTCCAAGTAAAGGTTGCATTAGCTTCCTGGGAACTTGAAGAAGCTATCCAGATCATCACCATCACTTGGGACAAGCTCAAACTCAGGATACAATTTTCATTTTTCAAGGTATTTTTATGACTTTTCATCTCATTATTTAGGCATTGTTAGGCTTGCATTTTCAAAGACAAAATATAGATATCATTGCCCTGAAACTATACATACCCATAGTTTTCATTTATATTGATTGAGTAGGGAGAATTTTGAGTTTGATGTTTCTGAAAATATTAGGTCAGATTTGGTACCAATAGAAATTCATGCTCATCTTTGGGAATTAGCTTAAGTTATTTACATATTTATAATCGTGGTGAAATTTTTAACAAGTTTGATGTTGGAGGTTTTGCAAATGGTTGAGAAATGGTGAAGTTACAGTTTTCAAAATTTTGTGGTTGTTTGCTCTATTACACGCGTGCTAGGTTGAAGACGAAGTTGGCCATAGGACGTGTTTTATGTTAAGTTTAATTGAAGTTATTCTATGAACGGATGAAACAGACCACCCCAGTGGTACAAACAGCGCAGACTAAAGCCTTGCCATGTAGAAGGTCCTGGGTTTGAGTCCCAAGGAGACCTTTTGCATTTTTTCACATTCTTCTTCTTCTTTTTTTTGTTTGGCAGCGCATTGGACTTCTTTGTGTTGGGCCTGGCTTCATTTTTCTAACCATCACCCCCTGATTACTACATCACACGTAGCCTACCTCCTTTATTTTTTTTTCCTGACTAACAAAGCCTTAATGACCCAGGTTTTTAACACAAAACACTCCAAATTCAAATTTCACTCACTGACTTATTTTATTTGTTTTTTATTTTATTTTATTTATTATTATTATTATTATTATTAATATTATTATTATTATTAATATTATTATAAATATTATTTTTATTAATCCAAAATGACAAAAAATATTTTCTTTTCCAAATTAACTTAGCTTAGTTTTTATTTTTCTAATTAATCATTTCTTTTAGTTAATTAGGTCAAAACTATCTTTCTTAACAAAAATCCAAACAAAAATCTATTCTTTATCCACTTATACTTGTACATTATATTCATTTCATTTCTTCTACAAATTCAATATGGTTGTAATAGATAATTAGGATTTCATTTCTTGCAATCCCCTTCTGTAAATTTGTATACCCCATCCCTTAATGATGTAATAACGTAGGATATTTACTTTTAGCAATTTATTGCTTTCATATAAATGCTAGTAAATTAGGGTTTGCATGGAAAGATAAAATCAACACTAGAAAACCCTAATTTAAGACAAAATAATGCATGAAATACAATACACTTTCACACTTTGCCTTGAGAAAATAATCATGATATGCATGTGAGACATCTTAGCCAAAATAAATCAAAAATACAAGATCATAGTCCCTCGATGACGCTACGGATGTTGCCTTACAAATGATCTTAGTCCTTTAGGAGAAATGCTAAGATATCTCACAATATTGATATCTATGACTATACGATGACCCACGCCTGTCCCTTTACATCCAAAGATAAGGCTACTTACCAATAAATGGTGAGATAGCAATATCAAAGGAAGAGAGAAATGAACAAAAGACTTTTGAGTAGGTAGAACGTTCTTAGTTGCTTGCTCACAATCCACCTTCAAAAACAAACATCTTTTCAAACACACTAAACACTTTCAAAAATATGAAATATTTTCAAAATTCCAACACTTTGTATGCATTCTTATAGAGACGAGAATCATTATAAAGTTTTCCTAAACGAAGGCGCTTTTCAAAAATACTTTCAACACCCACCACAAACACATTTCAAACAAAGCAATTTCAAAAGTGATCTACCAAGAAACTAAGAGCCCATAGATAACTATGGATGAAAAGGGTGCTAACACCTTCCCTTCTCATAATCTACCCCCCGAACACAATAAAATATCTCAAAGGTCTTTCCTGTTCTTTTCACCATGTCCTTATTGGATAAAAGAAAAGTCTATGGTGACTCTTGCTATTTGCAACAATTGCGATAAAACGCAAAACAACCAAGTCGGTTCTCCCATCGTATTACAGAACTACCGACTCTGCTGGGGACATACTTAAAAGTGGGGTTACCTTATAGCTAAATCACCTTTAATTGCTTTCATTGTTTGACTTGCTTACTTTACATTATGGGTCCTTGTTTGGGTTTATATTGATCCTCTACCCGGATCGGGGAACATCATCAGGCAAGTAGCAACAAATCATGGGGGCTGTGCGGGGTATATCGACATGGTTGAAGTGATGGATACGTTAGTGTGAGACATTTGTTGGTACCGGTAGCCCTTGAGTCTAGTCAAGGAGAATACGGGGCCACTGTGTAGTGTCATGAAGCACTAACTGACCTTAGAACCTTTAATTGAACAACATAGCCATTAGGAAGTAGTGAGATAGCTGGCTTTGGTGCAGTCCGAAGTTGGTTGATACTCGATACTGCGCTCATTGAGATTGGACTTTCGGGATATTTTGGTCTCCAATAAAGAGGCTTGTGCTGAAACAATGCTCAATGAAGAAAGATCAGTGATATTGAGATTCCCTAGAACCCGATTACTTTCTAGGAAAGTTTGAGCCAACTAAACTTCAAGAGGGTACTTATCAATAAAACCTCATGCAAGCCTAAACCTAAGGACTTGTTTTCTTTTCTTGTGTATATACTTGTACATAACATCATGAAATCATACCATGGCATTTTGCACTAACCATTTCAAGGACCTAGAGATTTATCTTTTTCTTGTTTTCAAGGACATGGCTTCTATCCGTAGGAATACTATCCGAATTAACTTTGTAAGAGTGCCTCCTCAACTCAAAGAGTTAGCGTCAAGGGTTCCTAAGAATTCTCCGTTCACCAAAAGATATGGTCGACTTCTCAATTTGGTTACCTCAAGCCTTGATGAAGACATGATGAAGGTGCTCTTTCAGTTCTTTGACCCTTTACACCGTTTCTTTACCTTTCCTGATTACCAACTTGTGCCTACTATGGAAGAATTCTCTCAACTCTTGGGAATTACTATTCTTGATCAACTACCCCTTCAACAGTATTGAAAGAGACCCAAGACTTGAGGAGATTGCTCGAGCTCTACATTTACAATGATCCGACATTGTGGAAAATTAGGAAACAAGAAGTGGTGTCAAAGAGTTTCTAGCCAAGTTTTTGTTGGAGAAGGATCAAGATTTTTGGGATACTCTGGATTTACAAGCCTTTGAAGAAGTGTTGGCTCTTCTCATCTATGGGATTGTGCTGTTTCCCAATCCTAACCAACTTATAGATGTGAACGCAATCAAAATTTTTCTATCTCATAATCCGATGCCTACTTTACTTGGGGATATCTTACATTCTCTTTACTCTCGCACCATGAAGAGAAGATGAATTCTTATGTGTTTCACTCCTCTGTTGGCTAGGTGGTTTATTTCACACCTACCCCGATCTGTTGTGAAGAACGAGAAAGGCTTAAGGTGGTCTAATAGGTTGATGTCACTCACACATTCTGATATTTATTGGTGTTCTTGATCCATGGAGGAAATTACTATTATGTACCATTATGGGGAATCCACTAATGTACCTCTACTTGGCATTAGGGGAGGTATTACCTACAATCCTTGTTTGGCTTTGCGACAATTTGGGTATGCTAGAAGGGATGGCCCTCACGATGCACTTGTCCAAGAAATTGCATTCGACTACGAGAACGATGTCCAAGGTTATCATCAGATATTCATACGAGCTTGGGGCATGGTTAATAAGGTTAATAGCAAGAAGTTGGGGCATAAGAACTCCATTACTTTGGAGTCTTATCTCAAGTGGGTGCCAACTCATGCCCAAAACCTCATGATGCCTTATGAAGCCATCCTACCTATCATCATGGAGCCTGTTGCCAAAGGAGATGTTTTGTATACTGTCCTTTATCCTAACATGCCTACTTCTCTTGAAGATTTGCAAAGAGTTTGGATTCAGCTAAAGGAAGAAGGAGACACCTCCGAAACCAAGTTCTACGCAAGTGAAAAGAAGGTTTTAGAGCTTACGAGACAACTTCATGAAGATTGAAATTTGAATGCCTACATTGCACCGAAGAGGATTCACTCGACCTTTTTTTCTTAGGAGTTTATTTTGTATTTATTTCCTCCATTGTAAGCCTAAGAGGCATGTTTGTAATCAATTTGAAATTATTAATGCAATTGATGTTTATTCCTTTTGTCTAAACAAATTTAAATCTTCTAAGTCCTTGAAATCATTTGCATACGCATTTTCATGCATCATAACTGTAGCGGTAGAAATGTTTAAGACTAAGCCATTGGATTGACTTGACTTATACAGATCAAAATAAAAATCGCCACCGCGCTTTATTGTTTTCAAAGGAATGGGAAAAGAGAGAATAACATAAAAGAGGGGGAAAAGATTCAAGGTAAGGGGGTTGGTTATGCAAAGGGAAGGTATTATCACCCTAAACATCTACGATACTCCGCAGGAACCTCTTTGTAAAAATCTGTATATTTTGGCTATAAAAATGTTGTATGTAAAAATAAATGGTGGAGATGAGAGAAGAAATATATTTTTTTATGATTTTTGCACCCGCCGCGGTTACGAACCTTTAGGGCCTACGTACCACCTTTCCTGCAATAGGGGATCAGGGTATACGTAGTTCACCTTTGAAAATTTTTAAAACACAAGTGCGTTGGTTAATTTTATGAGATAAGACATCATCATCGTTGTCCGTGTGGAAAAAACATACTTACTACCCATAATCATGAGAAAGGAGAATTTTAATCATCTCAAAGTGGAGGATATGGCTTGGATTTTAAAAATTAACAATGCCTCACTCAACACCCAAATGGAAAATATCTCACTTCACTACATATCGTAGAAGTATAGTTGTTTGCATCACTACAAGGATTGACAAGAGTCGAATCTTTTGAGAAAAGTTTAAGATGAAAGCCAAGATGGCAAAATGGTTTGAATGAGATTGATTGACTTTTAGTCTTCTCAAAAAAAGGATGTCAAAGAATTATTAAGTTTATTGGAGTTTATTTATGAAAATGTTTGAAAATGCATGGACCTAAGTCCAAGTTTATTATGAAAGTAGTTCAAGATTAAAACAAGAAGAGTTTTCAAAAGGAGGGAGAAGATTTTTTTTGGTAACTAAAGAAGATGGGAGGAGAATAAGAGGCTATCCTAAAGCATAAGGTAAAAGCTAATGATAAGAACCATCTAACCAACAAGAAGCCAATACTTGACACTATGAGCCAATATAGAATTCCCATTCTTTAGATTGAAACCAAACAAGCAAAAATACTAGACCTCTTGAGAGAACCAAACGTCAAGTGTGTTAAGTCTTCACAAAAATTGGGCAGAGTAACGACTGTATACAGGTGAATTCCAGATTACAAACAAAGAGTGTAATCATAATAGCCTGCACACAAAACAAACAAACAACCCAATGTCTTGAGGTAAACCTCAAGAGCTCCAGACAAAATAATCAGATAAGATCACAAGGTCTCCAATCATAGGCCAAGGTTTCTAATCCTAAGTCCAAAAAGTCCAATGCTCCATAATGCCAAGGATAGTAACCAAATAGTCCAAGTATCATTAAAGATTTTTAGGGTTTGTGTTGATTATTAGGTGTTTTAAAAAAGAAAAGTAAAACTCAAGTGAGCAAAAATAAAAATGACAAGAAAATAAATACTCAAATGAGCAAATATGAAAATGGCATGAAATGTAAATGCTAAAAGTAAATAGTGCATAAAATAAAAAAGGGCATATAATAAAAGGATAAAAGATAAAGTCAATTATTAGTTATTAGTGGTTAGTTGGATGATCATATTGAAACTTACATTTGGAACTCATTAGAGGATTTGTAGAACCAAAGCCTCAACACAACAAGTTGCATTTGCTTTTTGTCAAGTATATCATCCATTTGGAATCCTTATGAGTAACATTTAATGATCAACGATGTTTAAGTGATCCGCGTTGACCAAAGGTGTTGTAGATCCATTAGAGGATTGGTAGAACCAAAGCCTCCACACAATGAATCTCAGGGTTATTGGATCAAAGAGATCATATTAACATACTTGGGCTTGCAAACATAAGTTTGGGCCACGAATGATCATTTATTCGAATCAAGACAAAATTTAGCACTGTGTTAAGCAATCGTAAGAGGACTTATATAGAAGTCACACCTATTTTGAGGCCGGTCAATAGAAATCTATGCACCATTTGTTTTGAGACATGATATAGAGATCATGCTCCAACAACATTTAGTGCAATAAGAAGGGGATGAGATGAAGAGGAGTGGGAGAGAATATACAAACCATTTTTGGATTAAATTTAATCAAACTATTATTAAAATCATTCATCCATTTTTGTGGAGTTAGACTCAATACCATGGATCCAATGATGTTAATAACATTTATGATCAAAAATTTAACCCAAGATCAGCCAAAAAATAGTCACAAAATAATATTACATTTTAATATATACAAAAAAGTTTAAAAATAATGTTTAAAAAATAGAAATAAAAGAGAAAAATATCAACTATGTTCAAATTAATCAAGAAATAAAAAGTAAGACCATAGAAAAATCATAAAAGGACTCAAATGATTTTATAAAATTTTTGGTAATTTTTTAAAGTCAGAAACTATTTTTTAAATTTAAAGAAAGGGGTAAAATAAACCAAAAATGATAAAAAATAACAAAGTCAGAAACAAAAATAAAAAAGGTCACCAATATTTGTCACAATATCATTGGATCATTCCATAAATTTTTTAGAATTTAAAAATGCATAAAAGTATTTTTAAGCATTTAAAACAATTCAAATAAAGTGTAAATTTATGAAAATACCAAAACACAAAATTAAATTTTGAAAAAATAAAAATCAGAAAGAGAATAATCAAAAATATTTTTCATAATTGTTTCAGATTTTTTGGACTTAAAATGAATTTTCTATGATTTTTTGAAGTTTAAAACAATTAAATATAAAAATCAGAAAAGAAAATAAAAGTAAAAAATATGTGGACCATTGGATGAGAGTCAAAACGCGTTAGTAATCAGATGCAAAGGATCTGGCACATTGTGCATATCATGGTCATTAGTGAATAAAGCATAGAATCAGAAATAAAATCAGAATTTAAAAAAAACAAGTGGCACGCCATCATTGGTTGGAAGATGACACGTTGGTCATCTTCAACCTCTAGCTAACATGAATTGCAGGTCTCTCAAACTGTAAAATCAGAAGCTCAGACCTATGTTATTCGCTTCGACTCTTCAAGACGAATACAACCACACCCTCGCGCCAAATTTATATAAGCTGTAGCTCAAGCAATTTGGAAGGAAAGTTTTGAAAAGGGATTTGAAATTTTGCGGTCAAAACATGTTTCCAGTAAAAAGCAACTGTTGCGACTAGAACCAGGGCAATGAGAATGATATCAAAGTTTTAAAGAATTGATGAAGGAATCTACCTATTTAAGTTGAGTTGCATAGCTCTGAAACTGGACTTCTATGGAGCAATATAGAGCACGATTCTTGAATGTAATTATATGGTTAGCTTCAGGGAAGATCAAGGAAGGTGAATTGATGAAAAAATTGGATTGAAAAAGGCTTGTATATGGATTTCGAAGTTGATGAATTCTGAGTTATGGAATAAGTTTGGCAGGATGATTCTTGCTATCCAAGCTTGACGAAATGAATGGGGAATGACCCTCTATTTATGGGGAATCAAATGGAATGTCCAAGTGTGTTAAATGATGAAGTTTGGAGGGAAATCATGTGAAGTTTCAAACAAGAAAAATGTGACTTCTAATTTGATCAAAACTCATCCAAAATGCGTGTTTTGTTGTGCTGAACAATTATGGAACTTCATTAAACATGTTTAGATGCATAAACACGTGGAAAAATTGTGATTAGAAGCCAAAACAAAGATTTCAAAATATGACTTGAGATGAAACTCCAGTTCCAAGTTACCAACTTCAAAGTCATGGCAGTCTCAGCTCAAGGAGTCTTAGGGCATGATTCTTGATGCTTTAGAAAGATGAGGTTACAAGCTTTGCAATGGAAAAAGAATGGAATCAAATGGATGCTTGAGCTGAAAGTTGTGTTGAGTCAAAGTTGGAGAAAAAGGATTGACTTTCCATACTTAGAAATATTTTAAATTTTCCTTCAAAAATGACCTATAATGTCTTGCATCCAAACATAGCCTTCCACTTGGAATTTTCTCTTGAACAAAAAATATGGCATGAAATAGAACTCTTGAATGACATTTTGGGACTTGAACCACTCAAAATATAAAAAAATTGAGAGAGTTAAGAATTGTTGAAGTTGGAAAACAAAATCATGAAATGACCTATAATATTTTGTATCCTTAAGGCAACTTCCATCCATTTTATCACTTTGAACATAAAAGAAGGTATAAAGCTCACGTATTAAATATCATTATGGAAAAAGAGTGGGATCAAGGTGATAAAAATTGACCAAGTTATGATCATTTGAAGTCACACATGAAAAATTGGGGATTCATCTGGAGGACTTGTAATCTTTCTTCCTTATCAAGTTTCTTCCACATGAAAACTACTTGGAACTTTTTAAGTGATTTATTGACAACCATTTGAAGAGAAGGATGTCTTTGGAATCACTCAAAAATACCAAAATATGATCAAAATATACTCCTTTGAAGTTCAAAACCCTAGCTCCTAGATTAAGAAACATGCCTTGAGGAACTTTGACAATTTTGAACAAACTTCTTGTACCAATACAAGTGCTATGTAAATATAAGTTGTTTAGGATGATAATGAGAACTCATAGAAACCACAAACACTTCCATATCTTGAGAATTGAGAGAAATATGAATTTGTGACCAATGGGAACAAAGCCTTGTCAAAGTATGACAACTTCTCCAATCAATCCATTGTGCTTTTCAACCAAATTTGATAACCTTGAAATGTGGTGAACCAAAATAACCTTGCCATGCCATTTCTTCCAAAACAAATCCAATGGTGAGGTTTGAAATTATCAAGCTTTATTGCCTAGGGCATGGAAATAAACTCATGAACCCATGGAGCAACTTGTTGAATCTTATTGCCTTTACCTACGTGAGGAACAAGAAAGACAAACCAACATTGAATTTTATTAATTAAGAGAAGAAATCAAGACAAAAAATATTCATGATCACAAAAGAACACACGTCAAGGTGCTTGGTGATTCCTCAAAGAGCAAATCTAAGTATAGGGAGGGGAACCAAGAATCCTAATGTGATATTGTTGTGAATGAATCAACATGGTATGATGAAGGGATCTTAGGGGGGAAAATTGGGGTACAATAATAACATAAACATGTTTTCCACAATAGGTTTCCTTATCTTTCTACTATTTATTTTAGTAAGATGGATATCAAACAAACAGTGAAGGACTTGCAAGTGCAGAATTCCCAGTTCCAAGAGACCTTGCTGACCCTGGCCAAGGGACAGCAAGAGTTGATGGCTATGCTAGTAGCCAAGAAGAAAACCAAAAAGAAGGCCTTCATCAACATGGGTAAGAGATTCAAAGGTCTGGTTCGACAGGTATAGATAGTCGAAGAGTCGTCCGAGGAGGATAAAAATCAAGACGAAGAGCCAAGGAGCACCCGAGCTAGGGGTGCAAATCATCAAGCTTCTGAAGATGAAGACTACCTTGATAAACATTACCCACCTGTCGAGGATAAATACAAGCAGTTATAGGATAAATTGAAAGCTTTTGAAATTCAAGCCGTACCTGGTTTGGACTTTGGTGATTTGGGCTTAGTACCTGGGTTCGTCATTCCCCATAAGTTCAAAATATCGGTCTTCACCAAGTATGACGGAGTTTCCTGCCCGAAACTTCATCTAAGGTCTTATGTGTGCAAGATACAGCCGCACACTACCGACAAAAAGCTCTGGGTCCATTTCTTCCAAGAGATTCTGGCTGAGATTCAACTAGAATGGTTCTATCAATTGGAGGGTTCCCGCATCCATACATGGGAAGATCTAGCCACTTATTTTTATCATCAGTATCAATACAATGCCGATTTGGCACCACCAGAGTCCAACTTCAAGGCATGACAATGGGTACTAATGAGGGGTTTAAAGAGTACGCACAAAAATGGAGGGATCTTGCTGGTAGGGTCTAACCACCACTAACTGATAGAGAACTAGTTGACATGTTCATGGGTACATTAACTGGCCCATTTTTCAACCTATTGATTGACAGTTCTTCGTCTGGTTTCACCGAGTTGATCCTAACTGGAGAAAGGGTGGAAAGTGGCATTAAGAGCAGAAAAATTCCCATGACATCTACTTCCGCATCAAACACTGTAAGGAAGCCTTTCACTAGAAAGAAGGAAACAAATGATGTGTATGGGGCAAGGGCCCACACCAAGAAGGATCGTCGACCCTTTGTTAATGTTGTCTTAATCTTAAACACTTCATATGCTCAAAGGCAATCATCCAACAATCAATGATCCAAAGTTCCTCGAAGACAGTTCATGAGGATAAGCATGTCACTGTCCCAAGCCTTACAACATCTATTGAAGGCCAATTTAGTGACATTATGCAATCCACCATCCAATCCAAATATTTCATCACCAAAGTATAATCCAAATGCCAAATATGCATATTATTCTAACAGCCCCGAGCATGAAACTGATTAATGTGGGCTCTGAAGAATAAGATTCAAGATCTGATAGACAATAAAACAATTGAATTTGATCCACCTGCTACTCCAATGTGATAATCACACCAATACCGAATCATGGAAAAGGTGTTAATGCAGTTGATGATACTACTTTTTTTTCTTCCATTGAGGATTTAACAACTCCATTAACTATTGTGAAGGATAATTTGCTGAGAGTCGGGGTATTCCCTAGCTGTTTTAAAGATTGTGTTTGCTGTGACGAACGAGTAAATGGGTGCAAGCGGCTGAAGGAAGGTGTGCAACGCCTGATAAATATCCGCGAGATTATGTTTGAGAAGATTCCAACCATCAAAAGCTTGACTAAGAAAGCTGAAGACATATCCATAATAACAATCTCCAACAAGCCTTTTAGGATCTCCTCAAAGGGTCCTATTAGAATTTCAAATGAACCAACCATTGATCCTTTAATAATCACTGCCCCTGGGCCGATTCCTTACTCCTCTGACAAAGCGGTTCCATGGAACTATAGTGCCGATGTTTATTATCATGAGATAAAACAAGATTCTTGGATCAACGAAAACGAAGATGATGTTACTAACATTACAGGTTCTAGTAAAGTAACAAGAACATGGAGGATCTTTTCCCCTGATATTTCACCGTCCACTACTATAACAACTCCCGTCCACATAACTGATGACAAGTCTAGTGTCAACACTAGAGGCAAAGAGAAAGAAGGTGAGCCTGCTGGGATAGAGGCGCCTACAAAAGATACTGACGCTGAAAAACCCTCCGCTCGAGAGATGGGGGAAATCTTGAAAATCATAAAGAAGAGTGACTTTAAAATAGTTGAGCAGCCGGGGCAAACCCCCTCCAAAATTTTCATGCTATCATTATTACTCTGTTCGGGCGTTCATGCCCAGGCTCTAATCAAGTTCTTGAAGAAAGCCCATGTACCCCAAGAAACCACCGCTGACCAGTTCGAGAACTGTGTAGCAAGTTTAACGGCTGACAATGGACTAGGGTTCTCCGACGCTGATTTGACTCCTATGGGAAGGAACCACTACAAAGCCTTGCATATCTCTATTGAATGCAAGGGGACCACCCTGGCACATATCTTAATTGATATTGGCTCATCTCTAAACGTGTTACCCAAAGGTGCTTTGGACCGGCTAGATTGTGAAGGACTGGTGTTGAAGCCAAGTGATATTGTTGTAAGGGCTTTCAATGGGTCTAAAAGGATGGTTCATGGATAGGTGGATCTCATAATTAAAGTTGGCTCATAGATTTTCAACTCTACCTTTTATATAATGGACATACGTCCTGCCTACTCTTGTTTGCTTGGACGCCCTTGGATCCCTGGGGCAGGGGCAGTAACATCCACCCTTCATCAAAAATTAAAGTATCCAGTCAAAGGGAAGATCATTACTATTTGCGGCGAAGAAGAATTTATGGTGAGCCATCTCAATTCCTTCAACTATGTGGAAATGGATGGTGAATTCATAGAAACTCCATGCCAGGCTTTAGAAATTGTTCCTCCTATGGTTACCGACACCGAAATCTCATCCAACATATCAAAAGCTAATGAAGTTATACCAAGAATGGTTTCACTTAAGGACGCCCATGCTATGGTCGAAGATGGAAATTGTACTATCTGGGGACAACTTCCTGACATTCTGTTTAAAGAAGATAAATTCGGAATGGGTTTCACCATCAAAGCCCAGAAAGAAGTTAAACGTGCTTGCGTAGGAAATCCACCTCTCCACATCGGAAATCATGAAGGAAAACATTGTGGAAGACTCTGATGATGAATGTGCTTTTGAAGAATGGATCTACCCTACTACCGAAGGAACGCTCAACAACTGACATGCAAAGGATTTCACTCCCACCTCCTTCATTGAGGAGTAATTACTGTTTACTGTTTTATGTCAATTCAAGAACTTTTATCTATAATTTTAAATTCCAAACAATGACTTTTAAGCCATGTGCCTTGCCCGAGGCACTATGGTCCATTTGTTAAGGGTTTTGTTCATGTTCATTTATCATGTGATCATTTAATATAAACCATTGGACCTTTTGCATTCAAATTTTCGTGTTATTTGTCTTTCTTTTCCTTTATTACATTTTTTAATAGCCATGTATCTTACATGCACACAAACACACACACACACACACACACACACACACACACACACACACACACACACACACACACACACACACACACACACACACACTTGCAAATCTTCATCCACTCCGGATCTCATTACCAACGACTCTACTATTGCCAGTTATAACTTCGAACATCCAGTTAACCAAGCCAAACATAAAGGAGGGGAAGATTGTGAAATACCAAGAGAATTATCTAGACTTCTAATGCAAGAAGAGAAAGCTATTCAACCTCATGAAGATCCAGTTGAGGTTATCAAATTAGGTACTGAGACAAATAAGAAAGAAGTCAAGATCGGTGCCAACATAGAAGATGGTATCAAGAGAATATTGGTTCAGATGTTACATGACTATGATGAAGTGTTTGCTTGGTCGTATGAAGATATGCCAAGATTGGATACCGATATTATGGTTCATCGTCTACCAACGAAGGAAGATTTTCCTCTTGTTAAGTAAAAAGTACGTCGTATGCGGCCAGACATGTCTGAAAAGATAAAGGCTGAGGTAATGAAGCAGTTTGGTGCAGGTTTTCTGGCTGTCACATCTTATCCTTAATAGGTTGCAAACGTGGTCCCCGTGCCAAAGAAAGATGGAAAGGTTCACATGTGTGTAGATTATAGGGATCTGAATAGGGCAAGCCCCAAAGATGATTTCCCTCTACCTCATATCGACATCTTGGTTGACAATAACGCTCAACATAAAGTCTTCTTCTTCATGGATGGATTTTTTGGCTACAACCAAATCAAGATGGCTCCTGAAGACATGGAAAAGACCACCTTTGTTACACAATGGGGCACCTTTTGCTATAAAGTCATGTCGTTCGGATTAAAGAATGCAGGGGCAACATGTCAAAGAGCTATGGTAGCTTTATTTCATGATATGATTCATCATGAAATATAAGTCTACGTGGATGATATGATTGCAAGATCGCAAACTGAAGAAGAGCATCTCGATCACCTACACAAGCTATTTGAGAGGCTAAAGAAGTATAAGTTGAGGTTGAACCCTAATAAGTGCACATTCAGAGTAAGGTCTGGAAGGCTTCTAGGTTTTGTCGCCAGTGGTAAAGGCATCGAAGTTGATCCTGCCAAGGTAAAAGCCATTCAAGAAATGATGGTTCCCCGTTCTGAAAAGGAGGTTAAAGGATTTTTGGGTCGTCTTAACTATATTTCCTGCTTCATATCTCACTTAACTTCTACTTGTGAGTCAATCTTCAAACTCTTTAAGAAAGATCAAGTAGTCATATGGAACGACGATTGCCAAGCTGCCTTTGACAAAATCAAGGAATATATGCAAGAATATCCTTATGCCTCCAGTAGAAAGAAGACCTTTGATCATGTACTTGACTATGCTAGAGAATTCTATGGGGTGTGTGTTGGGACAACATGACGAGTCTGGCCGAAAAGAGCATGCAATATATTACCTGAGAAAAAAGTTTACTGACTATGAGACCAGATATTCATTGCTCGAGAAAACTTGATGCGCTCTGGCATGGGCTGCTCGTCGACTAAGACAGTATATGTTGACTCATACCACTTTATTTATTTCTAAGATGGACCCTATCAAGTACATATTTGAGAATCCAACTCTCTCCGGACGGATAGCTAGGTGGCAAATGATTATGATTGAATACGATATTCAATATACAACACAAAAGGCCATCAAAAGAAGTGTATTGGCATATCATTTGGCCCATCAAGCTGTTGATGATTATCAATCTATAAACTTTGACTTCCCGGATGAGAATATCATGTTAGTGACTGACTGTGCAAGACCTGGATCGTATGATAGACCTGAATAAGGATCCCGATGGACTATGGTTTTTGATGGAGCTTCCAACGCTCTGGGTAATGGAATTAGTGTTGTGATTATTTCTCCTGAAGGTTGTCACACACGTTTCACTGCTAGACTGTGTTTCGATTGTACGAATAACATGGTTGAGTACGAGGCGTGCATCTTAGGTTTGAAGACTGTTATTAACTTAAGGATCAAGCATTTGGATGTATTCAGAGATTCTGCTCTAGTGATTAGTCAAGTCAAAGGAGAATGGGACACTAAGCATTCTAACCTTATTCCTTACAAGGAGCTTGTGTTAACCCTAATACCATACTTCGAGGAGATCACATTTGAACATTTCCCTAGAGAAGAAAATCATTTGGCTGACGCCTTAGCAACAATGTCTTCCATGTTCAAAGTCAAATGGGACAACGAAGCTCCTATGATAACAATCGAAATATTTGATGAACCTGCACATTGCTATGAGCTTGACACAGATGAAGAGAAACCATGGTACCATGAAGTGAGGAGATATCTTGAGGCACAAGAATATCCTGAAGGAGCTTCCGTCAATGATAAGAAATTCTTACAAAGATTTTCAGCAAAATTCTTTTTAAGCAATTGAATCCTATATAAGCGCAACCATGATTCTACTCTACTCTGATGTGTGGACAAGAAAGAGGCAGAGAAAATTATGGAAGACATGCATGATGGCCTTTTTGGGACCCACTCTAGTGGACACACTATGGCCAAGAAAATTCTAAGGGCTAGTTACTATTGGTCCATAATGTAAATTGATTGTCATCATCACTCAAGGACTTGCCACAAGTGTCAAATCTATGCTAACAAGGTCCATGTACCTCCTATTCCTCTAAACGTTATGACTGCTCCGTGGCCATTTGCAATATGGGGCATTGACATGATTGGAGAGATCAAACCTACTGCTTCTAATGGACATCACTTCATTCTTGCCGCTATCGATTACTTCACCAAATGGGTCGAAGCTGCCTCATTTTCCTCTGTCACAAAGAATGTTGTAGCCAGGTCTATCAAGCATAACCTCATCTGCCATTACGGTATCCTCAAAAGGATTATCACTGACAATGGAACTGATCTCAATAACACTATGATTACGGAACTCTGCACTCAATTCAAAATAAAGTACCACAATTCTTCTCCGTACAGACCCAAGATGAATGGCGTAGTGGAAGCTGTCAATAAAAATATCAAGAAGATTGTGCAAAAGTTGGTGGTAACCTACAAAGACTGGAATGAGATGTTACCGCTTACTCTCCATGGCTACCGTACCTCAGCTCGTACGTCAACTGGGGTAACTCCTTTCTCCTTTGTCTATGGCATGGAAGTCGTCTTGCCTGTAGAAGTTCAAATACCCTCTCTAAGGATAATGAAAGAAGCAGGTCTAGGCAAAGATGAATGTATTCAGACTAGGTTGGATCAACTGAAATTGATCAACGAGAAGCAACTGGCTGCTATTTTTCATGGTCAGATGTATCAAATATGATCAAGGCTTTCAACAAAAAGATCAAGCCTCAAGTATATCAGACTGGAGACTTGGTAATAAAGCGCATCATTCTTCCACAAGGCGACCCCAGGGGAAAATGGACTCCCACTTATGGAGGACCATATGTTGTAAAGAAAGTTTTCTCTAGTGGTGCCATGATGCTGACCACTATGGATGGCGAAGACTTCCCACATCCTGTGAACACGGACATAGTTAAAAAATACTACGCATAAAATGATCCGCTAGGTTGTCATACCGAGGGGAAAATAAGGGCATCCTGATGAACCAAAGAGGTTCGGGAAAAAATTAGGGATATATGCAAAATATTATACACCCGGCAAGTCAAAAACCCGAAAGGGCGGCTTGGGCAAAAATGGGTATTCTGGTGGGCTGAAAACCTGAAAGGGAGGTCCAGGAAAAATTTAAGGATTAAAAGCGTTTGACTATGTTCCATGGGATCTCTACAACCAGCTTTATTACTAAGGTCCAAGTTCAAATGGTCCAAAGATCAATTTAATCAACTCCTTTCAACAGAAAGGGATGATGTTCAAAGACATAGGGGCAATAGTGGGGTTGGAACACAATGAGATCACTTTCATATGGCTATTATTTTTGTTTTCACTTTGTATTATTTCCATTCTTTAGACGATTTCCTCTTACTAGGATCTCGGTCTCTTTGTACAAAAATGCCTAATTCATGGGCAAAACATCAATTCAAATATACTTTGAAGTGCAAACTTTTTTGTTTTTCATGTTTTGAGTGAAAAAGTATCCAATGACTAAAATTGAATGAACATATTCATATGAACATGATTAAACTTTTAAATGTATGCTTAAAAACAATGACAAGCATCTCCTTAAATGAATTTGAGATATCCCCACAGAGTTATTTCAATAGCATTATCCCCACAATTTTGGATTCATAAAAACCACAGCCAGAGTTTCAATCTCCGGAAAATCCTCTCCCCAACTGAGTTGGTGTTAAAAGCAAGCCTTATGGAGTTCTTCTTAAAAAAATATCCTCCCCAACAGTTCATCAAATATCCTCTTCAACAGGATTTATTTCCCCATCAAAATACAGATTCTCCAACTTGAGTTTGCCTCATAGACTATTACAAATTAAGGGACCATAATCCCTAATCCCCAGTGAAGTCATCAACAGAGTCATTGATATCTCTAAAAGTTGCTGTAAAGCCTGAAACCCGACCAGATAATAGTCAACTTCATCCTTTCAAGGAAGTTACTATGAAGCCTGGACCCGACCAGACACTAGTACAACTTCATCCTACTCTCAACTTACTGTGAAGACTGGACCCGACCAGATAACAGTAAATCTCAATTCCAAGTTACTAAAGCTTGGACCCAACTAGATATTAGTTTAACTTCTCAAATTGCTTAAGCCTAGACCCGACCAGTCAACAGTTTAATCTTGGACCCGACTAGATGCCAGTCAAACATTCTGAAGCCTGGATCCGACCAAATAATAACTCCAATTTCTAAAACCTGGACCTAACCAGATAATAGTAAATCTCAAATTTAGTTGCTAAAGCCTGGACCCGACCAGATATTAGTGTAACTCTTTCAACTGCAGATCCTAGATCCGACCAGTTAACAATTCGAGTTACTAAAACCTGGACCCGAACAGGTAACAGTTAATCTCAAGTTCAAATTGTTGAAGACTGGACCCCACCAGATAACAGTAAACCTCAATTTTAAGTGGATAGAGCCTGGACCCGACCAAATAGTAACTTAACTTCTCCATCTACTATAAAGCATGGACCCGACCAGTTAACAGTTCGAGTTGCTGAAACTTGTACCCGACTAGATAACAATTTAATTCTTACAAATTACTAATAAAACTCCTTTTCCCTAGTAAAGTTTTCCATTATCCCAGCGAGTTGCTGCAAAGCCTGAAATCCGACCATATAACATTTCACTTCTTTATCCCCAACAAGTTATTGTGAAGCCTAGAATATGACCAGATAACAGCTAACTTGCAAGAGATAATTCCTCACAGAGCAATGGACGACTAAAACTCCTGAATTTTGGTTCCCAAGCAGAAATGCACACTCTCCACATAGTCTTCTTAAGCAAGTAAATATTCCTTAGCAGAGTTTTCTTCTCAACAAAGCAGGAATCCCTAGCAGGAGCATTGTTAACAAAGTCTGAAGATACACATACTCTTCATCCCCAATAACAGTCTGAGATTTAACTTCTCAAAGCTCCCCAGTATTTGTCAAGGATACGCTTCAACAACATACCACATTCATACATCATATAACATACATAACATATACATATAACATAATCTCATTTATTTTGAGAACATCATTAAACCATGCATACATTCACATACAACTAACCCCTTTTGTTCCTTGCAGAAAAACATTAATCCAAAGACCTCCTATGGACCAGAATTGATTCCTCCAGTCAAAGACAGACAATACACCTGGTTTTCAGCACGAATCAACCAAAGATTTATGTTGATGTTTCTCCCAGTTTCTACCATAATCTCTCCAAATGGCATCTATAAGCCCATTCCCGAATCAATACACCATCGAGTGCAAATTTCTGGCACTCTAGTGTTCAATCATCTTTCACCTTCAAGTCACGAATGACAGACCCGCCAATCTAACTCTTCAGGTTTAAGAAGATTGAACAGGGGAAGTTGTTGTACCCCAAAATTTACCCTCTCAATTTCTCAAGAATTCTCTCACAAGATCTCAATTGATACAAGACTGCACAAGGTCTGATAAGCTTAAGACACCTCTTCAAGCACTGATGATTCAAAATTAGAGTTTGAATTTGTATAAGGACAATTGGACTTTTAATGCTTCATATGACTTTCTTGGATCATTTTGGACTCCTAATATTGCTCATGTCATGTTTCAAGCTTTGGATCACATTTTTGCTCAGTCAATTGATCAGTTAACCTAAAATCAATTGCATTGGGGAAAAATTCAACTATGGTCAATTTACAACCAAAATTCATAATTGTTTATCCATATCAACATTTTTAACTCATATATGGAAATTGATCAAGTTTGGATCATAATTCCTGAAGAAATTTGATCAGATCATCAAAAGGGCAAAATGGTCAAAATTAGGGTTTTGACTGAGAAAGTTCAATTTTTGACTTTTGACCTAACACATGACTTGTTGGTTTGAGACATGATATCAAGGATTCAAATGCATAATTTTAACCTAATGGAATGGCTTAAAACATTCCCCAAAGATCTATTGATTGATAGTTGAAATTCAATCAACTGATGAAAAGTCAATTGATACACTGAAAAGTCAAACATTGACTTTTTGATCAAAATCAAGTTTCAAAAATCATATTTCATCAAGACATGTAAAAATATGAAGATTGTTCATCAAGAAATCAAAAATTCAAAATTATCTTTGAAAAGTCAAAATTCTAAGACTTAGAAATTTTTCTAAGTGTTGGAAAGTTAACTTTTTTTCATGAGTTTGTGCCAAATTTTCACCATGATGGAAGATGATTCAAGGAAAACTTCAAACATGAAAGTTGTAGATCTTGATGAAATATAAAACATTATAGGACAAAATGTTTTCTAGAAATTCTTGTATTTTAAGTTATAAATTCATAAAGACATGTCCATGAAACTAAAACATTTAGTGAAATTTTGAGCATTTTAAGTCAGGATTTTGACCTAACTTCTTGGCCAAGTTTCACATAGTTACAATTGGAGTTTGCAAAATTGATTCAAAGAGGAATTGCATATTATATTACAAGATTTTTAAAAAGTCCAATAACTCATTGAGATCATGTTTGAGCTAAGAGAATCGAAGCCATGAAGTTAGGGTTTCATTCTTGTTTTATAAGGCAGATGTGAAATTCTGGCTGCAGATACTCAATGTTACGTCCAATGTTATGACACCGTATCTGACTTACTATATGACAGTAAATACAAAAGCAGTAAATAACACAGTCAATTGTTTACCCAGTTCAGTGCAACAACACCTACTCTGGGGGCTACCAAGCCAGGGAGAGAATCCACTATAAGAGATGTTAATTCAGGAATAAACCAACCAGTTTATCTCCTTCACTTAAGACCTACCCAATACAATTCTAATCTAAGTACAACTTAAACCTGAGTTCCTACTCACTCCCCCTCAATCACAGCAGTGATACATAGACCAATTTGACTTAAGAATTGATGAAGACACTCTTCAAAACACACACTTGATTAAGCTTCACAGCTTTTTAATCAAGTAACACAATCACTCGTGCTTCACAGCTTTGAGTGATGTACACAACTAACTTGACTCTGCTTCACAGCTTTAGTCAAGTAACATTCAAACACTCTTGCTTCAAAGCTTTGAGTGCTACGCAACCCTTACAATTGAAACCTATTCCAAGGCACTTATCACAATGATAATTGCTTGGAGTACAATAAACAAATCTATACAGATTACAAAATTGATCTTCTAATCAATCAGCAGGGATATCTTGAAAAACCGCAGCTCTGTTGAATATATAGCAGCTGCAACTTCAGTTAGGGTTTCCAAAAACCTAGGGTTGATTCCGTTTGACCTAACGACCAGGTCACAGTACTTTATTGATCAGGTTATGATTGAGCTAGGTTACTCCTCAGAAAACGCAGGATTCTGTTCACAAAGGACTGAGTTATTTCCTGAAAAAACTCAGACTTATCCAATCCTGCAATCCTGTTAGTTCAGAACAGGATGTCATAACATCTGTTATGACATCTGAGAAAACCTGTCTACTGATTTAGCAAAATGTGATCATTTTGCAAACATGCTCAGATACACACTTATAAACATCAGTATTTGAATTACAATATTTTTCTGCACATGTACCTATTGAGTTAGTACAACCTGAACTAGAATGTTATGACATCAGTCATGACATTCACACATACACTTGGAATTTACCAAAAATGAAAGCCAATACCTAAACACCTACAAACTCCCCCTTTGGCAGATTTTTGGCTAAAGTTCCTAAACAATCAGAGATAGATAGATAGCAGCAGAAATAAGTGACAGAAGTGACAGCAGAAAAATATAATGTCAAGTACTAATTAAGCAGTACCAAAAATATTCTCCCCCACTTTAGCCACAAATGGGCCAAAGATACATGTTCATAAAATTATACAGTTATCCAAAACAAAATAATGAGATCAGCAGCACACACTTCCAAACACCACCAGAAATCAGCAATCATCCTTCAAGTACTGTAATCAGATCCAGAGGATTCAGGCTTCTTTCTTTTCTTGTGAGCAATGTCAGCATTTTTCTCTTTGTTTGATGTCTCAACATTCTTAGAGACATTTGGATTTGTTTCAGCATTTGAGTTTTCTTGGTTCAGAGGAACAGAAATGCCAGGGACTGAGTGGTTCTCGTTCAGAATTCGTGAAACAATTTTTGCTATTGCTTGATTAACATAGGCTGTCCCTTCCCTATTTGCAATTTCAGGGGGAACTGAAGAGGAAGGATGAGATGGATTACCTGTATGTCTTGTTCTTAACTCTTTGGCCTTGGTGGGGTTAGTTCTATGAGAACAGATCTCTAGAACATCAGAGTCCAGACAGGAAGAGATTGTCCCAGAATCTTGATCAGAGGAAGAGGTTGAGATGGTCGTATTGGATGATGATGGCGTTTGAGACATTTTGTCAGTTTTGAAGGACCAACAGCAAGTGAGAAGAAATTCCTGATTGAGAGACTGAGTTTTGATGAGGAGACGAGAGAGGAAGGAAGCAAAGGAGTGCCTATTCAACTTCTTAAAAGAATTGTAGGAAATGAGAAAATACAATTTTAAACCAATCAGAACAGGCATAAGTCCTTTGGTCTTTGTTTTAAGCAAAATTAATTGCTACAATTCCTCATGTTGGCAAATACCCAGCTTACCCCTTAAGTTTTCAAATTGGTTTGCATCCAAAGCCTTGGTAAAAATGTTAGCCAGCTGTAGCTCAGTGGCAACATGTTCCAATTTGATTGTCTTCTCTTCTACAAGGTCTCTAATAAAGTGATGTCGTATGTCAATATGTTTGGTCCTGCTATGCTGAATGGGATTCTTGGATATGTTGATTGTACTCAGATTTCACAGTACAATGTCATAACATCTTGTGTGACATTATACTCAGTGAGCATCTGTTTCATCCATAACATTTGAGAGCAGCTACTACCAGCTGCAATATATTCAGCTTCAACAGTGGAAAGAGACACACAATTCTGTTTCTTGCTGAACCAGGAAACCAGATTACTTCCCAAAAAGAAACATCCTCCAGAGGTACTTTTTCTATCATCAGCACTACCAGCCCAATCAGCATCACAGTAACCAGTCAGAGTCGGTTCACAGCCATGAGTATACAACAATCCATAGTTGTAAGTACCACTTACATACTTCAGAATTCTCTTCACTTGATTGATATGACTGACTTTGGGATCAGCTTGGTATCTAGCACAAACTCCAACTGCAAAGGCAATATCAGGTCTGTTGGCAGTTAAGTACAACAAGCTTCCTATCATGCTTCTGTACAGACTTTGATCCACCTTAACCCCACTTGAATCTTTGGAGAGCTTTAGATGAGTAGGAGCAGGAGTCCTTTTGTGACTTGCATTCTCCATACCAAACTTCTTTACAATATTCTTAGCATACTTGCTTTGAGATAAGAAGATTGAGTCCTCCATCTGTGAGACTTGTAGTCCAAGAAAATAAGTTAGTTCTCCCATGAGACTCATTTCAAATTCAGCCTGCATCTGGTCAGCAAAGTGTTTAACCATATGTTCTGACATTCCGCCAAACACTATGTCATCAACATATATTTGGGCAACCATCAACTTCCCTCCTTCAGTTTTGACAAATAGAGTTTTGTCCAAGCCTCCTTTTCTGTAGCCTTTGTCTGAGAGAAACTTTGTTAACCTGTCATACCATGCTCTAGGAGCTTGTTTCAGCCCATATAGAGCTTTTCTCAATTTGTAGACATGATCAGGATGGGTTGGATCCACAAAACCTTTAGGTTGTTCCACATAAGCTTCCTCATTTAAGTACCCATTTAGAAAGGCACTTTTCACATCCATCTGAAATAACTTGAACTTCAGAAGACAAGCAATTGACAACAAGAGTCTGATTGATTCCAACCTGGCTACAGGTGCAAAGGTTTCATCAAAGTCAACCCCTTCAACCTGGGTGTATCCTTGAGCAACAAGTCTCGCCTTATTTCTGGTGACAACTCCTTCAGCATCTGACTTGTTCTTGAATATCCATTTTGTCCCAATGATGTTAGTTCCTTCAGGTCTAGGAACCAGTTTCCAAACTTCATGTTGCTTGAATTGGTTCAGTTCATCTTGCATTGCACCAATCCAATATTCATCAGTTAAGGCTTCCTTGACATTTCTTGGTTCTATTTTGGACACAAAACAAGAATTTGAGATGATTTCTCTAGATCTTGTGATGACTCCACTATTGGGATCTCCTATGATGAGCTCTTTTGGATGATCCTTCTGAATTCTGATGGAAGGAGTCTTGCTAGCTTCCTTTGATTCAGATTCTGTTGTGGTGGAGTTGGGTAGATCATCCTGTTGGGTTGAAGTCTCAAAGAATGTCTCAACAGTACAAGGAACATCTATTTCTTCATGATAGTCATCAATTATGACATTTATTGATTCCATCATGGTTTTGGTTCTGGAGTTGAATACTCTATAAGCTCTGCTGTTTGAGGAGTATCCTAGAAATATGCCTTCATCACTTTTGGAGTCCAGTTTTCTTCTCTGTTCACGATCAGACAGGATATAACATTTGCTGCCAAACACATGGAAGTACTTCACAGTTGGTTTTCTTCCTTTCCAGAGTTCATATATGGTGGATGAGGTTCCCTTTCTCAAGGTGACCCTGTTACGAACATAGCAAGATGTATTCATAGCTTCAGCCCAAAAATACATAGGAAGTCTTTTGGCATGTAACATTGCTCTGGAAGATTCTTGTATGGTCCTGTTTTTTCTTTCCACAACTCCATTTTGCTGAGGTGTTATGGGAGAAGAAAACTCATGACTGATTCCTTCTGAAGCACAGAAGTCATCAAACTTGCTGTTTTCAAATTCCTTGCCATGATCACTTCTGATTCTGACAATACATCCTTCCTTCTCTCTTTGAATTCTCTTGCACAGTTCTCTAAAGACTTCAAATGCATCTGATTTTTCCCTAATGAAATTAATCCAGGTGAATCTGGAAAAATCATCCACAACCACATAGGCATATCTTTTACCACCAAGGCTCTCTACTTGCATTGGTCCCATCAGATCCATATGGAGGAGTTCTAGAACCTTAGAGGTGGTCAGATGTCTTGACTTTGGATGTGACATCCTAGTCTGCTTACCCACCTGACATTCACCACAAACTCTTCCTTCATCAATCTGCAGTTTTGGAATCCCTCTGACTGCCTCCAAGGAGATAATCCTCTTCATACCCCTTAGGTGAAGATGGCCAAGTTTTTGGTGCCACAGTTTCACCTCTTTTTCTTCTTTTGCAATGGAGCACACAGATGAGAAATTGGTGTTCTCAGCCTCCCACAGGTAACAGTTGTCTTTGGATCTGACTCCTTTCATTACTATTTCTTGTTTGTCATTGATTACAAGGCATTCAGATTTTGAGAAATTGACCTTGAATCCTAGATCACATAGTTGACTGATACTAATGAGATTAGCGGTCAGTCCTTTCACCAGCAGTACTTCATTTAGACTTGGAACTCCAGGGCAGTCCAAATTACCAACTCCTTTGATTTCACCTTTAGCCCCATCTCCAAAGGTCACAAAACTGGTGGTGTGAGGCTTAACATTATTGAGGAGGTTCTTGATTCCAGTCATATGTCTGGAACATCCACTGTCAAAGTACCAGTCTTCCTTTGTAGAGACCCTCAGGGAAGTGTGAGCTATCAGTGCAGTAGCCTTTTTCTTCCATTGAGGAGCATGTGGTACCTTTTTAGACTTAGGTTTGACACATGAGTTCTGATTAGGGTATCCATGTAATTTGAAACAGAAGCGTTTTATGTGGCCATATCTACCACAATGATGACATTTCCATTTTTGGTACCTTTTCCTCATATGTTTCTGTTCCTGATGTCGAGAGTTGTGTTGAGACATCTGTTTTGACATTTGCCTACCAGAACCAGATTTCGTTGCTTTCATAAATCCTAGACCAGATTTATTTCCCACATTTTGTCCAATCTGTAGGATCTCTTCCAATTTGTCAGTTCCATTTGTCAACATCTTGACAGATTTGGTCATTTGATTCAGTTGTGAGTTCAGCAATTGAACTTCTCCTTCTAGATGACTTATAGTTTCAAGATTTGCCCGTTTTTCAGCCTCCATCTTTATGATGAGTTTTGATTGTTTCTCATTCTGCACACAGACTTCAGTACTTCTGATACACAATTCCTTGTACGTTTCAGCCAGTTCTTCAAAAGTCACCTCTTCATCACTGATGTCACTTTCAGAGGTACAAACACCAGTTAAAGCAGTAACTCGTTTGGCAGTCTCTTCTTCAGAATTACTTTCTGAATCACAGTCAGACCAAGTAACTGTCATTCCTTTTTGTTTCTTAAGAAAGGTAGGACATTCAGCTCGAATATGCCCATATCCTTCACAACCATGGCATTGAATTCCTCTGCCTTGAACTCCCTTCTCATCTGACCTTGGTCTTCTGCTGGAACTGTCAATGTTAGAGGAAATGTTATGAACATTAGACCTTGACTTTGGATCTATTCTTTTGATGAGTTTGTTGAACTGTCTTCCGAGCATGGCTATAGCTTCTGAAATGTTTTCTTCAACATCAGTGTTGGACATAAGTGCTATGCTCTTGTTCTTTTTGACATCATCATTAGTGATTCCCATCTCAAAAGTCTGAAGAGACCCAATAAGTTCATCCACTTTCAACTTGCTAATGTCCTGGGCTTCCTCTATGGCAGTCACCTTCATTGCAAATCTTTTAGGCAAGGATCTGAGAATCTTCCTCACTAGTTTTTCTTCTGACATTTTTTCTCCCAGTGCTCTTGAGGTGTTGGCAATCTCCAAGATGTTCATGTGAAACTCATGAATGGTTTCATATTCCATCATTTTTAGATTCTCAAACTTAGTGGTCAACATCTGAAGCCTTGACATTTTTACTTTGGAAGTTCCCTCATGAGTAGTTTTGAGAGTGTCCCAAACTTCCTTGGCCAGTTCATATTGATGAACTAATCTGAAAATGTTTCTATCAATTCCATTAAACAAGGCATTTAGAGCTTTGGAATTTCCCAGGGCTAGCTCATCTTCTTCTTTACTCCAATCTTCTTCAGGCTTCAGACTGATTGTCCCATCTTCCTCAGTTATGGTGGGATGAATCCATCCTTTGTCAGCAGCTCTCCAAGCCTTTTTGTCCAGAGATTTTAGGAAGGCAATCATACGAGGTTTCCAGTAGTCATAATTAGTTCCATCAAGAATGGGTGGTCTATTTCCAAAAACTCCTTCTTTGTCCATAGTGCCAGAAAGTGATATCCCTAGATCTCACCCAGTAATACAGGCAGGGTGCCTGCTCTGATACCAATTGAAATTCTGGCTGCAGATACTCAATGTTACGTTTAATATTATGACACCGTATCTGACTTACTATATGACAGTAAATACAAAAGCAGTAAATAACACAGTCAATTGTTTACCCAGTTCAGTGCAACAACACCTACTCTGGGGGCTACCAAGCCAGGGAGAGAATCCACTATAAGAGATGTTAATTCAGGAATAAACCAACCAGTTTATCTCCTTCACTTAAGACCTACCCAATGCAATTCTAATCTAAGTACAACTTAAACCTGAGTTCCTACTCACTCCCCCTCAATCACAGCAGTGATACATAGACCAATTTGACTTAAGAATTGATGAAGACACTCTTCAAAACACACACTTGATTAAGCTTCACAGCTTTTTAATCAAGTAACACAATCACTCGTGCTTCACAGCTTTGAGTGATGTACACAACTAACTTGACTCTGCTTCACAGCTTTAGTCAAGTAACATTCAAACACTCTTGCTTCAAAGCTTTGAGTGCTACACAACCCTTACAATTGAAACCTATTCCAAGGCACTTATCACAATGATAATTGCTTGGAGTACAATAAACAAATCTATACAGATTACAAAATTGATCTTCTAATCAATCAGCAGGGATATCTTGAAAAACCGCAGCTCTGTTGAATATATAGCAGCTGCAACTTCAGTTAGGGTTTCCAAAAACCTAGGGTTGATTCCGTTTGACCTAACGACCAGGTCACAGTACTTTATTGATCAGGTTATGATTGAGCTAGGTTACTCCTCAGAAAACGCAAGATTCTGTTCACAAAGGACTGAGTTATTTCCTGAAAAAACTCAGACTTATCCAATCCTGCAATCCTGTTAGTTCAGAACAGGATGTCATAACATCTGTTATGACATCTGAGAAAACCTGTCTACTGATTTAGCAAAATATGATCATTTTGCAAACATGCTCAGATACACACTTATAAACATCAGTATTTGAATTACAATATTTTTCTGCACATGTACCTATTGAGTTAGTACAACCTGAACTAGAATGTTATGACATCAGTCATGACATTCACACATACACTTGGAATTTACCAAAAATGCAAGCCAATACCTAAACACCTACAAGATGTTTAGGATGAACATGAACCAAATCCATGCTAGGATGCATAATATTTGCTTTGCAGGCCTCAAACTTATTTTCCACTCCATAATTAATGGTTTACACAATTTCTAGAGCCATGATCCAAGCATTAAAGCCATTGTCCAAAAGATTCATCCATTTTGGAAGAAAGCAACATTGCCATTCTTGAAAAGTGACTTTAATCACAAAGTCAATTTTCATTGAGCCTCTAACTTGTTCCCTATGCACAAGCTTCCTCTACAAAGTCAGAAGAGCATGTTTAAAGTTCTAACCACTCTATACAACCCTGTACCATGTCTTGGAACAAGATGTTTCAACATTGCTTCAAAAATAAGTAAAGTTGCCACAACTTGAGAATTCAAATTCTGGAGTTGTTGTAACACTTGAAACCTCTTTCTTATAAATACATACATCATTTGCAAGCCAAGGGACGAATGTTGAAGCCCTCAAACCCTCTTAAAGTCAGGATTGCATAAACAACCTCCATTGTTGCATTTTTTGGCCAGGAATCCCAAACACCTAATCCACTCGTGCGTTTCTTGGATTTTCACTTCCAAAAGTTCCTAAACATCATCTATAAACAATCCCACACCATGTTACACGACTGTAACACCTCCATCACCTTCCTCCATAACCAAAAACAGGGTGCTTCACACTGACTTCTCTAGCACGATTTAGACACTTCCAGCTCCAAGTAAAGGTTATATTAGCTTCATGGGAACTTGAGGAAGCTATCCAGATCATCACCATCACTTGGGACAAGCTCAAACTCAGGATACAATTTTCATTTTTCAATGTATTTTTCTGACTTTTCATCTAATTATTTAGGCATTGCTAGGCTTGCATTTTCAAAGACAAAATGTAGATATCATTACCCTGAAACTGTACATATCCATAGTTTTCATTTATATTTATTGAGTAGGGAGAATTTTGAGTTTGAAGTTTCTGAAAATATTAGATCAGATTTTGTACCAATAGAAATTCATGCTCATCTTTGGGAATTAGCTTAAGTTATTTACATATTTATAATCATGGTAAAATTTCTAACAAGTTTGATGTTTGATGTTTTGCAAATGGTTGAGAAATGGTGAAGTTACAGTTTTCAAATTTTTGTGGTTGTTTGCTATGTTACGCGCGCGCAAGGTTGAAGACGAAGTTGGCCATAAGACGTGTTTAATGTTAAGTTTAATTGTAGTTATTCTATGAACGAATGAAACAGACCACCCCAGTGGTACAAACAGCGCACACTAAAGCCTTGTCATGTAGAAGGTCCTGGGTTTGAGCCCCAGCGAGACCTTTTGCATTTTTTCACAGTTTTCTTTTTTTTTTTTTTTTGTTTAGCAGCGCATTGGACTTCTTTGTGTTGCACCTGACTTCATTTTTCTAACCATCACCCTCTGATTACTACAACACACGTATCCCACATAATTTATTTTATTTCTTTTTCTTCTTCTGACTAACAAAGCCTTAATGGGCCAGGTTTTTAACAAAAAAACTGCTTTTCACACAAAACACCCAAAATTCAAATTTCACTCCCTAACTTATTTTATTTATTTTAATTTTATTTTATTTATTATTATTATTATTATTATTATTATTATTATTATTATTATTATTATTATTAATTGATATTATTATAAAGATTATTTTTATTAATCCAAAAAGACAAAATATTTTTATTTATTTATACCACATACCTATTTTATTTTTCTTTCAAGATAAAGACATAAAAAACGCTTTTCTTACAAATTTAATTTCTTTTATTTCTTAATCAATTAATGATTAGATTTGGGTTTTATTTATTTTCTTTTCTTCAAATTAAAATTAACTTAGAGTTTTAGGTTCCTTTTTTAAATTAATTAATTCTTTTTCTTTTATGCTATTTAATTAGAATTAAAATCTTATTCACAAAAGATTAAAAAATATTTTCTTTTCCAAATTAACTTAGTTTAGTTTTATTTTTATAATTAATCATTTATTTTAGTTAATTAGGTCAAAACTATCTTTCTTAACAAAAATCCAAACAAAAATCTATTATTTATCCACTTATACTTGTATATTATATTCATTTCATTTCTTGTACAAATTCAATATGGTTGTAATAGATAATTAGGATTTAATTTCTTGTAAACCTCATTTGTAAATTTGTATACCCCATCCCCTAATGATGTAATAGCATAGGATATTTACTTTTCGCAATTTATCGCTTTCATATAAATGCTAGTAAATTAGGGTTTGTATGGAAAGATAAAATCAACACTAGAAAACCCTAATTCAAGACAAAACAATACATGAAATACAATACACTTTCACACTTTGCACATCTAGGGTTAACTCCACTTGTTTCCTTGATAAAATAGTCATGATATGCATGTGATACATCTTAGCCAAAACAAATAAAAAATACAAGATCATAGTCCCTCAATGGCGCTACGAATGTTGCCTTACAAATGATCTTAGTCCCTTAGGAGAAATGCTAAGATATCTCATAATATTTCTATCTATGACTATACAATGACCCACGCATGTCCCTCTACATCCAAAGATAAGGCTACTTATCAATCAATGGTGAGATAGCAATATCAAAGGAAGAAAGAAATGAACAAAAGACTTTTGAGTAGGTAGAACGTTCTTAGTTGCTTGATCACAATCCATCTTCAAAAACAAGCATCTTTTCAAACACACTAAACACTTTCAAAAACATGAAATATTTTCAAAATTCCAACACTTTGTATGCATTCTTATAGAGATGAGAATCATTACAAAGTTTGCCTAAATTAAGGCGCTTTTCAAAAATACTTTCAAAACCCACCACAAACACATTTCAAACAAATCAATTTCAAAAGTGATCTAGCAAGAAACTAAGAGCCCACAGATAACTATGGATGAAAAGGGTACTAACACCTTCCCATCTCATAATCTATCCCCCGAACTCAAGAAAATATCTCAAAGGTCTTTCCTGTTCTTTTCACCCTTTCCTTATTGGATAAATAAAATCCAATGGCGACTCTTGCTATCCACAACAATTGCGATCAATCACAAAATAACCAAGTCAATTATCCCACCGTATTACAACAGGCAACAATGGCGGATGGTGAGGAGGGCGATGATGGATGATGATGATGATGAAGGTGACAACACTTCAAGGAGATCTAGGGTTTCAGATGTTGTAACCCTAGGCTGAAGCGGCAAATTTGTGAATTTCCAACGGCGCGATGGAGGCACCCTTTTCTATGTTCTTCTTCTCCCTCTGTCAAGTTTTTGTAACGATTTTCTCTCTGAGATTTTTTTTCTCTCTGTCAACTCTACTTTTTTCTCCTATCTGTTTTGATTTCTTCTCCTTTTATTGCATTCTTTAGGGCTTATATATTTAGGAAACATTTTAATGATATTCGTTACTCTTGATCTGGTTTTAGGGAATTAGGGAAACTAAGGATTTGTAATTGATTTGTGTTGTAAATGTTTTGATTTAGTAATGATTAGTATCTGTATTAGTTTGATTCAATGTAAAGAATTGATTTTATTGTATTTGATTGATTCTGCATTGGTTGTGATTGTATAAAGTTTTGATGATAAAAGATATGTTTCTGTTTTTAATCTTTACATTACTTCTTACAAGACTTAAAATGTGCGCTTATTATTCATGATCTGAACAGTGTCTGTTTCTTAGTTTTGGGCAATGCATTTTTTGCTCTAGATTGGATTGGGCCTGCATGGTTGGGTCGTGCGATAAGCTGCAGGCTTCTTTTAGACAAATGCTTTCTTCAATTAATGAAACAATTATTAGGTTTATAAAACAAATTATTTTAATAATAACAAATATTAGTAGAATTAATAATAGTAATTATAATAAAATAATGGTAATGTTAATAATAATAATAATGTTATAATTAAAACAAAACAATTTTTTTCAAAACAAACCAAAAAGAAAACTGAACGGGTCATGTTGTTTCAATTATTGGGCCTCAACAAAAATGACTTGTTTTATGGACCTCCTTGATCTAAATATTGGGCTTTAAACAAAATGATTTTATTCATACGCCCTCAAACTTATCTAAAACCTAAATGGGCCATTCTGAATTAGAAATGGCCCAAGATTTCCTTCAAAGCGCGAACCGCCTTTTTTAGCATTTGAAATGGGCTATTACACTTTAACAAATACACTCCCTTACGAAACGAATGGATTTTAACAATTCACATGGGTCTTCTCTGGTTTAGAAAGGACCATGACTTTTTAATGATAATCTTGGAAAATAAGAGATAGAAACCAGTAGGGTAAATTTGGGGTATGACAATTGGGTCAATAACAGCGTAGGAGGAATGTAAACTTCATTGTCCAATTAGTTATAGTTATCTTTATCATAGATTGTGTCATTTAGAGTTTTATTTCCCATTAGTCAAAGCTTGGGAAGAGAAGAAGAAAAATATATAGTGTCTCTATTCTGTGGTGAGTGGTGCACTGATGATAAGAGTGACTACACACGCTTCAAAAATGCTCTCATTGATTGTATCTTCATTATAAATAAGGTAACCTCTCTCTCTCTCTCTCTCTCTCTCTCTCTGTTTAAGAATCATTCCTTACACGCTAAGTTTCAAGAGGAACCAATCATGGCATAAGTTTGATGCTATAAAGTTTCATTTTCTAGAAGCTAAGGAGGATAAGAGTGTTAATGTATAGTAGGTGATCAAAAGAAAAATATCATGTTGAGTTATTTACTAGTGTATCCATGTACAATCAGTTCAGTGTTATATCTCGTATAACATTTGATAATATCAAGGAGTGAAAAAGGGTATTTGACGGGGATAAAAAGTGAGGAACTCCTGAAGATAACCAGCAGTGTGTATGTTTCACCAGTTCCTTGTAGTTCTGTCACCAGTACTGATGTTTTTTTTATGTTTCTTTTTTGGTTTTCTTTTGTGCTTCTATTTGTGTTTTTGTCTGCTATCTGTGTTTCCATTGTGTAAATTTACTTTATTTCTTTTTGTCAATATTTTGGATAAAAAGGGGGAGTAAAGTGTTAAGTTTAGTGTGTGTGTGTGTGTTTCTGTGTCCTGATGTTAATCACATGTCTTGAAATGTTGATTAACATTGTGATAGGAATATGATACTCTAAGGGGGAGTCGTCTTGTATAGTTGTAGTTTCTTGTTGCATGTAACTATTTAGGGGGAGCATGATAGCATAGCATGCTTGTGTTCTTCTGCTGCTGCTAATGTGTTTTCTGGTTTGCAGATATGTTGAACCAGATGATCTGACATTTTGTTTACGTGTGAATTTGGATAGCTCATGTGCATTATTTTGAGGGAATGAGTCTCAGATGTGTGAACTTGGATAGCTTATGCATGTCGTTTGGGTTTTCCTCAGTTCTTCTCTGGTGATCTTTCAGGTTGGGTTTCTGATGATAAGGGAGAAATAAATCTGGAATAATAAATCTGTCTAAAGTTTTGTCCTCTATTTAAGTTTTTATTCCTTTCTCTAGGATGTCTGTGCAATGGGTGTTTTATCCAAAATTTTCCAAAGGGGGAGATTGTTATATCCATGGTTTTGTGGTCGGATAAATTTTATTAAAACACGGTTCTTACTGATACAGAGCAAGATGTTATAACATCTTGACTGACTGTTATGGCAGGATCTACCGTCATGCTATTTTGCAGATGTCAAGCCAGATGCTTTGACATTGTAGCTTGTTTTATAGTAGTGGTTGTTGTGTATTTTCTTGACTATTTGATTTGATTTTCTGAGATTCCTTTTAGATATATCTCAGTTATTTTCGCAGGACAAGAAGATGTAATCTGGAACAAATGAATCAAATCTCCAAAAGCATTAAAGTTTCTAAATTTGGTGGTTGAGAAAATTTAGGGAACTTGAAGATTTGCTCTAAGATTTAAGGAGATGTTTTCTGCATCAATCAACATATGAATCAAGGAATAATTGGGCCGAGAATCCGAAGCCCAGGGACAGCTGAAGCTTATAAAAGGAAGACCAAGACCTAGGGAAAATTAGTTCTTCAATTCTTAGATAAAAATAAAGGTTTAGGTTTTGAGAGTCTCTAGTGTACTTTTTATTTGTAAGTGTTGTACCCCAAAATTTTCCCTCTCACTTATCAAGAATTTACTCACAAGATCTCCTTTGGCTCAAGACTGCACTAGGGTTGATCAGCTCAAGACACCTCCTTAAGCACTGGTGACCAAAATTAGGGTTTGAGATTGCACAAGGATATTTGAACTTCCAATGCCCCATATGACTTTAATGGATCATTATGGACCCTCAAGATCACTCATGTCAAGTTTCAAGCTTTGGATTACACTTTTGCTCAGTCAATTGAGCAGTTGACCTAAAAATCAATTGTATTGGGGAAAAAGTCAACTATGGCCAATTTACAATAAAACTTCATAATTTTTTATCCATATCAACATTTTAAACTCATATGTATCATTTTATCAAGTTTGGACCACAATTCCTCAAGAAATTTGATCAAATCTCCAAAAGGGCAAAATGGTCAAAATTAGGATTTTGACTGGGAAAGGGCAATTTCTAATTTTTGACCAAGCAAATGATCAATTGGTTTAAGGCATTATCTCAAGAGTCTAATTGCATCATTTTAACCTAATGACATGGCTGAAAACATTGCTCAAGTCCAATGGATTGACATATGAATTTTCAGTCAACTGATCAAAAGTCAACTGTAAACTGAAAAGTCAAACTTTGACTTTTTTGGTCAAATTCAAATGTCAAAGATCACAATTCATCAAAGAATGTCATAATATTAAAATTATTCATCAATAAATCAAAAATTCAAGATTTCATTTTGAAAAGTTAAAATTTCTAAACTTAGAAATTTTTCTAAGTGTTAGAAATTTCTTATTTTTTCACAACTTTGAGCAAAATTTTCACCATGATGCAAGATGATTCAAAAAAAAACTCCAACATGAAAGTTGTAGATCTCCATTAAATATAAAACTTTGCTTCACACAACTCCTTCCAAAAGTGCTTGGATCTCAAGTTATAATTTTAAGAATACATGGTCATGAAACAAAAACACTTAGTGAAAGTTTGCCCTAATTTGGTCAGGATTTTAACCCAACTTCATGGAACTTTTTCATATAGTACCAAGGGTATTTTTAAAAATTGATTCAAATATTGGTTTTATATCACATTACAAGATTTCCAAAATGTCCAAGAACTCCTTGAGATCATTTTTGAGTAGGGAGAATCGAAGAGATGAAGTTAGGGTTTTATCACTTGAATTATAAGTCATTTTGTGATGAACAAATTCAAAATTCAATGTTATGCTGCATAACCTCTACTTTGAAGGCCTCAAACTTGTTAGGCACTCCATAATTAATTGCTTGCATAGCTATTAGAGGTCTCATTTCAAGCATTCAATTCAAGGCCATGCCTTATATCCATATTGGTAAGAAAGTGCACAATGCCATTTTGATAAAGTAACTTTTTGCACAAAACTTGATATTGAGCCTTGAACTTGTTCTCTTATGATCATAAAAGTCCCATAACTCATAAGAAACTTGTTAGACACTTACAATCACTCAGTCCATGCTTATACTTCCCCTTGAAACTTGTTTTCCCACTTTTCTTGAAAATCAAGTAACATAGCAAATAACTTGTAACTTGTACTTATGACTTTCCAAAGCACTGAAACCCTTTTGCTTATACATACACAAGCCATTTGCTACAAATCCCACGCATGCTTGACCCCTGAAAATACCAAGAACACATAATCACTTCAAAACTTGTTATTTCTGAGTTTTGAATCCAATCTCAAAATTTACTCGTGCGTTTCTTTTCCTTTTACTTTCAAAAGCTTCTAAATAACATATACAAACAATCCCAACACCTGCAACATCACTGTAACACCTCCATCATCATCCACCATTTTCAAAAACATCACCTTGCACCTTGACTTCTCCAGAACTCCTCAGGTACTTTCAGCTCAAGCTAAGTATCCCATTAGCTTCCTGGGAACTTGAGGAAGCTAATCCAATCATTGGAACTCACTGAAAGCTACTCAAACTCCAAACTCGATACCCTCTTACAAGGTAAGTTTCTGACTTTGGAACTTTTCACACAAGAATAATTAATGATTTATTTGTGAATGAAAAATGTAGATATCATTGCCCTAAAGCTAACCATGTCCATAGTTTTCATTAATTTTGTTTGAGCTTAGAGAATTTTAAGATTGAAGTTTCTGAGATTTTTAGGGTTCAGATTAGGGCCATTAAAATTCATGCTTATCTTTGACCTTTAATTTTATTGCTTTGCATTTCTGAAATTGTGAGGAAATTTGCTACAAGTTTCCTGTTTACAGTTTTCATTTTTGTTGAGATTTTAATAAGATACAGAGGCTCTGGCTGGGCGTGAAGTTGAAGATGAAGTTCAGGCCATGGACTTGTTTATTAGCATATATTTATTGTTTTGATTATATAAACGGATGTATAGCCACCCCAGTGGTAGAAGCACGCGCCTGTGACTGGAGGGACCTGGGTTCGAGCCCCAGTGGTACCCTTTTGGATTTTTTTTTACATTTTTCATATTTTCTGACTTTTTTGGACAGGCGCTTGGGCTTCCCTTGGGCCTTATTGTTTTTTTCTTACTTCTAACCCCCTTGTTGGCTATTTACACCCTGGCCGATTTGTATTTATTTTTCTTATTTTTATTTATTTATTTTCTTAAATATTTTATCTAATATTAAAAAATAAGAAAAAATATGAAAAAAATATTAGATTTATATTTTAATATAGTTTATTTATTTTTTACACAAAAAAATATTTTTATCATACTTCATTTATTTTACTAATTATTTTTTGTAAATTTAATTTAAAAAACTAGTGTTTTTAGCTATTTTCTTTTACACCATTTAAATGTTTTATTTTAATATTTAAAAATACCAAAAATATTTTATAATACTAAATTATTTTTAAGACAAAAATACCCAAAGTATTTTTCTTCTAAACTTAATTTCTTTTAATCAATTAATAGATTAGAGTTTTATTTTCATTTTCTAGTAAATTTAGGTTTTACTTTTTACTAATTTAATTAATTATTTTCCTTTAGTTAATTAGGTTAAAACAAAACCCCTTTTCCCTAAAAAATTCAAACAAACATCCAATTTCTTTACATATATATTCTTGTACATTTATTCATTTTGTACATTATTTATTTCAATTCTTGTACCAATTCAATATGGTTGTAATACATAATTAGGCTTTATTTTCTTGCAATCCCCATTTATAATTTGTACACCCCTCCCACAAGTATTTTAATAGCGTAGTAATTTTAAATTCCGCAATTTATCGCTTTACATATAAAATGCTAGTGATTAGGGTTTGCATGGAAAGACTAAAATCAATCAATTAGAAAACCCTAATCAAAGACAAAACCAAGCATGAAAAACAATACACTTGCACACAAGCACCCCTAGGGTAAATCCACTTGGTTGCCTTACAAAATGGCCATGTTACGCATGTGAGGAATCTTAGCAAAAACAAGCAAAATATAAGATCATAGTCCCTCGATGCCGCTATCTAAGTTTCCTTTATAATGATCTTAGTCCCTAAAAGATAATGCTAAGATATCTTGTAACATTGCTAATCATGGTTATACAATGACCCACGCCCTTCACGTTTACATCCAAAGATAGGGTTACTTACCAAATCAATGGTAAGATAACAATGTCAAAGGAAAAAGGGAATGGACATGAAAGACTTTTGAGTAGGTAGAATTCTCCTAATTACTTTCTCACTTTCAAAACAAAAACATCCTTACTATTTTCAAAACAAACACCTACACTTTCAAAATATCTTTCAAACTTGAAAACATTTTCAAAAGATCAAACACTTTGTATACATTCTTACGAACGAGAATCATTACAAAGTTTTCCTAAACAATGACCTCTTTACAAAATACTTTCAAAAACCACACAAAGCACAATTTCAAACAAAAGCAAGTGATCTAGCAAGTAACTAAGAGCCCATGGAAAACCATGCATGAAAAGGGTGCTAATACCTTCCCTTTTCATAATCTACCCCCCGAACTCAAGAAACAATCTCAAAGGTCTTTCCTGTGCTTTTTCACCTTTCCTTTTGAATAAAATAAAAGTCGATGGCGACTCTTGATAACCGTAACATTTGCGATCAAACAAAAAACCTTCAAGTCAATTCTCCCACTGTATTACAGAACTGGAGACTCTGCGGGGGAAAATTCTAAATGTGGGGTTACCTTAAGGTTAGATCACATTTACTTACTTTCTTTGTTTGACTTTGTGGTACGGTGGGAGAATTGACTTGAGGTTTTTGTGTTTGATCGCAAATGTTGCGGTTAGCAAGAGTTGCCATTGACTTTTCTTTTATCCAAAAGGAAAGGTGAAAAAGCACAGGAAATACCTTTGAGATTATTTCTTGAGTTCGAGGGGTAGATTATGAAAAGGGAATGTATTAGCACCCTTTTCATCCATGGTTTTCCATGGGCTCTTAGTTACTTTCTAGATCACTTGCTTTTGTTTGAAATTATGCTTTGTGTAGTTTTTGAAAGTATTTTGTAAATAGGCCATTGTTTAGGAAATCTTTGTAATGATTCTTGTTTGTAAGAATGTATACAAAGATGTTTGATATTTTGAAAATGTTTTCAATTTTGTAAGATGTTTGACACTGTAGGTGATTGTTTTTGAAAATAGCAAGGATGTTTTGTTTTGAAATGGAGCAAGTAATTAGGAGCATTCCACCTACTCAAAAGTCTTTCTTGTTCATTTTCTTTTCCTTTGACATTGTTGTGTTGCCATTGATTTGATAAGCAACCCTATCTTTGGATGTAAATGGGACGGGTGTGGGTCATCGTATAACCATGATTAGCAATGTGGCAAGGTATCTTAGCATTCTTTTTAGGGACTAAGATCATTTGAAAGGCAACTTAAATAGCGTCATCGAGGGACTATGATCTTGTATTTTGCTTGTTTTTGTTAAGATACCTTACATGCGTAATATGGCCATTTTGTATAAGGCGACCAAGTGGAATAACCCTAGGGGTGCTTGCATGCAAGTGTATTATTTTCATGCTTGTTTTTGTCTTGAATTAGGGTTTTCTAAGTATTGGTTTTAGTCTTTCCATATAAACCCTAATTACTAGCATGTTATATAAAATTGATAAATTGCGAAATTTAAAGTTACTACGCTATTACAACATTTTTGGGGAGAGGGGTGTACAAATTGAATAGGGATTGCAAGAATTTAAAGCCTAATTAGTCTATTACAACCATATTGAATTGATATCAATGTACAAGGAAATAAATAAATACAAAGTACAAAATGAATAAATCTAAAAAAATGCAAAATATAAAAAAAATGTATCTTTGTTTGATTTTCATAAAAAAAAGGATTTTGTGTTAACCTAATTAAATAAAGAAAATAATTAATTAAATTTGAATTTTATTAAGAAAAGATTTTAAATAAAACCCTAGTTCTATTAATTAAATAAAATAAAATAAGTTTAAGAAAAGTATTTTTGGTATTTTTATCTTAAAAATATTTATAGCATTATAAAATATTTTTAGTCTTTTTTATATAAAAAATAATATATTTAAATTAGTAGGAAAGAAAATAACTAATAACCTAATTTTAATTATATTTACAAGATAATAAATAATAAAAAAAAAGTATAGTTAATAAAAATATTTTTTGTGAG
The DNA here is from genome assembly GCA_948472305.1 of Vicia faba. Lineage (NCBI taxonomy): Eukaryota > Viridiplantae > Streptophyta > Magnoliopsida > Fabales > Fabaceae > Vicia > Vicia faba. The sequence goes on from OX451738.1 coordinate 646,028,204, forward strand.
AAAAATAAAATAAACTAAGTCAAAATATAAATCTATCATTTTTTTGTATATTATGATTTTTCAGTATTTAGAAAATATATTTTAAGAAAATAAATGAAATAATAAAAAAGAAAATAAAATAAATTGGGCCAGGGGCGTATAAAGGAAACAACGGGTTAGCTAGCAAAAATAAAAAATAAGCCAGGCCCAAAGAGGCCCAGCGCCTTGCAAACAAAAAAAGTCAGAATTGTAAAACATGTAAAAAATGCAAAAGGGTACCACTGAGGCTCGAACCCAGGTCCCATGGGTTACAGGCGCGCGCTTCTACCACTGGGGTGACTATACATCCGTTAACATAAGCAAAACAATAAATATACAAGGTAAAATGCGCCCTGATAACTTCATCTTCAACCTCCAGCCAGACCAACTGTAACTTGCTCATTTCTCATCAAAAATGAAAACTGTAAACATGAAACTTATAGCAAATTTTCTCACGATTCCAGAAATGTAAAGTATTAAAACTCTAGATAAAAAATAAGCATGAATTTTAACGGCCCTAATCTGAACCTTAAAAATTTCAGAAATTTCAGTTTCAAAATTCTCTAAGCTCAAGCAAAATTAATGGAAACTATGGACATGGTTAGCTTCAGGGCAACGATATCTACATGTTTTGTTCATAAATAAACTATTGATGATGCCTGTATGAAGAGTTCCAAGTTGAGAAAACTTACCTCAAAACTAGAAATTGTGTTTTGAGTTTGAGCTTGTTTCAAATGATGGTGATGATCAGGTTAGCTTCCTTGAGGTCCTAGGAAGCTAATGCAATGGTTTGTTTGAATTGAGAGTGGCTGAAATGACTTGGAGAAGTCAATGTACAATGCTCTGTTTTTGGTTATGGAGGATATGGTAAATGATGTTACAGTAATTAAACAGGGACAAGGATACGTTACACTTGATGTAAGGAAGCTTTAGAAACTAAAAGGCCAAGAAACACACGAGGGAAATGTGAGTTTGATGTTCAAGGTCAGAAGTTGTGCAACAATGGAGTTTTTTTGGCAATTTATGATTTGAGAGAGTTTTGGTGTATTTCAGGGTGCTTAAGCTCGTCCTCTAGCTCACAAATAGTGACTCTATTTATAAGCAACAAGTTTGGAGACCACTTGTTGATCAGAATTCAAAATCACAAGTTTATGCATAACATGTGATTTTTTGAGAAATTCAAGTTTCAAAGCCTTGTGTACTTGCTAAGATAGAGTGGTTATGCTTTAAACAAGCTTGCTTCTGACTTTGTCGATAGAGTGTGATCAGAGGGAACAAGTTAGAGGCTCAAGAATGAACTTTATGCAAAAAGCTTGCTTTACAAGAATGACAATGTTAACTTTGTGCCATTAATGGAAATGCAACTTGGATAATAGCTCAATTGCTTGGATCAAAGCCCTAACAGCTGTGTAAATATTTAATTATGGAGTGACAAACAAGTTTGAGGCCTACAAAGCAAAGATTATGTAGCCTAGCATGAATTTGGTTCATGTGTTCATCAAAAATGACTTGTAATTCAAGTGACAAAACCCTAACTTCATCTCTTCGATTCTCCCTACTCAAGAATGATCTCAAGGAGTTCTTGGACATTTTGGAAAGCTTTCAATGTTCTCTATAATCCATATTTGAATTTATTTTGAATATTCCCCTTGGAACTATATGAAAAAGTTCCATGAAGTTGGGCCAAAATCCTAACCAAATTAGGGCAAAATTTCACTAAGTGTTTAGTTTCATGACCACATGTTCATAAAATTATAACTTGAGATCCAAGAATTTTTGGAAGGAGTTGTGTAAAGAAAATTTGTATATTTCATGGAGATATACAAATTTCATGTTGGAAGTTTCTCTTGAATCATCTTGCATCATGGTGAAAATTTTGCTCAAAGTTATGAAAAAACATGAAATTTGCAACACTTAGAAAAATTTCTAAGTTTAGAAATTTTGACTTTTCAAAATGAAATATTGATTTTTTGATTTCTTGATGAATAAGTTTCATATTTTGACATTTTTTGATGAATTATGATCTTTGGCACTTGAATTTGACCAAAAAGTCAAAGTTTGACTTTTCAATATACAATTGACTTTTGATCAGTTGACTGAAAAATTCATCTATCAATCCAATGGACTTGCAATGTTTTGAAACATATCATTAGTTAAAAATTATGAAATTGGACTCTTGAGATCATGCCTTAAACCAATTGACCATTTTCTAGGTCAAAAATCAGAAATTGCCCTTTCTCAATCAAAACCCTAATTTTGACCATTTTGCCCTATTAATGATCTAATCAAATTTCTTGAGGAATTGTGGTACAAACTTGATCAAATGATACATATGAGTTTATAATTTTGATATGGATAAAAATTATGAAGTTTGACTGTAAATTGGCCATAATTGACTTTTTTTCCCAATACAACTGATTTTTAGGTCAACTGCTTAATTGACTGAGCCAAAATGTGATCCAAGGCTTGAAACTTGACATGATTGATATTGGGGGTCCATAATGATCCATGAAAGTCATACGAGGCATTAGAAATTCAAATGTCCTTGTGCAAACTCAGACCCTAATTTTGGTCATCAGTGCATAAAGAGGTGTGTTGAGTTAATCAAACCCTAGTGCAGTCTTGAGCCCAAGGGGATCTTTGTGAGAAAATTCTTGATAAGTGAGAGAGAAAATTTTAGGGTACAACATACTTGTATGATTTAAATTTTGGTTCTTTGTTTGGGTTTGAATCCTCTACCCGGATTTGGGATACCTTATAGGCAAGTAGCAATACATTGTGGAAACTGTGCGGGGTATACCGACATGGTCTAAGCAATAACTACGTTAGTGCGACATATTTGTGGGTATCTGTAGCCCTTGAGTTAATCAAGGAGAATACGAGGCCTCTGAGTGATGTCATTAAGCACTAATAAACTTCTAGAACATTTACTTGACCAACTTGGCCATTAGAACGTAGTGAGATGACCGACTTTGGTGCAGTTCAAAGTTTGTTGATACTCGATACTACACTCATTGAGGTTTAGTTTTTTGGGATATTTCGGTCTCCATTAAAGAGGCTTGCCCTGAAACAATGACCAAAGAAACAAACCAGTGATATTGAGCTCCTTAGAACCCAGTTACTATTGCTAGGACAGGTTTGAGCCAACTAAACTTTAAGAGGTTACTAACCTATGAGACCCCACGCAAGCCTAAACCTAAGGACTTGTTTTCTTTGTTTGTATATACTTGTACATAACATCATGAACATCATAACATCATACTCATTCACTAACCATTTCAAGGATTTCTGGGATTTATCTTTGTTTCTATTTTGTAGGACATGGATTCTATTCGTAGGAAAACCATTCAAGTCAATCTTGTAAGGATCCCTCCACAACTTAAGGAGCTAGTTTCAAGGATTCTCGAAAATTATCCATTCACCGAGAGACATGGTCGCCTACTAAACTTGGTCACCTCCAACACTGATGAAGACATGATGAAGGTTATCTTTCAGTTCTTTGATCCTTTAAACCATTGCTTCACATTTCCCGATTATCAACTTGTTCCAACTTTGGAAGAATTTTCCCAACTCTTGAGGATTCCCATTCTCAATCAACTACCTTTCAAAGGTACGAAAAGATATCCAAAGCCAGAAGAGATTGCTCAATATCTACACTTGTAACCATCTAATATCACAACTAATTGGGAAATAAGGAGTGGTGTCAAAGGTTTCCTAGCAAAGTTCTTGTTCGAGAAAGCCCAAAACTGTTGGAACTCTTTGGATCTGTAAGCTTTTGAGGAAATTGTGGCTCTCCTCATCTATGGAATGGTTTTGTTTCCAAATCCTGACCAACTCATAGATGTGAACGCCGTCAAAATCTTCATATCCCGCAACCCGGTGCCTACTTTTCTAGGGGACATCCTACATTCTTTTCACACTTGCACTATGAGGAAAAGAGGTATCCTTATGTGTTGCACTCCTCTCTTGGCAAGATGGTTTATTTCGCATCTTCCCCAGTCTGTATTGAAGAACGAGCAAGGTTCAAGGTGGTCACAAAGATTGATGACGCTCAAACATTCAGACATTCATTGGTGTTCCCGATCCATAGAAAATATTACTATTTTCGACCGTTATGGAGAATTCCCTAATGTCCCTTTACTTGGAATTAGAGGAGGTATCACCTAAAACCCCTGCTTAGCCTTAAGACAGTTTGGTTACGCCCGAAGGGATGGCCCACATGAGATGCTCATCCAAGGTTTGATATTTGACTACGAGAACGACGATCAAGGTCTTCACCAGAGATTCATCCGAGCTTGGAGGATGTTGAACAAGGTAGATAGCAAGATATTGGTGCATAAGAATTCCATCCCTCTTGAGCCTTACCTCAAATGGGTAAGAACTTGCGCTAAGAGTCTTATGATGCCTTATCCCTTCATTCTCCCGGTAATCATTGAGCATGTTATGGAAGGAGATGTTCCATACACTATCCTACATCCTGACATGCCCACCTCTCTTGAAGACTTACAAAGAGATTGGATACAACTCAAGGGGGAGCAAGATACTTTCGAAGCCCAATTCTACGCCAGCAAGAAGAAGGTTTTGGAACTCACTAAGCAACTTCATGAGGAGCAGACTCCGAATGCCTATATCGCGCCAAAGAGGACGTGTACAACATTTTTATCTTAGAGTTTTTTTATTCGTCGCCCAAAGAGGCATTGATGTACTAAGCTTTAATTTATTAATATAACATGTGTTTCCTTTTTGTCTAAAACAAATTTGAATCTTTAAAGTCCTTGAATCATTGCATATGCATTTACCATTCATCATAACATAAGCAGGTTTCTTGCAACAAGTCTCCTCATCTTTCTACTGTTTATCTCAATAAGATGGATCTCGAGCAAACGGTGAAGGACCTCCAAGCACAAAATGCTCAGTTTCAACAAATGTTCTTAACTCTAGCCAAAGGACAGGAAGAGTTGAAGACTTTGCTGGTTGAAGAGAAGAAAATGAAAACAAAGAAGATAACCGGAGTTCTAAACATGGGAATAAGATTCCAAGGACAAGCAAGAAGGACCTTGGAATTTGCAACGACATCTGGTGAGAAAGACAATCAAGATGGGAAAGGCAAGGAAGCAGTTGTCCAGCCAGAGTCAGAAGAGGAAGAGGAAGAAGAAGACTATTCTGAAGAACAATATCCTCCAGCCGATGACAAGTATAATCATTTGGAAGAACGATTAAGTGCAGTGGAAATCCAAAAAGTGTATGGACTGGATTTTGAGGAGTTGGGGTTAGTATCCGGCATAGTCATTCCTCCAAAATTCAAAGCACCTGTGTTCGCCAAATATGATAGAGTTTCATGTCCCAAAATGCATCTCCGGTCGTATGTGAGGAAAATCCAGCCTCATACTGCTGACAAGGATTTATGGGTACACTTCTTTCAAGACAGTTTGTCCAGAACTCAACTTGATTGGTTTTATCAGTTAGAAAGAGCCAATGTTCATAACTGGGAAGATCTGGTCGCCGCCTTTTACAAACAATACCAATACAACACTGATCTCGCTCCTACCCGTACTCAACTCCAGAGTATGGCCATGGTTTCAAGTGAAGGCTTCAAATACTACGCGCAAAAATGGAGGGACTTAGCAAGAAGAGTCCAGCCTCCCCTATCTGAAAAAGAGTTAGTGGACATGTTCTTGGGAACCCTGTCCGGTCCCTTCTTTAATCACTTAATTGGGAGTTTATCGGCAGGCTTTACTGAGTTGGTATTGACCGGAGAAAGGGTAGAAGCCGGGATAAATAATGGGAAGATTCAAAAATATGCATCCTCTGCTGCTGTAAGGAAACCATTCATTGGAAAGAAAGAAGTTGTTGCTGTATATCCTCAGAGAAATCAAGATAGGGCTGAATTTCGTCCAATGGTGGGGGCTGTCATGATTCCTAAATCAGCGCCTGCTCAGCAAAGAAGCAACCAACCAAGAATGGAAAGACCAGTCAGACAGTTCACTCGAATTAATATGACCTTATCTCAAGTATTTCCACATTTGTTAAGATCCAATCTAGTGACTTTGAAAGAAGCTCCAAAGAATCCTAACACAACCTCTCCTTATTATCATCCTAATGCCCGCTGTGCATACCATTCTGAGAGTCTCGGCCATGACACTAACAACTGTTGGGCTCTAAAAAACAAGGCACAAGACCTCCTTGAAGCCAGAGAGATTGAATTCAATGCGCCAAAAATCCCCAATGTTATTACCGCCCCTATGCCCAAACATGGCCATAATGTCAACGTCGTTGAGGAAGATATGTTTGTTACTTTGGTTGATGAACTTGTGACCCCACTCTTGACTATTAAAAAGAACTTGTTGAATGTCAGTGTATTCCCAGGCTGTGATGAAAGCTGTCATTTCTATTTATCCTCACCAACCAATTATCCTTTGTTAAAAGCAGGCGTTCAATGCCTAATAGATGACAAGGAGATTTTGTTCGAAAAGACTTCTATTCCAACTGTTTCTTATAATGATGTTTCCATCGTGACCATTTCCACCAATTATTCTAGGGTCTCCACCAAAAGACCCGTTAGAATTACATCAGTTCCTAAAGTAGCTCCGTTGATAATTACAATGCCTGGACCAATCCCGTATTCGTCAGACAAAACCGTCCCTTGGAATTATGGAGGGAATGTCTACTATCACGGTATCAAGCAAGATTGGCCAGCTGCTGAAAATTCAAGTTCTGAGAAGGTTGACTCCGATATCAGTAATATTGCAGTGACTAGTAAGATAACCCGAAGTGGAAGGGTTTTCTCTCTAGAAATAACTCCTCCAAAAGCTATTTATGGACCCGTAATCATTCTTGTTGTGGTCGCTCCTCCAAAGGCTATTCCCAGTCCTGCAATCATCTCTGCTAATACTCATGTTGACAAAACGGTTACAGTCCCTGTTATCACCCCTACTAACATTCCTGTTGACGGGTCAACCGAGACTCGAGGTAAAGGTATTCTGGTTGAGCCTGTCCGAACGAAGGCACAATCAGTAGCTATCCCTGAGACCTCCCGAAAAGAGATGGAGGAAATTCTAAAGATCATAAAAAGAAGCGACTACAACATAGTCGAGCAACTGGGGCAAACTCCATCAAAAATTTGCATGCTGGCCTTATTATTATCTTACGAGGCTCATGCAAAGGACTTGGTAAAATTCCTTAAAACTGCCCATGTACCCTAAGAAACATCTGCCAATCAGTTTCAAGACTGCGTAGCCAGCTTGACCACAGATAATGGTATAGGTTTTTCGGATGCTGATTTAACGCCAAAGGGGAGGAAGCATAATGAGGCATTGCATGTCTCAGTTGAATGCAGGGGCACGACTTTGGCTCATGTTTTGGTTGAAACCGGTTCGTCTCTGAATGTGTTTCCTAAAAAAGCTCTTGACAGGCTGGACTGTGAAGGATTAACCTTGAAACCAGGAAACATAGTAGTGAGGGCCTTTGATGGCTCAAAAAGGATGGTGCATGGGGAAGTGGACATCCCCATAAAAGTTGGAACCCAAACATTTGATTCAACTTTTTATGTAATGGATATTAGCCCTTCATATTCCCGCTTATTAGGCTGACCGTGGATTCATAATGCTGGTGTCGTTACCTCGACGTTGCATCAAATGCTGAAATATCCAATTCAAGGAAAAATCATCACTGTTCATGGAGAAGAAGAGTATATGGTCAGTCATCTAAATTCCTTCAGATATGTCGAATTAGATGGTGAATTTATTGAAACTCCATTCCAGCACTTTGAAGAAGTCCCGCAAACTGTGGCAGTAACCAAGGCTGTCTCTCAAATCCCAAAGATCACAAGGCCTCCACTCAAGATGTCATCTTTGAAGGATGCCAAGGCAGTGATAGAAGAAGGTGGGTGTAGTATTTTGGGCCAACTCCCAGATATCCCATACAAATCTGACAAATTTGGTTTGGGTTTCACTTCAGGAGCCCAGAAAGTTGTACGTTGCGCTCGTGCCGGAGGACCACCCTTGAAGATCAGCAACCACCAAGTCAGCACCGTGGAGGATGATGAAGACAACTATAACCTGGAGAATTGGATTTTCCCAATTGTCAGTTGAGGGCTCAGCAACTGGGACGCCAGAGATTTGGTCCCGATCACATTTATCCAACAGTAATTTGTCTTTAATTTTTGTCAGGCCTGTAATATTAAATAATTCAGACTCTTAAAACCTTGTGTCTTACCCGAGGCATAATGGTCCATTTGTAAGGGTTATTATCTCATTTCCATATGACATCAATGAATCATGGACGTTTCTTGCATACAAACTTTGTGCTCATTGTTTTTCTTTTTTACATTTTCATTTCTTTCAAAGATAGCTATACTCTTACGCACACTCACGCTCACAATGCAGGTTTACATCCACTCAGGATCCCATGGGTAACGATTCTGCTATGGTCTTCTGTGATTCTGAAAATCTAATCTACCAAGCCGAAGACGAAGGTGAGGAAGATTGTGAAGTACCAGGGGAACTCTCCAGGTTATTACAACATGAAGAGATGACCATTCAGGCCCACGAAGAACCAGTGGACACAATTAACCTAGGTACCGAAGAAGACAAAAAAGAAATCAAGGTGGGTGCCAATCTGGAACCCAATGTCAAAGAGCGTCTGATTCAGTTGCTACATGATTATGTTGAGGTCTTTGCTTGGTCGTACAAAGACATGCTAGGACTTGATGCAGATATCGTAGTTCATTGTCTACCTACAAAAGAGGACTTTCCTCCGGTAAAACAAAAGTTTCGTCGAATGCGACCAGACATGTCAAAGAAGATTAAGGCGGAAGTCATAAAGCAATTCAACACCGAATTCTTGGCCATCACCTCCTATCTGCAATGGGTTTCCAATGTTTTTCCCGTTCCCAAAAAGGACGGCAAGGTACGAATATGCATGGACTACAGAGATTTGAATAGGGCAAGCCCTAAGAACGATTTCCCACTTCCCCATATTGATATTCTGGTTGATAATAGAGCCCAGCATAAAGTGTTTTCCTTCATGGACGGTTTCTCAGGCTACAACCAAATCAAAATGGCGCCTGAGGACATGGAGAAAAAAACCTTTGTCACACAGTGAGGCACTTTCTGCTACAAGGTTATGCCATTCGGGCTGAAGAATGTTGGGGCAACCTATCAGCGTGCCATGGTATCTCTATTTCACGACATGATACATCATGAAATAGAGTTCTATGTGGATGACATGATAGCCAAATCTCAAACAGAAGAAGAGCATCTTGATCATTTACAGAAACTATTCGAGAGGTTAAAGAAATACAAGTTGAGGTTGAACCCAAATAAATGCACGTTTAGAGTGAGGTCTCGTAAACTCCTAGGCTTTGTTGTTAGCAATAAAGGTATCGAAGTGGATCATGCCAAATTGAAAGTGATACAAGAGATGCCTGCTACTCGTGCTGAGAAGGAAGCCGAAGGATTATTGGGACGATTAAACTACACTGCCCGATTTATTTCTCACCTGACAGCTACTTGTGAACCAATCTTCAAATTACTGAAGAAAGATCAAGTAGTCAAATGGAATGATGAGTGCCAAACTGTCTTCTACAAGATCAAAGAGTACCTGCAAGAGCCTCCTGTTTTGATGCCACCAGTCGAGGGAAGACGATTGATCATGTATCTAACTGTTTTGGAAAATTTGATGGGGTGTGTGCTGGGGAAGCATGACGAGTCTTGCCGAAAAGAGCATGCTATTTATTACCTGAGCAAAAAGTTTACCGACTGTGAAACAAGATATTCACTTCTTGAGAAAACTTGCTGCGCTCTGGCATGGGCTGCTCACCGGCTAAGACAGTATATGCTGACCCATACTACCTTATTGATATCTAAAATGGATACAATAAAATACATCTTCGGGAAACCTGCCCTCTCTGGGAGGATAGCGAGATGGCAGATGATCCTGACAGAATATGACATACAATATACTACCCAGAAAGAAATAAAGGGCAGTGTACTAGCTGATCACCTGGCTCACCAAGCTGTGGAGGACTACAAGTCCATGAAGTTCGAATTCCCAGATGAAGACATAATGATGGTAAGCAACTGTGAAGAATTCAGACCATATGACGGACCTGAACAAGGATCCTGATGGACCCTGGTTTTTGATGGGGCGTCCAATGCACTCGGCAATGGTATTGGTGTTGTACTTATATCTCCTGAAGGATGTCATACTCCCTTTACGGCAAGACTCTGCTTCAATTGTACAAATAACATGGCGGAATACGAAGCGTGCATTTTTTATCTCAGAGCTGCCATAAATTTGGGGATTGTTGCACCCCAAAATTTGCACTCTCATGTTTTCCAAAGTCTTCCCCCTGCATGGTTGATCACAAACCCTTGCCTAAGGAAAAAGAAAATTTTTGAGTGGTGCTTTAAGTATCTTTCGATTGGCATTCTGAAAGACCCTTCGATTGGCATTCTGAAGGAGCATTTCGATTGGCATTCTGAAGGAGCACTTCGATTGGCATTCTGAAAGACCCTTCGATTGGAATTCTGAATGAGCCTTTCGATTGGCATTATGGACAAGCACTTCGATTGGCATGCCAAGGGATCCTTTGATTTAGCATTGTGTCAAGGCAGCTTCGATAGGCATGTTAACCATGTCCTTCGATTAGCATGAGCAGCACCTTTCAATTGGCCTGTTAACAGAGCCTTTCGATTGGAACCCTTCGATTGATCTTTGGACAAGGGCCATTCAAAGGAGGTCATCAAGAGGGCACTCAAGTCAAAAGCGTCCAGGTTCATTCAAGAGACACAAATGTTTCAGAAAAGGAAATTATTTAATGTGTCCGTTTCTTGTCTCATGGCATTTAATAGCCTGTTTAATGGTTGTCTCTTGCCATTACTGCACCCTCACACCCCTATAAATACAGAGGCCAGCATACATTACCAACAGAGAAAATATACACACGAAAATATACAACACACACAAAAACTCTACAGGAGAATACACAACGAAAATCACACAACAGGAGAACAAAAGACATCGGAGTTACGCTGCCCAAAAGTCATCAGCATTTTCATAAGTAGCCAAGCCTAGAAGCCCAGATCGAAGGTGCCTACATCCAAGAAGCGCCTAAATCGAAAGTCCAATCTGTTGGTAAGAAAGGGTAAATTATCCAACCTTGTTTTTCGCATAACATATCATTACTCGTTGTTACTTTCGATTTTCCATCCTAGACAGGATCAAAGGGCCTGGGTTTGGCACCCAGGCCATGTCCATCATTTGCTAATATTTGCTGCAGACATAGCCTGAAGAGACCCAGCAAGCGCAGGATCGAAGGGCCTGGGGTTCAATACCCAGGCCCTGCATTTTATTTCGCTAACATGCTTTTGCAGGTATAATATCCCAGATCGAAGGAGAGCCCTTCTCTGGATCGAACCTATTAGCATGCTGGATCGAAGGAGGCATCTCATTCCTGGATCGAAAGCCATGACCTCCATGATCGAAAGACAATCCTCTTCCCTGGATCGAAGGCTACTCACGCCTTACTGTCTGGCCCAATCGAAAGTAACAACGAGTAATGATATGTTATGCAAAAAACAAGGTTGGATAATTTACCCTTTCTTACCAACAGATTGGACTTTCGATTTGGGCGCTTCCTGGATGTAGGCACCTTCGATCTGAGCTTCTGGGCTTGGCTACTTATGAAAATGATGAAGACTTTTGGGCAGCATAACTCCAATGTCTTTTGTTCTCCTGTTGTGTGATTTTCGTTGTGTATTCCCCAGCAGAGTCGCCAGTTCTGTGGTCGGTGGGAACGAGAACTGACTGTTTTTGGAATGCTGGTTCGCGTTTGCGTTTGTTTTCGCAAATGGTCGCGGTAAGCAAGAGTCGCCACCGTCTTTTATTTTATCCAACAAGGGAAAGGACAAAAGCACAGAAAAATTCCTTTTCGAGATGTTTCTCGGGTTCGGGAGGTAGATTATAGAAAGGGAAGGTGTTAGCACCCTTTCTATCCGTGGTTATCCACGGGCTCTTAGGTACTTGCTCACTATGTTTTCAAAAGGTTTGCTTTTCTTTGTGATTGTGGGTTTTGAAAAGAATTTTGTTTTTGAAGAAAGTGTAAGTGCGAAAAGTTTTTGTTTTGTTTTTAAAAGAGAGCAAGTACTTAAGAACCTCTACCTACTCAAAAAGAATTAAATTGTGTAAATGTCCTTTAGACAGTGCTATCCCACTATTGAGGAGTAGGTAGCACCATCGTTGGAGTTTTCGGGTCAATTCGATTTTAGGGACGTGTGGTCACTAAAGCAACATTAGGACGTCTTAGTGGTAATCCTAATATCTTAGATCATTTTTATCGAGGCAACCATTTCGAGGCAACTTATGATCTTGGGACAAAGGACGACCTCTAAAACATCCTATACTTAATGACCACGTTTGAGGCAACCAAGTGAGGTGTACCCTAAGAGTGGCATGTGCAAGTGTGTGAATTTTCAGTTTATGTTATCTTTGTACATGTTATGGTGAGTTGTGGTTGATTTTAAATTAAGATAGATCTTGCCATGCAATCCTAGTTAGCATACATCTAAACAGTTAATATATGTACATGAATTTAAAGTGCGAGAATTGTAAATCCTACGCTATTACAAGGCTTCGGGGAGGGGGATTATTTACATGTCAAAAAATTTGGGAAATAAAAGCAGTAAAGGGTCTTAGTTAAGCTATTACATCCCAGTAGGCAATTACAATAAAATAAACACGCACGAATCTGAAAATAAACTCTAAAAATCCTAAGAACGAAATCTTTTTGTTGTTTTATTTTATTTTGAGAAAATGATCTAAATCTATTTAATTTTAGTTCTTTTTTTTGAGAAAATGTTAAGATAATTAAGAGATTAATTAACAAAGTTAATTTTAATAGAAAAAACTAGCCTAATGTTCTTTGTGTGTTTTTATTTTTTATTTTAATGTTAATTAAAAAAAAAGATAAAAAGATGTCAATGAAAACAAAAATAAAATACAAGGGGGGGATCCTTCGATCCAGGGAAAAAAGGAGTTTCGACCCAGGAAGGGAAATGGTCCTTTCGATTGGGCCAGACAGTAAGGCGTGAGTAGCCTTCGATCCAGGGAAGAATTTCCACCATAACATGTACAAAGATAACATAAACTGAAAATTGACACACTTGCACATGCCACTCTTAGGGTACACCTCACTTGGTTGTCTCAAACGTGGTCATTAAGTATAGGATGTTTTAGAGGTCGTCCTTTGTCCCAAGATCATAAGTTGCCTCGAAATGGTTGCCTCGATAAAAATGATCTAAGACATTAGGATTACCACTAAGACGTCCTAACGTTGCTTTAGTGACCACACGTCCCTAAAATCGAATTGACCCGAAAACTCCAACGACGGTGCTACCTACTCCTCAATAGTGGGATAGCATTGTCTAAAGGAAATTTACACAGTTTAATTCTTTTTGAGTAGCTAGAGGTTCTTAAGTACTTGCTCTCTTTTAAAAACAAAACAAAAACTTTTCGCACTTACACTTTCTTCAAAAACAAAATTCTTTTCAAAACCCACAATCACAAAGAAAAGCAAACCTTTTGAAAACATAGTGAGCAAGTACCTAAGAGCCCGTGGATAACCACGGATAGAAAGGGTGCTAACACCTTCCCTTTCTATAATCTACCTCCCGAACCCGAGAAACATCTCGAAAAGGAATTTTTATGTGCTTTTGTCCTTTCCCTTGTTGGATAAAATAAAAGACGGTGGAGACTCTTACTTACCGCGACACTTTGCAAAAACAAACGCAAACGCGAACCAGCATTCCAAAAACAGTCAGTTCTCGTTTCCACCGATCACAGAACTGGCGACTCTGCTGGGGATATTTATAAGTGAGGTGTACCTTAGGATTAGATCACTTGTGTTTTCAATTGTATGCTTTGTATGGTTTAAATTTTGTGGGTTTGTATCGGAGTTCTATAGATCCTAACCTGGATCTGGGGATACCCTTTAGGTAAGTAGCAACAAACTGTGAGGGAACTGTGCGGGGTATACCGACATGGTTGAAACAGTAGCTACGTTGATGTGGAACTTTGGTGAGTACCGGTAACCCTTGAGTTAAGTCAAGGAGAGTACGGGGCCGCCGCGTGGTGTCGTGAAGCATCAATTGACCTTAGAACCTTACTTGACCATCTTAGCCTTTTTTAGGGGTAGTGAGATGACCGACTTTGGTGCAGTCCAAAGGTGGTAGATACTCGATACTATACTCATTGAGGATTGTTTTCTTGGAATATTTTGGTCGCTAGTTCATTGGCTAAACCAAAACGATGAACATAGAAAACAATCCAATGATATTGATCTCCTTAGAACCCGGTTACTATTTATAGGACAGGTTTTTGAGCCAACTACACTCAAGAGGGTACTTACCTATGAAACTCCATGCCAGCCTAAACTTAAGGCTGTTTTTGTGACTTGTGTGCCTTCAAACTTGAACTACTTGCACATTCTTGTTATCTGACAACATGAGTTCCTTACAGGTTTTGTTTATAGTCCTTATCCAATAACTTGGATTTATTGCTGGGTTTACTTACACCACTTCACACTTTTGCTTAAACGCATAGCATACACATCATAACATCATGCCTTAACATTTCTTTAACCATTTCAAGGATCTCAAGGGTCTATGATGCAGGTTATGGTAAATCAAATGGCTAGCAAGGGGCAAAGGGGATTTATTTTCCTCTAGCCAAGGTTGTCTAGAAATCCAAGCACGACAATTTGAGTCAGGGGCTATGACCCACTCAATATGGTGAGCTTGACTCTTGAAGAAGGACTCTCAGCAACATGAAGTTCCTTCAATCAAAACTACCAGATTCAGATTCTAACAGTTTCTTGTTTACCCCGCGAGATCCTTGAAAACATTGCATACATATATCATACATATCATTGCATAACAGGTCTTCTAATACAGGTCTCTCATGTTCTCGCTGTTTATTTCAGCAATGGCTTTCCAACCAGGCAACCAAGATCTCCGGGCTCAAAACGCCCAACTTCAAGAAATGTTCTTGAACCTATCCCAGGGGCAAGAAGAAATAAAAGCTCTCCTCACAAGGGGCTTGGTCTTAGGGAATCCAGGAGGCATCAAGAATGATCAGTTGGAAGGGCTACAAATTGAGTTGGCAACAATGAAGATCCAGGTGATGGGACAGCTGGTGGGCCAGATGGCTCTCATTCAAGACTTAGCTCAAAGACAAGAAGAGCTCAGGGTCCTCGTCAATAAGCTGCTTCAAAATAACCAAGTGGGGCAAGCAACTAGGATTGAAGATCAAGTCATCATTCAACCACCTTTGGAGCAAGAAGACAAGGGAAAAGCTCCTCAGCTTGCTTCAGGGTCACAAGCCCAACATCAACCTCGCCAGCATCAACAGGGTAATCGGCGTAAGCGAAATACGCCTGGAAGACATTTCTCTGAGACTGATATACCATCATCTCTAATACTGAAACACTTGTTGGAGGTCAATCTGATTGCTTTAAAGGATCCTCCCCGGAATCCCAACACCTCTGCTCCTACCTATCATCCCAATGAAAGGTGTGCATACCACTCTGACAGTCCGGGTCATGACACCGACGACTGTTGGACTATGAAGAACAAGATCCAAGACTTGATTGACGGAAGGGTGCTGGAGTTCATGCCGGATGGCGAGATGAAAATCTTCCACTGAGAATTCTCCATCTGAGATGACTAGTTCAAACTAAGAGACTTTTGTTCATTTGAATTCTGAAGTTGTATTTTTCTTTTTGTTATTCAAACAATTATCTATTAATGCCAAACTTTGTTTCATTAATGCATTGCATATGTTTGTCTTGATTTGATCCAATCATTTTAATTACATTTAAATTATGTTTTTTACTCATTTTATGACATTCAACTCTTGCTAAAAGTTACAAGCCTTTAGAGGGAGGATGACGAAACAATGCCATAATCTCATACAATATGCTTTTGGACAGACCTTGCTGACGATGTACATGCATTTCTTTCAAATCCTAAACACTGGAGTTATAAGGAAGATAATCCCTCGTCAACCCCTTTGAGCCAAAGAAGTTGGAGTTTTTCTTTTCAAAAATTAAAACCCTTAATTATAACCTGGGGCAGGGTAGTTTTCTCAGTTGATCCAGGTGCACAATGAATGGCATCAAAGGAGTCCTTCCAAAACAAGAAGACAGTGATGGTTCCGAATAATCGTAAGGGCAGGCAGTCATTATCTCTCAGAAATGAAAGCCCATTAAGTCAAAACCTATGAAGGAGACTTACAAAACTGGGGCATCCCGCTGATTGTGAATACAAAAAGAAACAGTTCAGGTAAAAAGACAGGGATAATAAAATCAAAAAGAGATCCTACAAGCTCTCAATAAAAATGACTGTCTGTTCAAAATAAATTGTCAGTATCCGAACCATCACTGGTATATCAGAGCAAAGACTCAAACAAGATCTAATGCATAATTAACTGAGTTTAGGATTGAAGAACATCACGAAGAGCGGGTGGGTACAAATATACTTTGAGCCTTTATCCTTTGTTTCTTAAACCGTGAACCAGGCCACGTTATAACCCTTCAAAAGTCCTAACTGAAGCATGGGTTAGTCCGAAAGCATACTGTTACAAAAGGTATCCTGACTCCTGTAGGGCTTGCTGTAAATCCTGAGTTGACATCACATTTTACAAAATTTTCCTATCTTACTGAAAAAAATGCATTTTCAAAAACTTCAAGACAGACATAAGCTTTGCATTCTTAAAATAACATTGTTTGCATATGACTATTTGTTCAAATAACAGAGAAATTCGCACGACGAATATCTAGTGAACAAAAGCCTTCTCAATAAAAAGGGTCATCTCAAGTGGAAGAATCACTTCCAACCAAGGGGAAGACATGATCATCTTCCACACCTGGGGAAGTCTAGTCAAGATTCCAGGAAATCTCTGAAAAAGGCCAAATAACCAAGGGCAGACCTCCATCTGAGTCACTTGGGGCATTGGACGTAAAATCCAGCAACGAATCTTGCATGATCAAACAAAGATTTTCTGGTAGTATGGCAACACTACAGACAGTGACATCTCCTTACATCCTAAGAGCGTGGACATAGTCAAAAAATACCGCGCATGAACGAAGACCCGCTAGGTTGACTGGCCTAGGCAAAAATAAGGGCTTCCCGGCGAACCAAAAGGGTTCGGGCAAAATAAGGGATGAAAATGAAAAATTTGTACACCCGGCAAGTCGAGAACCTGAAAAGGCGGCTTGGGCAAAAAAGGGTATCCCGATGGACTGAAAACCCGAAAGGGCGGCCCAGGGAAAAAATTAGGGATCAAAGCGTACGACTATGTCCCGTCATCTCGTCATTTGCCTACCAGAAGAAGATTTGTCACTTCAATCGGCAATTACCAAGCACCTCATAGGTGGGGATAATACCAGATCCACAGGGCCGCCGCAGGCACATTGTCCCGCAAAAATAGGGGCAAATAAGAATTGTCCGAACTGTACAAATTGCTCTATCCACCAGGTACTAAGGTATATTCAGCTGAAGAATATGGCTAAGATACTATCACTCCCCGCAGAGTAAAACAGTAATGATAGCTCTCTCAGCTGAGACTTGAAGCTATGTACAAATCAACAATACTCTCCCCAAGCAGAGTTAGTCTACCGTCAGCCCCGAAAAGATTTGGTATCCCCAGAAGATCTTAATATTCCCCAGCGGAGTATAAGGATATTCTCCAGCAAGCGTAAGAGTATCCCCGACAGTCTTAATATTCCTCAACAGAGTATAAGAATGTTTCCCGGAGGAATACAAGATACCCCCAGTGGAGCCATTTCCCCAGCGCAGTCTAAAAAAAAAATTCCCCAATGGAGTTGAATCATCTCCCCCAGTAGATTCTGGAAGCTTATCCCCTGCGAAGCACAAATAAGTCTCCCCAGCCAATTTCAGAAGGTTATCCTCAGCAAGTTGTAACTGAAAGATCATCCCCAGCGAAGTTCTTTCTTTCCCCAAGCAGGGCTTCTATCCTCAACAAATTCAATATCACCAGCAACGGTAATCCATCCCCAGCGGAGTTCATCATCAAAATCCCCAACAGAGCTTATCAACGGAATCCCCAGCGGAGATCATCGTTAAAATCTCAGCAAAGTATCTCTTCCCCACAGAGTATTTCCCCTCAGAGCAATCTCTTCATCATGTTTATCCCCCACCGGAGTTCTTTTCTCCTGCAGGTTTATTCTCACAATCATCTTCGTTCATCATCCCCAGCGGAAACGAAGAACTCAACTTTATTCTCCAACGGCTCCGGGATTTATTTTCCCCAGCTAAAACATCACATTTTCATACATCATGATACATGCATATACGCGTCATACCATACAATCTCATTTATGTTGAGAACATCATTGCTTGATCCATATCATGCATTGCATATGACTGACCTTTACCTTTCAGGAAGGATGCAGTTAAATTCTCAGCCATATCAAAAGGCCTTCTCTGGTCCAGTTAAATCGATTCCTAAAGATTTTCCTGATACAGATCCAGTTGAAGATTCCAAGACCTTGCCTGGTCCAGTTAAATCGATTCCTAAAGATTTTTCTGATGCCGATCCAATCAAAGGCCTTCTCTGGTCTAGTTAAATCGATTCCTAAAGATTGTCCTGATGCAGATCCAGTTGAAGATTCCAAGACCTTGCCTGGTCCAGTTAAATCGATTCCTAAAGATTTTTCTGATGCCGATCCAGTCAAAGGCCTTCTCTGGTCCAGTTAAATCGATTCTTAAAGATTTTCCTGATGCAGATCCAGTTGAAGATTCCAAGACCTCGTCTGGTCCAGTTAAATCGATTCCTAAAGATTTTTCTGATGCCAATCCAGTCAAAGGCCTTCTCTGGTCCAGTTAAATCGATTCCTAAAGATTTTCCTGATGCAGATCCAGTTGAAGATTCCAAGACCTTGCTTGGTCCAGTTAAATCGATTCCTAAAGATTTTTCTGATGCCGATCCAGTCAAAGGCCTTCTCTGGTCCAGTTAAATCGATTCCTAAAGATTTTCCTGATGCAGATCCAGTTGAAGATTCCAAGACCTCGCCTGGTCTAGTTAAATCGATTCCTAAAGATTTTTCTGATGCCGATCCAGTCAAAGGCCTTCTCTGGTCCAGTTAAATCGATTCCTAAAGATTTTCCTGATGCAGATCCAGTTGAAGATTCCAAGACTTTGCTTGGTCCAGTTAAATCGATTCCTAAAGATTTTTCTGATGCCGATCCAGTCAAAGGCCTTCTCTGGTCCAGTTAAATCGATTCCTAAAGATTTTCCTGATGCAGATCTAGTTGAAGATTCCAAGACCTTGCCTGGTCCAGTTAAATCGATTCCTAAAGATTTTTCTGATGTCGATCCAGTCAAAGGCCTTCTCTGGTCCAGTTAAATCGATTCCTAAATATTTTTCTGATGCCGATCCAGTTGAAGATTCCAAGACCTTGCCTGGTCCAGTTAAATCGATTCCTAAAGATTTTTCTGATGTCGGTCCAGTCAAAGGCCTTCTCTGGTCCAGTTAAATCGATTCCTAAAGATTTTTCTGATTCCGATCCAGTTGAAGATATTCCAAGACCTTGTCTGGTCTAGTTAAATCGATTCCTAAAGATTTTTCTGACGTTGATCCAGTCAAAGGCCTTCTCTGGTCCAGTTAAATCGATTCCTAAAGATTTTTCTGATGTCGATCCAGTTGAAGATATTCCAAGACCTTGTCTGGTCCAGTTAAATCGATTCCTAAAGATTTTTCTGATGCCGATCCAGTTGAAGATATTCCAAGACCTTGTCTGGTCCAGTTAAATAGATTCCTAAAGATTTTTCTGATGCCGATCCAGTCAAAGGCCTTCTCTGGTCCAGTTAAATCGATTCCTAAATATTCTTTTGATGCCGATCCAGTTGAAGATGTTCCAAAACCTTTTCAAGTCCCAGTTTAATACCTGTAGCAAGCCAGGAAAACTATCTGTGGACGACTGATTGTAGATTAATACCTGAAACCAGCCAGGGAAACTATCTACATGATGAGATTGAAGATTAATACCTGTAGCCAGCCAGGAAAACTATCTGTGGATGACTGATTGTAGATTAATACCTGAAACCAGCCAGGGAAACTATCTACACAAAGAGATTGAAGATTAATACTTGGAACCAGACAGGACGAGTACTATAACCTCAACGGTATACTCCCGGTGAGCACGAGTCAGTTCCTAAATCTTAAACAAAGTTAGACTTCCCCAGTGGAATCTTCTACAACAACAGGTATGCAAGTTCTCGCTAAGGAATCTCTTATACGATCGACACTCTTGCAGATGGCATCTATAAGCCCATCCTCCTACCAACAATCTCCAAATGGCATCTGTAAGCCCATTCCCGATGTCACAATGCTGATACTACACCATGCGAGTGCAAATTTCTACGCACTCTAGTGTTCAATTATCTTGCACCTTCGGATCACGAAAGGCTAGAAAGCCAATCTATATCCTCAGGTTTAAGAAAATTGAACAGGGGCAACTGTTGCACCCCAAAATTTGCATTCTCATGTTTTCCAAAGTCTTCCCCCTGCATGGTTGATCACAAACCCTTGCCTAAGGAAAAAGAAAATTTTTGAGTGGTGCTTTAAGTATCTTTCGATTGGCATTCTAAAAGACCCTTCGATTGGCATTCTGAAGGAGCATTTCGATTGGCATTCTGAAGGAGCACTTCGATTGGCATTCTGAAAGACCCTTCGATTGGCATTCTGAATGAGCCTTTCGATTGGCATTGTGGACAAGCACTTTGATTGGCATGCCAAGGGATCCTTCGATTTAGCATTGTGTCAAGGTAGCTTTGATAGGCATGTTAACCATGTCCTTCGATTAGCATGAGCAGCACCTTTCGATTGGCCTGTTAACAGAGCCTTTCGATTGGAACCCTTCGATTGATCTTTGGACAAGGGCCATTCGAAGGAGGTCATCAAGAGGGCACTCAAGTCAAAAGCGTCCAGGTTCATTCAAGAGACACAAATGTTTCAGAAAAGGAAATTATTTAATGTGTCCGTTTCTTGTCTCATGGCATTTAATAGCCTGTTTAATGGTTGTCTCTTGCCATTACTGCACCCTCACACCCCTATAAATACAGAGGCCATCATACATTACCAACAGAGAAAATATACACACGAAAATATACAACACACACAAAAACTCTGCAGGAGAATACACAACGAAAATCACACAATAGGAGAACAAAAGACATTGGAGTTACGCTGCCCAAAAGTCATCAGCATTTTCATAAGTAGCCAAGCCCAGAAGCCCAGATCGAAGGTGCCTACATCCAGGAAGCGCCCAAATCGAAAGTCCAACTTGTTGGTAAGAAAGGATAAATTATCCAACCTTGTTTTTCGCATAACATATCATTACTCGTTGTTACTTTCGATTTGCCATCCTAGACAGGATCAAAGGGCATGGGTTTGGCACCCAGGCCATGTCCATCATTTGCTAATATTTGCTGCAGACATAGCCTGAAGAGACCCAGCAAACGCAGGATCGAAGGGCCTGGGGTTCAATACCCAGGCCCTGCATTTTATTTCGCTAACATGCTTTTGCAGGTATAACATCCCAGATCGAAGAAGAGCCCTTCTCTGGATCGAACCCATTAGCATGCTGGATCGAAGGAGGCATCTCATTCCTGGATCGAAAGTCATGACCTCCATGATCGAAAGACAATCCTCTTCCCTGGATCGAAGGCTACTCACGCCTTACTGTCTGGCCCAATCGAAAGGACCATTTCCCTCCCTGGGTCGAAAATCCTTTTTTCCCTAGATCGAAGGATCCCCCCCTTGTATTTTATTTTTGTTTTCATTGACATCTTTTTATCTTTTTTTTAATTAACATTAAAATGAAATAAAAAAACACAAAGAACATTAGGCTAGTTTTTTCTATTAAAATTAACTTTGTTAATTAATCTCTTAATTATCTTAACATTTTCTCAAAAAAAAAAACTAAAATTAAATAGATTTAGATCATTTTCCCAAAATAAAATAAAACAACAAAAAGATTTCGTTCTTAGGATTTTTAGAGTTTATTTTCAGATTCGTGCGCGTTTATTTTATTGTAATTGCCTACTGGGATGTAATAGCTTAACTAAGACCCTTTACTGCTTTTATTTCCCCAATTTTTGGACATGTAAATAATCCCCCTCCCCGAAGCCTTGTAATAGCGTAGGATTTACAATTCTCGCACTTTAAATTCATGTACATATATTAACTGTTTAGATGTATGCTAACTAGGATTGCATGGCAAGATCTATCTTAATTTAAAATCAACCACAGCTCACCATAACATGTACAAAGATAACATAAACTGAAAATTGACACACTTGCACATGCCACTCTTAGGGTACACCTCACTTGATTGCCTCAAACGTGGTCATTAAGTATAGGATGTTTTAGAGGTCGTCCTTTGTCCCAAGATCATAAGTTGCCTCGAAATGGTTGCCTCGATAAAAATGATCTAAGATATTAGGATTACCACTAAGACGTCCTAATGTTGCTTTAGTGACCACACGTCCCTAAAATCGAATTGACCCGAAAACTCCAACGACGGTGCTACCTACTCCTCAATAGTGGGATAGCACTGTCTAAAGGACATTTACACAGTTTAATTCTTTTTGAGTAGGTAGAGGTTCTTAAGTACTTGCTCTCTTTTAAAAACAAAACAAAAACTTTTCACACTTACACTTTCTTCAAAAACAAAATTCTTTTCAAAACCCACAATCACAAAGAAAAGCAAACCTTTTGAAAACATAGTGAGCAAGTACCTAAGAGCCCGTGGATAACCACGGATAGAAAGGGTGCTAACACCTTCCCTTTCTATAATCTACCTCCCGAACCCGAGAAACATCTCGAAAAGGAATTTTTTTGTGCTTTTGTCCTTTCCTTTGTTGGATAAAATAAAAGACGGTGGCGACTCTTGCTTACCGCGACACTTTGCGAAAACAAACGCAAACGCGAACCAGCATTCCAAAAACAGTCAGTTCTCGTTCCCACCGACCACAGGGATCAAATCCTTAAATGTATTCGTAGTTTCAGCTTTAGTCATTATCCAGATCAAAGGGGAATGGGACACCAAACACCCTAACCTTATCCCCTAAAAAGAACATGTGTTGACATTGCTCCCACATTTTGAGAAGATTACCTTCGAGCATTTCCTGCGAGAAGAAAATCAGCTAGCAGACGCACTAGCCACAATGTCATCCATGTTTAAACTTAAATGGGATAACGAGGCTTCCCAGATCACCATTGAACGAATGGATGAACCAGCTCACTGTCACGAGATTAATACTGAAGAAGTAGTGGACCGGCCTTGGTTTCACGAAGTCAAGAGGTATCTCGATGCTCAAGAATATCCGGAAGGAGCTTCAGTCAATGATAAGAAGTTCTTAAGGATATTCTCTGCTAAATTCTTCCTTAGTAATGGAATTCTCTACAAACACAACCATGAATCTGTGTTACTTCGGTGCGTAGACAAGGTTGAAGCGGAAAAGATCATGGCTGAGTTAAATGAAGGCACTTTTGGCACCCATTCCAGTGGGCATACGATGGCAAAGAAAATTCTACGGGCAGGTTATTACTGGTCTACCATGGAAGCAGATTGCTATCAACACTCTCAAACTTGCCATAAATGTCAGATCTATGCTGACAAGGTGCACGTACCTCCGGTTCCTCTGAACATCTTGACGGATCCTTGGCCTTTTACTATGTGGGGCATCGATATTATTGGGGAAATCAAGCCAACAACCTCTAATGGACACCGCTTCATCTTAGTGGCCATTGACTATTTTACAAATTGGGTTGAGGCAGCCTCTTTCGTTTCCGTTACCAAGAATGTTGTAGCCCAGTTCATTCATCTGTCGGTATGGCATCCCAGAGAGGGTCATCACAGACAATGGTACGAATATAAACAATACTATGATCACCTCCTTGTGCGAGTAATTAAAGATCCAACATCACAATTCTTCCCCTTACCAGCCAAAGATGAATGGTGTTGTCGAAGCCGCAAATAAGAACATCAAAAAGATCATACAGAAAATGATAGTCACGTACAAAGACTGGCATGAGATGCTACCATTCGCTCTCCATGGTTATCGTACCACAGCACGCACATCAACTGGGGCAACACCCTACTCTCTGGTATACGTCATGGAAGCTGTCTTGCCTATTAAAGTCCAAATCCCCTCTCTAAGAATTATGAAGGATGCAGGACTAAACGAAGACGATTGGATCCAGACTCGACTTGATCAACTGAACTTGATTGATGAGAAAAGGCTTACTGCTGTCTGTCATGGTCAGATGTATCAAAAACGGATGATCAAGGCTTTCAACAAAAAGGTCAGATGCCAAGTGTATCAAGTCGGGGATCTGGTGATCAAACGCATCATACTGCCACAAGGTGATCCCAGGGGCAAATGGACTCCTACATACGAAGGACCATTTGTAATCAAAAGCATATTCTCTTGTGGAGCAATGATCTTGACCACCATGGATGGTGAAGACATATCGCACCCTGTGAACGCAGACATAGTCAAAAGATACTACGCATAAGACTCCCGCTAGGTTGACACACCATGGCAAAACAAGGGTATCCCGACGAACCAAAAAGGTTCAGGAAAAAATTAGGGATAAAACAAAAAAATCTGTACACCCGGCAAGTTGAAAACCCGAAAGGGAGGCTTGGGCAAAAAAGGGTATCCCGGAGGACTTAAAACCC
The DNA here is from genome assembly GCA_948472305.1 of Vicia faba. Classification (NCBI taxonomy): domain Eukaryota; kingdom Viridiplantae; phylum Streptophyta; class Magnoliopsida; order Fabales; family Fabaceae; genus Vicia; species Vicia faba. The sequence continues at coordinate 646,052,992 of OX451738.1, forward strand.
GAAAGGGCGGTCCAGGCAAAAGTTAGGGAATTAAAGCGTATGACTATGTCCCGTTGGATTACCTTTATGGACGAACTTTGGATTCAACTGACAAACTCAGCGGTTCTGATCAATCCAATCAACTCCGGACAAGGCAACAAATAGATAAGATGCTCAGAGACACGAAAGCTATAGCAGAATGGGAACCCCATGGGATTATTTCACATAGCTATCTTTTCTTTGTATCAAATTTTCATTTTTTACGATGGCATTCTCTTACTAGAATGTTTGTCTCGTTGTACAAAAATACTGACTCAAAATCAATACAAAGATATCCCTTTGAAAGTGCAAAACTATATTTTTTTCTTTACTATTATGTTTTGTTTACAAAAATGTCCAATGCTTTATTTTTGAACATTTGAACGTAATTACCGTTTACAAATGAACAAAATAGAAAGAAAATCACTGATGGATTTAAGAGGTAGGGAATCTCTCTAAGTTATTTCCATAAAACCCCCACAGTGTGCAGTTTAATCCCCAACGGAACAGAGCTTCCAGTTATCAATCCCCAGTAGAAGTCTTCCAATTTCTCAGGATTTCCCAACAGGATTTTACAAGCAGTACACGACATTCCCCTTATAACAGAGTTTATTTCTCTAAGAGGAAATTCATCAACACTTCAACTTCATAACATGAAGACTTACACTCCATATCCTCAACAACAGTCAGGGATTTATTTTCCCTAATCCAACAGTAGTGTAGTAGATTAGCTTACATACGCATACATCACATCCATATATTATGAACATCGATAACACGAATGCATTATACCTTGCACTTCATACAACATGACATTGCATATTAGCTAACATTTTTACCCTTTTCAGGATAAGGTTAATCAATAGCTGCCATTAACAATGTTCAAAGGCTTTTCAGATACAGTTCAGATACGCTCCAGACACGGATGCCATCCTGATAATCATTCATCTCTCATATACAGTTCAAATACACTCCAGACACGGATGCCATCCTGATACTCATTCAGATTCAATCTTCAGATATAGTTCAGATACACTACAGACACGAATGCCATCCTGATACTCATTCAGATTCATTCTTCAGATACAAGTTCAGATACACTCCAGACACGGATGCCATCCTGATACTCATTCAGATTCAATCTTCAGATACAAGTTCAGATACGCTCCAGACAAGGATGCCATCCTGATACTCATTCAGATTAAATCTTCAGATACAGTTCAGATACGCTTCAGATACGGACGCCATTCTGATACTCATTCAGTCTTAGCTTTCAGATATAGTTCAGATACGCTCTAGACAGGGACGCCATTCTAATATTCATTCAGATTCAACTTACAGATACAGTTCAGATACACTCCAGACACGGACGTCATTCTGATACTCATTCAGTTTCAGCTTACAAATACGGTTCAACAATCATCTATGGATGGCATCTACAAGCCCATCTCCGACAACTTTCTATCATCTCTCCAAATGGCATCTTTAAGCCCATTCCCTATACCATCAACCATCACATCACTGAGTGCAAATTTCTGGGCACTCTAATGTCCAATCATCTTCCATCTTCGAGTCACGAATGGAAAAACTCGCCAATATAACTCTTCAGGCTTAAGAAGATTGAACAGGGGCAGCTGTTGTACCCCAAAATTTGACCTCTCACTTATCAAGAACTTACTCACAAGATCTCCTTTGGCTCAAGACTGCACTAGGGTTGATCAGCTCAAGACACCTCCTTAAGCACTGATGACCAAAATTAGGGTTTGATTTGAACTTCCAATGCCCCATATGACTTTCATGGATCAATATGGACCCTCAAGATTACTCATTTCAAGTTTCAAGCTTTCGATCATACTTTTGCTCGGTCAATTGAGCAATTGACCTAAAAATCAGTTGTATTGGGGAAAAAGTCAACTATGGCCAATTTACAATCAAACTTCATAATTTTTTATCCACATCAACATTTTTAATGCATATGTATCATTTGATTAAGTTTGGACCATAATTCCTCAAGAAATTTGACAGAATCTCCAAAAGGACAAAATGGTCAAAATTAGGGTTTTGACTGGGAAAGAGCAATTTCTGATTTTTGACCTAGAAAATGATCAATTGGTTTAAGGAATGATCTCAAGAGTCCAATTTCATCAGTTTTACCTAATGACATGGCAAAAAACATTGCTCAAGTCCAATGGATTGATAGATGAATTTTCAGTCAACCGATCAAAAGTCAACTGTATACTGAAAAGTCAAACTTTTACTTTTTTGGTCAAATTCAAATGTCAAAGATGGCAATTCATCAAAAGCATGTCAAAATATGAAACTTATTCATCAATAAATCAAAAATTCAAGATTTCATTTTGAAAAGTTAAAATTTCTAAACTTAGAAATTTTTCTAAGTGTTGGAAATTTCTTATTTTTTCACAACTTTGAGAAATATTTTCACCATGAAGAAAGATGATTCAAAAGAAACTTCCAACATGAAAGTTATAGATCTCCACGAAATTTACAACTCTGCTTCACACAACTCCTTCCAAAAGTGCTTGGATCTCAAGTTATAATTTTAAGAATACATGGTCATGAAACAAAAAGACTTAGTGAAATTTTGCCCTAATTTGGTCAGGATTTTGACCCAACTTCATGGAACTTTTTCATATAGTCCCAAGGGGAATTTTAAAAAGTGTTTCAAAGATAGGTTGTAGAGAACATTACAAGCTTTCCAAAATGTACAAGAACTCCTTGATATCATTTTTAAGTAGGGAGAATCGAAGAGATGAAGTTAGGGTTTTATCACTTGAATTACAAGTCATTTTGTGATGAACAAATTCAAAATTCAAAGTTATGCTGCATAACCTCTACTTTGCAGGCCTCAAACTTGTTAGGCACTCCATAATTAATTGCTTGCACAACTATTATAGGTCTCATTTCAAGCATTCAATTCAAGGTCATGCTTTATATCCATATTGGGAAGAAAGTGCACAATGCCATTTTGATAAAGTTACTTTTTGCACAAAACTTGATATTGAGCCTTGCACTTGTTCTCTTCTGACCATACAAGTCCCATAACTCATAAGAAACTTGTTAGACACTTACAATCACTCAGCCCATGCTTATACTTCCCCTTGAAACTTGTTTTCCCACTTTTCTTGAAAATCAAGTAACATAGAAAATAGCTTGTAACTTGTACTTCTGACTTTCCAAAGCACTCAAACCCTTTTGCTTATACATACACAAGCCATTTACCATAAATCCCACACATGCTTGACTCCTGAAAACACCAAGAACACAGAATCACCAAAAACACTTCAAAACTTGTCATTTCTGAGTTTTGAATCCAATCTCCAAATTTACTCGGGAGTTTATTGACCTTTTACTTTCAAAAGCTTCTAAACAACATATACAAAAAATGCCAACACCTGCAGCATCGTTGTAACACCTCCATCATCATCCACCATTTTCAAAAACAACACCTTGCACCTTGACTTCTCCAGAAATCCTCAGGTACTTTCAGCTCAAGCTAAGCATCCCATTAGCTTCCTGGGAACTTGAGGAAGCTAATCCAATCATTGGAACTAACTGAAATCTACTCAAACTCCAAACTTGATACCCTCTTGCAAGGTAAGTTTTCTGACTTTGGAACTTTTCATACAGGCATCATTAATGGTTTATTGTGAATGAAAAATGTAGATATCATTGCCCTAAAGCTAACCACGTCTATAGTTTTCATTAATTTTGCTTGAGCTTAGAGAATTTTAAGATTGAAATTTCTGAGATTTTTAGGGTTCAGATTAGGGCCATTAAAATTCATGCTTTTCTTTGATCTTTAATTTTATTGCTTTGCATTTCTGAAATCGTGAGGAAATTTGCTACAATTTTCCTGTTTACAGTTTTCATTTTTGTTGAGATTTGAATAAGATACAGAGGCTCTGACTGGCCGTGAGGTTGAAGATGAAGTTCAAGCCATGGACTTGTTTATTATCATATATTTATTGTTTTGATTATATAAATAGATGTATAGCCACCCTAGTGGTAGAAGCGCACGCCTGTGACTGGAGGGACCTGGGTTCGAGCCCTAGTGGTACCCTTTTGGATTTTTTATATTTTTCACACTTTCTGACTTTTTTGGACAGGCGTCTGGGCCTCCCTTGGGCCTTATTGTTTTTTTCTTACTTCTGACCCCCTGTTGGCTATTTACACCCTGGCCCATTTTTATTTCTTTTTCTTATTTTTATTTATTTATTTTCTTAAATATTTAATCTAATATTAAAATCAGAAAAAATATAAAAAATATTAGATTTATATTTTAATATAGTTTATTTATTTTTTACACAAAAAAATTATTTTTATCACACTTCATTTATTTTACTAATTATTTTTTATAAATTTAATTAAAAAAAACTAGGGTTTTTAGCTATTTTCTTTTACACCATTTAAATGTTTTATTTTAATATTTAAAAAGACCAAAAATATTTTATAATACTAAATTATTTTTAAGACAAAAATACTAAAAATATTCTTCTTCTAAACTTAATTTCTTTTAATCAATTAATAGATTAGGGTTTTATTTTCTTTTTCTAGTAAATTTAGGTTTTACTTTTTACTAATTTAATTAATTATTTTCCTTTAGTTAATTAGGTTAAAACAAAATCCCTTTTCCCTAAAAAATCCAAACAAACATCCATTCTCTTTACATTTATATTCTTGTACCTTTATTCATTTTGTACATTATTTATTTCAATTCTTGTATCAATTCAATATGGTTGTAATAGATAATTAGACTTTATTTTCTTGCAATCCCCATTTATAATTTGTACACCCCCTCCCACAATTATTGTAATAGCGTAGTAATTTTAAATTCCACAATTTATCGCTTTACATATAAAATGCTAGTGATTAGGGTTTGCATGGAAATACTAAAACCAATCAATTAGAAAACTCAAATTAAAGACAAAACCAAGCATGAAGCACAATAAACTTGCACACAAGCACCCCTAGGGTAAATCCACTTGGTTGTCTTACAAAATGGTAATGTTACGCATGTGAGGTATCTTAGCAAAAACAAGCAAAATATAAGATCATAGTCCCTCGATGACGCTATCTAAGTTGCCTTTTAAATGATCTTAGTCCCTAAAAGAGAATGCTAAGATACCTTGCAACATTGCTAATCATGGTTATACGATGACCCACGCCCGTCCCGTTTACATCCAAAGATAGGGTTACTTATCAAATTAATGGTAAGATAACAATGTCAAAGGAAAAAGGAAATGAACATGAAAGACTTTTGAGTAGGTAGAATGCTCCTAATTACTTGCTCACTTTCAAAACAAAAAAATCCTTTCTATTTTCAAAACAAACACCTACACTTTCAAAACATCTTTCAAACTTGAAAACATTTTCAAAAGATCAAACACTTTGTATACATTCTTACGAACGAGAATCATTACAAAGTTTGCCTAAACAATGGCCTCTTTACAAAATACTTTCAAAAACCACACAAAGCACAATTTCAAACAAAAGCAAGTGATATAGTAAGTAACTAAGAGCCCATGGAAAACCGTGGATGAAAAGGGTGGTAATACCTTCCTTTTTCATAATCTACCCCCCGAACTCAAGAAACAATCTCAAAGGTCATTTCTGTGCTTTTTCACCTTTCCTTTTGGATAAAAGAAAAGTCAATGGTGACTCTTGCTAACCGCAACATTTGCGATCAAACGCAAAACCTTCAAGTCAGTTCTCCCACTGTATCACAGTAAGTCACTCTTGTATCTTTTGATACTTGTGGTAGACATAATGTTCTCACTCAGAAGCCTTTAGGTAATAAGTTGAGTGTTGTTCTTGGTTGAAACTTTTAAGCAAAACCAAGTATTATTCTTAGTTAAGAGTCTTAACTAAATATTTTTATGGTGGAAGATTGTTATTCCTTTTTGGTTTCTTAAGACATTCCCAAGGACTGGGATTGTTTGATATCACTATGGTGATTGAGAGTGAGATGGTGATTTATCATAGCTAGGAGCTTCCTAGATAGAATTTGCACTGGGTAGGGATTAATTTATAAGTTGTAAACTGGGACAATTTAGGCTTAGAATTAATACTGTTGATAGTGGATTTCCTTCCTGTCTTGGTAGCCCCCAGCTGTAGGTGATGTTTCACATAACTGGGTTAACATTTGATTGTGTTCTTTATCATTATGCATTTAAATTTTGCATATTATTTTAGTTTGATATTACTATTCGTTCTGTCTACAGATGTCATAACATATGTCCTGACATCATGTTCTGATGTTGGAAACATCAGTATGAACATGTTGTACTATATGTCATAAAATTTCAAATTAGAATATAATCAATCAAGTAACCTATTCCCAATGAAATTGAAGGTAAAACGTTTTTAGACAATTTATCGAACACTTAGTGTGCTCTTTAATTTTCCATGAATTCCTTTAATTTTTTTTATGTTAAAAACTATTACAATCAAAGGGATTAAGAACAACAACAAAATGATTTAAACTTTCAAATAATATTTCTAACCTAATCAATTTGCACAATCAAGAGTATAATAAATTGTTAACAAAATATAAAAGGAATAAAGAGAGATAGAGAGAGAGATAGATAGAGAGAGAGAGAGAGAACGACACAAGGATTTGTTAAGAAAGTTCGTCAATCATCCTCACTATGGCTACATGTCCCCTCAATTCCATTTTGGAATTGATACTAATTTCTTACTATTTGCAAAAGTATCTTTATAAGAGAAATGTTGCAATAGACCCCTACAACACTAATGGTTGATGATGATCCAACAAAATTCCCTTTGGCTTGATGGAGTTAGATCAAGCCCCCAAGAACTCCAACTGATCCACTGTCTCGCGCTACAAAGTTGAAGGAAAAGTGTTTACAATATTCACTCGACTGAATCAAATTGCAAGCTTGTTGTCACCCAAGACTACCTGACATTTCATCATCTCATGCTACTTGGCTTGCAAAAAATACCCTGTTCTTAAAGGTCTTCACTCGGTCGAATCTAATATCGACATAATGTTGTTAAAAACCCTCAAATCTCCACATGATCTTGAGTTAAAAATTCTCGCGGTTTTTCCGAATGAAACCCCCTTGATTTTCAACCCAATCTTAGGTTACAACCAACCTAAATTGAACATTATCAATTGATTCTAGATGGAACCCAAACAATGAATGATTATTTGTACGTTGCTTATGTGTATGCATAGGGTCAAAGTCCAAGATGAAGAGCAATTAAGTAAGTGTTTATAGTTTCATCAAAATGAAAATGATGCATGTATGAGATATATATATATATATATATATATATATATATATATATATATATATATATATATATATATATATATATATATATATATATATATATATATATATATATATATATATATATATATATATATATATATATATATATATATATGTGTGTGTGAGACTTGGAGGCAAAAGAAAGACCTATAAACACAAAATAAAAACTTATTTTTGAAGTTTGGTACAGGATGTGTCAACACATGTAAGTTATGTGTTGACACATGCATAACAGAATTGGACACATGTGTCGACCTGTAGCAAGTCATGAGTCGAAACAAACTTCTAGATATTATCAGGCTTTAAAACAACAGCACATGAGTCGACATGAAGCTTTTATATATCGACACATAGAGTAGTTTAAAGGAATGTGTCGATACGAACAAGAGGATGAGTCGACACAAACTTACAAAGAGTTATTTTTTTTAAAACAACAACACATGTGTCGATACAAAACTCGTATGTGTTGACACATGCACATGAATTTTGTGCAATAACTGATTTTTGTTTTATGAGACCAATGGATAACCTAACCAAACTTGTTCTATATGCTTCTTAAGGTTACTAATAACTTATAATGCAAGGGTGAACATAAATACTCAGAGATACCGTTCAATGTACATAAAATCTATATCAATACCTAGTTTAGACATCATGAAAAACATCTAAAAGAGAAATGCATCCAATGTATTGTGAAATTGCTCTGAAACTGGACTTGGATGGAGAGATTTAGTGCATGATTTGACTTTATTTTTGTTTGGTTCACTTCTGGAGACTTCAAGGAAGATTTATAGATTAAGAGTTTGCTCTGAAATTGCTTGAAGAGAATTCACGATCTCAACACTTTGGAAGGAAAATTTGGTGTTTGAGCAGGGTGATTTTGGCTCACTAAAGCTTGAAAAATGATGGAGTGAGGTCCTCTATTTATAGGAGATGATGACGGAATGCTTAAGCGTGTGAAATGATAAAAGAAATCCTTTAATTCGTGTGAATCTATCAAGTGAGAAAAGTGTGGCATCCAATCCCTCAAAACTCAGCTTAACCTTGCATTTTGTGTGTCATTTAGCTTATGGACACTTGATTAAACATGTTTAAGCTTAAAACTTGTGATAATTTGGCATGTAAATGCATTTAACTTGAATCAAAATTCTAACCAAAGTGGAATTTTCAATTTCATGCACCCTACTTTGAACCCTTGGAAAACAATGCTTAAGGAACCTTTATGGATCAATATTTTTCACAAATACTCACATCATGACAAAGATCATAATGTGACAAGAAAGGTTACATTTGGATGCTTGTGTAAAAAGTTATGACAATTGGAAGTTGGCACGAAATTCTGACAATGCAAGCTTGAAAAATTCTAAGTCCCAATGCCTATAATGACATGTAATGTATCAATGAATACCATGGCCTTCCAAGCATAATTGTGAAGGTTGAGAAAAACACAAGAAATTGGGGGTTTGAATTGGGTTTACAAAAAAATTTCTTTGCAAATGCTTCTCACAAACGAACAATGATAAACAGACTAGAAGAGAGAAGTCACACAATCACTTTATACAAGTTCACATTTGAAAAGAATACACTTGTCCACCCGCCAAGGTGATTTTTCCTTAGAAAATGACTTAACACAATAATATGTAAATATTACAACAACGTCTAAGAGTTTAGAAAAACTCCTTAGCCCTCTCAAGTAATTTTGACTACAACTTAGTCACTTAAGGAATTCAAATCTTGAAAGATTTACAATTAAATAGTGTTTACAATAGTGCTTGAAAGAAGCATATTCAACACTATAATGAAGAACAAATATTTACACACAAATATGAGAAAAAACTCTTGTGTATACAACAATGATATAACACAATAATGAGCAACAACTCTTGTGTTATTGAGATTAGAAGTTAAAACAAATATGTGCAACAACTCTTTGTGTTTTTGAATATCTCTTGAATATTTTATCTCTTGTTTTCTTTGCATAGTAACTTTTCAATTTAATGCTTCAATTTTTTTTCCTTGAATCATTATCATCAAATAAAGTAGTCATTCCTTTATATAGGCTGAGAAAGAAGACCGTTGGATAGACAAAATGTCACTTTCTTTTTCCAGCTGCTACAACTGTAGCATCAAAACGGGGGAGACAAATCCTTTTCATCTTTACAACGTAGTATTTAACGTAGTTGAATAGGTCTTGTACTAGTTGTATTGTATTCTTATTGTGCAAGTTTCTGATCTTTTCTTCTGATAAAATACTTCTGATCTGAAGTAGGACAGGGCGCAAAAGAGGTCATGTCTTCGTTCTTAATCTTCTGATGGATTTTTTTTATTTGAATTGATAAATATTCCAGAAGATGATTCATTGTAATGTTCACAAATGTATCTGAGTCTTCAGAATCAAAACTTTGTCTTCATACTTGTAGCAACAACTTATCTGACAAACAGTTTCTTGATATTTGAGCTGGAAGCAAAAGCTTATTATGAGAAGAAATTTATCTTGATTTCTGATCTTTGAAGCAAAAGCTTGATATCTAATCTACATACATGGAGATACTTTTTGTGGACACACTTGTGACTTATAAAGCAACAACTTATCTGGAAAAGTATGCGTGGATCCTTTTTCTGGCGACTCATTCAGCATTCATTACAACTACTGATGTTTCTTCAAAAACTGATAATGGTCTTTCTGAGATGTGCCAAGTACAATTCAGATGATTCTTCAGACAACAGTCATGAATCAATTGGAATATTTTATCTAGACACTCGAGAAACTATTAAATAACAAAAAAAATTCATATAAAATATATGTATTGTTATCATCAAAGCTCATAGATTATACGTAGAACCAAATCTTGTTCTAAAAATCTTCCCCTTTTTGATGATGACAAAACCATGTACTTTGATGAAACAATTTTACAAGGTTATATCAATTAATGTATCCGAGTAAGTTTTAGAAAAACTCCCCCTGAGATAAACAATCTCCCCCTAGTCAAACAATCTCCCCCTGAGTTAAAGACTTAACAATATTTAAATGAATAAGGAACATCCGAGCATTGTCAACTATATCAGAGCCTAGTTTTATCATAATTTATTTTTATCAGAGCTTAATTTATTTCGAAAACTTCTAATTCTTAGAAGTTCTATATCAGAGGCTAATTTTTCATATCCAATGAGACAATAGAAGTTCGTCATCAAAACCTTCTAAACAATCTGAACTTGATCATTTTTCTTATCAACAAGTACCTGAAACAAAATTCTCAACAACAATCTTGCATATTTATTTTTTTAGAATGTAAGCAATGGGATTTGGAGATTTAGATAAATCAAAATCATCACTATCTTTCTCCCCCTTTTTGTCATAATCAAAAATATGTTAGGAAATTGAAAAATAGTTAGAAACGTCAGTTGTGATAAAAACACAATTAACACTCATCTTAAGGACAAGAAAACATTATGAAACAAACTGTTATGAATTAAAAGAGATACTTCATAGAAGGAACAAAGAGTTCAGAAAAGAAAACAACTAAAACACAAAAAAAACATTTAAACAGGCTGCCTAAAGTGCCTAAGGATTGTAGGAGAAAGGGTTCTTCTGAACAAGGAGTTGAGCCAACATGTTCTGAATATTATTTTTGACTTCATCCTGCTTGTCAAGCCTTTATTTAACCATGACTTGTTATTTTTTGCATGTTATCAAGAGTTTTCATTAGAGTAGAAAAGCTTTTCTGTTTATCTGAGCCCTTGGAGGTATCTTCGATATTTTTCTCAGCAATCATTCTAGCTGCTTTCTTAGTTGCTTTTTTCGCGGCAGTAATCTCAACAACCTTCTTCTCAGCAACCTCTCTTTTTACAGCCCTTTGAGCTTCTAGAGCCATGTACCTTACTTGTACATGCTTCACAAACTTTTATTTACTCTGAACAGAAATATTCCTGATTCTGAGAACCTTAACAACCATCCATCTGTTAAACTTGTTCCAGCTATAATTCACAAAAGAGGAATTATTGTTGGAGTTAGACTCCTCATGGAGCTTCTTTAATATATTTAAAGCACTGTCTTTAAAGTTAGAGATAACTTTATCAAGACTAAGGCTAAGAGGATGAGTAACAGAGGTATGATGAACATAAAGAGTTTCGTCATCAGGGCCAATTTCCTCATTAGAATCATTTTCTTCAGAAAAAATTTCATTAGAGTCTTAGGAACCGTAAGTGAATGAGAATTCATTGTTAGGATGAGGAAAATCAGGATCAGAAGGTTCAAAAGTGATGGTAAGATTTAAAGAAGTTGGAGTGGTGTTGGTTGTGAAAGAGGAGAGAGATGGAGGATTGTTTAAAATGGTGAGAGGTTCTGAAGTAGGAAAATCAGACGATTGATTATTTATGGTGAGGGTGGATTCTACAACAACAGAGTCAGAAGTTGGTAGGGATGAGATAGTGGTAAGAGGAGATGCTGAAATACTGGTGATTATTTGTTAAGATGTAGAAGTGGATGTTGAGGTGATGTCAATGGAGGATGAGAAGGCAAATGAAAGAAGTGATTCAGTTAAGGGAGGTGTAGAGGTTTAATGAATAAAGGTTGGAGGTTTGAAAGAAAATGATGGAAAGGAGGTTTCTGAGGTGGATGTTAATGTGATTTGTGTAGAGGATGAGATTATTTTGTATTTATTAAGAGGAGCAGAAATAGAGGTTGGTGAAGGTGGAATGGATGAAGTAGTAACTGTGGTAGTAGTTTGTGAAGGTGGCAAAGGAATTGATGTAGTAATTATTCCAAAAATAGGACCAAAAATAGAAGGATTAAAAGGTTTACCAAATGGAATAGTAGTAACAGCTTTCTGAGCATAATTCTCAGAGACTCATGGTCCCAGAATTCTTAGCTGCTTCTCTTGAGTCTTCTTCTTTTTCTTCAGGGTAGTATTGGATTTCCTTTTAATTTGAGAAGGGAGTTTATCCAAAAGTGAGTCATACTAAAATGCATATGTGTCAGCCCATTCATCTCCCCGACGATTGAGATAACTTTCCAGGACCTCAGGTGGATTAAGTTTAGTGAAGAGAGGATAACCATCTACTGGTATCCTTTGATTCTTAAGACTTTGCAGATCACCAAGAACTTTTGGTTTGATCATAACCTATGACTTCTCAACAATGTTCATACTCTTAAGATTGTTTCCATTGAAGGGTTTTCCAGTTATTGCTATTAAATCATTCATGAGCTTAAGATTTGTTAGATGGTCTATAAGACCACTTTCAATTAGAATGTTTGAAATGAGTTTTGCCAGAGGAATATAGGTTTTCTTCGGCTTTCCAATTTCATCGCTTCTAGTTTCTTTAACAGTATCTCTCAAATAGTTAAAGAGAATAGATGGAAGATGTATCATAGTTCCTTTTAACAGATAAAACAAAATGAAATTTTGATTTGCATTGATGTAATCCATTGAGCTGTTAGGAGGTCTTGGGTGAATGCACCCCAAAATGATCCTAAGCGACACACAAAGATTCTTGGGGAGTTCCATAACCTTAGTATACAGTTTTTATTCATGGAGACCTTGAATCTATTAGAGATTGTAGGTGTTATTACATTCACCAGATATTTTTATTTTGAATTGGCATGATAAACCAATTTTCCAAAAATATGTAGCATAGGCTGTCCAAAAATACCATTAAAATAGTGGAAACTAAATTCATGAGGTTACAAAATATTAGAGTTTTAGGAGTGCAATCTCAGTATTGTTTTGCACATACTCCACCTGAAAATATCAAATTGAATTCATTAGGTTACATAATCCTTGAATAGTTGTAATGATTTATAGTGATGTAAACCACAAACTGGTCCTGAAACTGTTGTTTGTCTATGTTTACCCAAAAAAGGTGATAAGTTTGTGGTTACAGCAAGTCCTAAACAACAATTTTTTCACCCCGCTTGGTAATTTTTTTTACTTTAGTATACGAATGGTCCCCTTCACATTATAATTTTACCTTTGAATCACCAGAATCATCGGGAGACATCCTCTTCGCATTTATTGTAGGTGTCGCAGGATCAGCTAAGTGGGAAGAGGTAATTTCAGGTTGCTGATTCACATGAAAAAAGAGTGTTTACAATGAGGAAAACTTATTGTAAAACATAGTAACTAAGAAAATTAAGTTGGAATAGGCGTAAATTGTTACACGAGTTAGAAAATCAATGGTGACGTCTGGCCTACACTCTCCAGTTTCTGAAGCAGTTCAAAAAAGACAGTTTGCAAACAATCCATCATGAAATGAAAAACCATTAGAACAAATACGATATCATAAAGTAAGGGTAATATAACACAATTGGTGTGCCAAAAATACGACTTGGACAGACTGAGAAGTGGCCTCAATGGTTGCATTTCCCTTATTTAATGATGGAAGATCGAAATTGTTTATGTTTAATTACATGTTTGAATCTGTAATGTTAATCAAACATGAAGTGGGTGAAAACCTACTCCGTGACATCAAGACTTGGTTGATTTCCAAGTTGTTTCATAAGTTGTTCGTCCTTTAGAAACATCACCACCCTTCCATTTTTCCATCGAGGTTGCCACTTTACTTTGAAAGCAAATTTTAGACCCAACGTGGCATCCAGAGCTAGTGGAAAGTCCAAGGGGTCTGTTATTCCTGCCTTTAAACCAAATTTCAACCAATTATCCATATGTGGCTTATATAATGAACATTAATTCTAAAATAAGTCACATGGTAGTGGTTGTTACTTCTATCATTGTTGGTTGTAGTTGTGCAGCCGATGTATTCAAAAGTTCTGCAGCCTCGTTGTCCCAAAATACAAAGTATGCATTAGTACCATCATGGACAACTTTAATGACTATCTTAAACCTACATGATAGACTAAATCAGTAGTCAGGGTAATAAATAAGATGGTTAGAAAAATTTGCTGCAGTTGTCAACAAACGTTTACCTCCAAATCTCTGCCTCTGTACGGTGTTTATCCCTGCATAAGTAAGGTGGAGCCTCGCCTTTGGTGAGCTGAGGTCATTGGTGCCAAGATTTGTAGATCCAACAATTTGAATCAGCAATCAATTGAGTAGTAGTAGTAGTAGTAGTAACGGTTGCACATGTTGTGGTCTATCATAAATTTTTAAAATAAGGAGAAGTTAGCATGATAATCAGTTTGAAATGTGTTGAACCCCAATTTTTGCCCCTAAGATCCCTTCATCATATCATATCAATTCAATCACAACAAGATCACATTAGGGTTTGTTTCTTCTCCCTATATTTAGCTTTTTCTCTAGGAGGAATCACCAAGCACCTTGACTTATATTTTATGATCATCCATGTTTTGTATTGGTTATCCTTTAACTAATAAATACAATGAGTGTTTTCCCCAATTATTGATGTTGTAGGTAAAAGCATAATAAATTCCATCAAGATTGATCTAGGGATTCATGAGTTCATTTTTGTGCCTCCCTCAACAAAGTTTTATTGAGATTCAAGCCTCATCATTAAAGATTGTTGTACCCCAAATTTTGCCCTCTCTTTTCTCAAGACATTTCTCACAAAGATTTTCAAAAACTCAAGTTTGCACAAGTACAATTGGAATTTTAATCCCCCATTTAGTTTCCATATAATATTGGGCTCTCAAGCATCAGGTCAAAGAAAGGAGGAAGAGGCAACTGACGAAAGGGGAAAAGCAGATCGAAAGGAGTGATTGTAGATAACAGCTTGAATTCAAAATCTGGTTCAGGTTGTTCGAACCACATGAATGATTTAAAAGGAGTGATGGGAAGTGTTGTACCCCAAAATTTTCCCTCTCACTTATCAAGAATTTACTCACAAGATCTCCTTTGGCTCAAAGACTGCACTAGGGTTGATCAACTCAAGACCCCTCCTTAAGCACTTTTTGAATTTCCAATGCCCCATATGACTTTCATGGATCATTATGGACCCCCAAGATTACTCATGACAAGTTTCAAGCCTTGGATCACACTTTTGCTCAGTCAATTGAGCAGTTGACCTAAAAATCAATTGTATTGGGGAAAAGTCAACTATGGCCAATTCATAGTCAAAATTCATAATTTTTGATCCAAATCAACATTTTAAACTCATATTTATCATTTGATCAAGTTTGGACCATAATTCCTCAAGAAATTTGATCAAATCTCCAAAAGGGCAAAATGGTCAAAATTAAGGTTTTGATGGGAAAGGGCAATTTCTGATTTTTGACCTAGCAAATGATCAATTGGCTTAAGGAATGACCTCAAGAGTCCATTTGCATCATTTTGACCTAAAGAAATGGCTCAAAACATTGCTCAAGTCCAATGGATTGATAGATGAATTTTCAGTCAACTAATCAAAGTCAACTGTATACTGAAAAGTCAAACTTTGAATTTTTGGTCAAATTCAAATGCCAAAGATCACAATTCATCAAAACATATCAAAATATGAAAATTATTCACCAAGAAATAAAAAATTCAAGATTTCATTTTGAAAAGTTAAAATTTCTAAACTTAGAAATTTTTCTAAGTGTTGGAAATTTCTTATTTTTTCATAACTTTGAGCAAACTTTTCACCATGATGCAAGATGATTAAAGAAAAACTTCCAACATGAAAGTTGTAGATATCCATGAAATATACAACTTTTCTTCACACAACTTCTTCTAAAAGTGCATGGATCTCAAGTTATAATTTTAAGAACATGTGGTCATAAAACAAAACACTTAATGAAATTTTGCCCTAATTTGGTCAGGATTTTGACCCAACTTTATGGAACTCTTTCATATAGTTCTAAGGGTAATATTAAAAAGAAATTCAAAGATGGATTGTATATCATATTACAAGCTTTCCTAAATGTCCAAGAACTCCTTGAGATCATTCTTGAGTAGGGAGAATCGAAGAGGTGAAGTTAGGGTTTTATTACTTGAATTACAAGTCATTTTCTGATGAACCAAGTTCAAAATTCAAACTATGATGCATTAACTCTACTTTTCAGGCCTCAAACTTGTTAGGAACTCCATAATTAATGGCTTGCACAGCTATTAGAGATCTCATTTCAAGCATTCAATGCATGGACATGCTTTATATCCATTTTTGGAAGAAAGTGCACATTGCCATTTTAATAAAGTGACTTTTTGCACAAAATTTGTTCTTGAGCCTTCCACTTGTTCTATTCTGATCACACAAGTCCTATAACTCATGAGAAATGGTTTAGACACTTACGATTACCCAGCCCATGCTTGTACCTCACATTGAAACTTGGTTTCCCTCTTTTCTTGAAAATCAAGTAACCTAGCCAAAAGCTTGTAACTTGTACTTCTGATTGTCCAAACCACTCCAACCCTTTTGCTTATAGATACACAAACTATTTGCATCAAACACATGAATGCTGGAGCGCTCAAAACACCTAGAACTCAGAATCACCAAAAACACTTCAAAACTTGTCATTTCTGGGTTTTGAAGCCACTCTTCAAATCCACTCGTGCGTTTCTCGGCCTTTTGTATTCAAAAGCTTCTAAACAACATACACAAACAATCCCAACACCTGCAGCATCATTGTAACACCTCCATCCTCATACACCATTTTCAAAAACAGAGCTTTGCACTTGGACTTCCCCAGAACTCCTCAGGCCCTTTCAGCTTAAGCTAAGCATTCCATTAGCTTCCTGGGAACTTGAGGAAGCTAACCCAACCATTGGAACTCCTTGAAAGCTGCTCAAACTTCAAACCCGATACCCTCTTGCAAGATAAGTTTTCTAACTTTGGAACTTTTCATACAGGCATCATCAATGATTTATTTGTGAATGAAACATAAAGATATCATTGCCCTAAAGTTGAACATGTCCATAGTATCCATTAATTTTACTTAAGCTTAGAGAATTTTGAGACTATAATTTCTGAGATTTTTAGGGTTCAGTTTAGGACCAATAAAATTCATGCTTATCTTTGATCTATAGTTTTAATGCTTTACATTTCTGAAACCATGAGGAAATTTTCTACAAGTTTCATGTTTACAGTTTTCATTTTTGTTGAGTAATGAACAAGTTACAGTTGGTCTGGCTGGAGGTTAAAAATAAAGTGTAACTAAGGGCGCATTTTGTATCATATATTTATTGGTTTGCTTATGTTAAAGGATGTATAGCCACCCCAGTGGTAGAAGCGCGCGTCTGTAACCTTTGGGACCTGGGTTTGAGCCCCAGTGGTACCCTTTTGATTTTTCATACATTTTTGCATTTTGATTTCCTCTTTTTTGCAGGCGCTGGGCTCCATCTTTTGGCCTTTGTTTTTTTGTTTTTACTTTCTAACCCCCCCCCCCCCCCCCCTGTGGACTATTTGCGCCCCTGGCCCAATTTTATTTTATTTTCTTATTTTTATTTCATTCATTTTCTTAAATATTTTTCATAATATTAAAAATACAAAAATATTAGATTTTTAGTTTGACATAGTTTATTTATTTTTTCTCATAAAAATTATTTTTAATTAATAAGTACTTTATTTATTTCACAAAATATATTGTAAATTTAATTAAAATAATTGGTTTTATTTATTTTCTTTTTGCACCAATTTAAATATATTATTTTAATATAAAAAGGCCAAAATATTTTATAAAACTATAAATTATTTTCAAGACAAAAAATACAAAAATACTTTTCTTAAACTTAATTTCCTTTTAATCAATTAATAGACTTAGGTTTTTTTATTTAAGATCTTTTCTTAGTAAATTAGGTTTACTTTTATTATTTTAATTAATTTTTTTCTTTTAATTAATTATGTTAAAACAAATTCCTTTTTATCATAAAAAAAATCCAAACAAAAAGATCCATTTTCTTTGCATTTAGATTCTTGCATATTCATCTTGTACATTATTTATTTCAATACTTGTACAAATTGAATTTGGTTGTAATAGATTAGTTTGGTTTATATTCTTGAAATCCCCATTTAAAATTTGTACACTCTCCTCCAACAAGTATTGTAACAGCGTAGTAACTTTAAATTTCTCAATTTATCGCTTTGTATATAACATGCTAGTAATTAGGGTTTGTATGGAAAGACTAAAACGAATGCTTAGAAAACCCTAATTCAAGATAAAATAAAGCATGAAAACAATACACTTGCACACAAAAACCCCTAGGGTAATTCCACTTGGTTGCCTTTACAAAGTGGCCATATTACGCATGTGAGGTATCTTAGCAAAAAACAAACAAATATAAGATCATAGTCCCTCGATGACGCTATCCAAGTTGCCTTTCAAATGATCTTAGTCCCTAAAATAGAATGCTAAGATACCTTGCAACATTGCTAATCATGGTTATACAATGACCCACTTCCATCCCGTTTACATCCAAAGATAGGGTTACTTACCAAATCAATGGTAAGATAACAATGTCAAAGGAAAAGAAAATGAACAAGAAAGACTTTTTGAGTAGGTAGAATGCTCCTAGTTTCTTGCTCAATTTCAAACAAAACATCCTTGCTATTTTCAAAAAAAACACCTACACTTTCAAACATCTTTCAAACTTGAAAATATTTTCAAAAGATCTAACATCTTTGTATACATTCTTATGAACGAGAATCATTACAAAGATTGCCTAAACAATGGCCTCTTTACAAAATACTTTCAAAAACCACACAAAGCACAATTTCAAACAAAAGCAAGTGATCTAGCAAGTAACTAAGGGCCCATAGAAAACCATGGATGAAAAGGGTGCTAATACCTTCCCTTTTCATAATCTACCCCCTGAACTCAACAAAACAATCTCAAAGGTATTTCATGTGCTTTTTCACCTTTCCTTTTGGATAAAAGAAAAGTCGGTGGAGACTCTTGCTAACCGTGACATTTGTGATCAAACGCAAAACCTTCAAGTCAATTCTCCCACCGTATCACAGAACTGGCGACTATGCTGGGGGATTCTATAAAGTGGGGTTACCTTAGGGTTAGATCACATTTACTTGCTTTCATTGTTGGACTATTTGCTTTACATTATGGTTCTTTGTTTGGGTTTGAATCCTCTACCCAGATTTGGGATACTTTATAGGTAAGTAGCAATACATTATGGAAACTGTGCGGGGTATACCGACATGGTCTAAGAAATAGCTACGTTAGTGCGACATATTTGTGGGTACCGGTAGCCCATGAGTTAATCAAGGAGAATACAGGGCTAATGAGTGATGTCATAAAGCACTAATGAACTTTTAGAACCTTTACTTGACCAACTTGGCCATTAGGACGTAGTGAGATGACCGACTTTGATGCAGTCCGAAGTTAGTAGATACTCAATACTACACTCATTGAGGTTTGGTTTTTTGAGATATTTCGGTCACCATTAAAGAGGCTTGTGCTGAAACAATGCTCAAAGAAACAAACCAGTGATATTGAGCTCCTTAGAACCCGGTTACTATTACTAGGACAGGTTCGAGCCAACTAAACTTCAAGAGGGTACTTACCTATGAGACTCCATGCAAGCCTAAACCTAAGGACTTGTTTGCTTTGCTTTGTATATACATACTTGTACATAACATCATACACATTCACTAATCATTTCAAGGATCTTGGGATTTATCTTTGTTTTGTTTTGTAGGACATGGATTCTATTCGCAGGAAAACCATTCAAGTCAATCTTGTAAGGATTCCTCCTCAACTTAAAGAGCTAGCATCAAGGATTCCTGAAAATTCTCCATTTACCGAGAGACATGGTCGCCTAATTAACTTGGTCACCTCCGACACAAATGAGGACATGATGAAGGTGCTCTTTCAGTTATTTGATTCTTTACACCATTGCTTCACATTTCCCGATTATCAACTTGTGCCAACTTTGGAAGAATTCTACCAACTCTTGAGGATTCCCATTCTCAATCAACTACCTTTCAGCGGTACGGAAAGAGAACCAAAACCAGAAGAGATTGCTCAAGCTCTACACTTGAAGTCATCTAATGTCACAACTAATTGGGAAACAAGGAGTGGTGTCAAAGGCTTCCTAGCAAAGTTCTTGTTTGAGAAAGCCCGAAACTTTTGGAACTCTTTGAATTTACAATCCTTTGAGGAAATTGTGGCTCTCCTCATCTATGGGATGGTTTTGTTCCCAAATCCTGACCAACTCATAGATGTAAACACCATCAAGATCTTCAATTCTCGTAACCCGATGCCTACCTTTCTAAGGGACATCCTACATTCTTTTCACACTCGCACTATGAGGAAAAGTGGTGTCCTTATGTGTTACACTCCTCTCTTGGCAAGATGGTTTATTTAGCATCTTCCCCAACCTTAATTGAAGAATGAGCAAGGTTCAAGGTGGTCACAAAGGTTGATGATGCTCAAACATTCAGACATTCATTGGTGTTCCTGATCTATAGAGAATGTTACTATTGTCGACCGTAATGAAGAGTTCCATAATGTCCCTTTACTTGGAATTAGAGGAGGCATCACCTACAACCCATGCTTAGCCTTAAGGCTGTTTGGTTACGCCCGAAGGGATGGCCCTCATGAGATGCTCATCCAAGGTTTGGTATTTGACTACGAGAACGATGATAAAAGTCTTCGCCAGAGATTTATCTGAGCTTGGAGGATGTTGAACAAGGTAGATAACAAGACATTAGGGCATAAGAATTCCATCCCTCTTGAGCCTTACCTCAAATGGGTACAAACTCGTGCTCAGAGTCTCAATATGCCTTATCCTTCCATTCTCCCGGTAATCATTGAGCCTGTTAAGGAAGGAGATGTTCCATACACTATCCTACATCCTGACATGCCCACCTCTATTGAAGACTTACAAAGAGATTAGATACAACTCAATGGGGAGCGAGATACTTTCGAAGCCCAATTCTACGCTAACGAGAAGAAGGTTTTGGAACTCACTAAGCAACTTCATGAGGAGCAGACCCTGAATGCCTACATTGCACCAAAGAGGATGCGTACCACCTTTTTATATTAGAGTTTTTGTATTATTTTGCCCAAAAAGGCATTGATGTACTCAAGATTTAATTTATTAATATAACGTGTGTTTCCTTTTTGTCTAAAAGAAATTGGAATTTTTAAAATCCTTGAAATCATTGCATATGCATTTACCATTCATCATAACATAAGCAGGTTTCTTGCAACAAGTCTCCTCATCTTTCAACTGTTTATTTCAGTAAGATGGATCTCGAGCAAACGGTGAAGGACCTCCAAGCTCAGAATGCATAGTTTCAACAGTTGTTCTTAACTCTAGCCAAAGGACAAGAAGAGTTGAAGACCTTGCTGGTTGAGGAGAAGAAAAAGAAGATGAAAAAGATAATTGAAGTTCTAAACATGGGAAGAATATTCCAAGGGTAGACAAGAAGGACCTTGGACTTTGCAACGACATCCGGTGAGAAAGACAATCAAGATGGGAAGGGCAAAGAAACATTTGTCCAGTCAGAGTCATAAGAGGAAGAGGAAGAAGAAGACTATTCTGAAGAACAATATCCTCCAGCCGATGACAAGTATAAGCATTTGGAAGAACGATTAAGTGCAATGGAAATCTAAAAAGTGTCTGGACTGGATTTTGAGGAGTTGGGGTTAGTATTCGGCATAGTCATTCCTCCAAAATTCAAAGCACATGTGTTCACAAAATATGATGGAGTTTCATGTCCCAAAATGCATCTTGGGTCATATGTGAGGAAAATCCAGCCTCACACCGCTGACAAGGATTTATGGGTACACTTCTTTCAAGACAGTCTGTCTAGAACTCAACTTGATTGGTTTTATCAGTTAGAAAGAGTCAATGTTCATAACTGGGAAGATCTTGTTGCTGCCTCTTACAAACAATACCAATACAACGCTGATCTTGCACCCACCCGCACTCAACTCCAGAGTATGGCCATGGTTTCAAGTGAAGGCTTCAAGGACTATGCGCAAAAATGGAGGGACTTAGCAGGAAGAGTCCAGCCTCCTCTATCTGAAAGAGAATTGGTAGACATGTTTTTGGGCACCTTGTCTGGTCCCTTCTTTAATCACTTAATTTGGAGTTCATTAGCAGGATTTACTGAATTAATATTAACCAGAGAAAGGGTAGAAGTCGGGATAAAGAATGGGAAGATTCAAAAAGATGCATCATCTGATGCTATAAGGAAACCATTCATCGGAAAGAAAGAAGTTGTTGTTATATATCCTCATAGAAATCAAGATAGGGTTGAACGCCGTCCAATGGTGGGGGCTAATTTTGATTCCTAAACCAAAGCCTGCTGAACAAAGAAGCAATCAGCCAAGAACGGAAAGACCAGTTAGACAATTCACCCAAATTAATATGACATTATCTCAAGTATTGCCGCATTTGTTAAGGTCCAACCTAGTGACTTTGAAAGAAGATCCAAAGAACCCTAACACAACCTCTCCTCACTATCATCCTAATGCCCGCTGTGCATACCACTCTGAGAGTCCCGGCCATGACACTAACAATTGTTGGGCTCTGAAGAACAAAGTATAAGACCTCCTTGAAGCCAAAGAGATAGAATTCGACGCGCCAGAAAAGCCCAATGTCATTACTGCCCCTATGCCCAAACACGGCTGTGATGTCAACGCTGTTGAGGAAGATATGTTTGTTACTTCAGTTGATGAACTTGTGACCCCACTCCTAACTATCAAAAAGACCTTGTTGAATGTCGGTGTATTCCCAGGATGTGATGAAACTGTCATTTCTATTTATCCTCACTAACCAGCTGTCATTTGTTAAAAGCAGGCTTTGAATGCCTAATAGATAAGAAGGAGACTTTGTTCGAGAAGTCTTCAATTCCAACTGTTTCTTATAATTATGTTTCCATCATGACCATTTTCGACAATTCTTCCAGGGTCTCCACCAAAAGACCCGTTAGAATTACATCAGTTCCAAAAGTAGCTCCATTGATAATTATAATGCCTGGACAAATCCCGTATTCGTCAGACAAAATCGTCCCGTGGAATTATGGAGGTTATGTCAACTACCACGGTATCAAGCAAGATTGGACAGCTGCTGAAGATTCAAGTTCTGAGAAAGTTGACTCTGATGTCAGTAATATCGCAGGGACTAGTAAGATAACCCGAAGTGGAAGGGTTTTCTCTCCAGAAATTGCTCCTCCAAAAGCTGTTTCTGGACCCATAATCATTCATGTTAGTGTTGCTCCTCCAAAGGCTATTCCCAGTCCTACAATCATCCCTGCTAATACTTATGTTGACAAAAATGTTACAATCCCTGTTATGACCCCTACGGATATTCTTGTTGCCGAGTCAACCAAGACTTGAAGTAAAGGTATTCTGGTTGAGCCTATCCGGACGAAGGCACAATCAGTATCTATCCCTGAGACCTCCCGCAAAGAGATGGAGGAAATTCTAAAGATCATAAAAAGAAGCGACTACAATGTAGTCGAGCAACTGGGGAAAACTCCATCAAAAATTTCCATTATGGCTTTATTATTATGTTTCGAGGCGCATGCAAAGGCCTTGGTAAAGTTCCTTAAAACTGCCCATGTACCCCAAGAAACATCTTCCGATCAGTTCCAAGACTGTGTAGCCAGCTTGACTGCAGATAATGGTTTAGGTTTTTCAGATGCTGATTTAACGCCAATGGGGAGGAAGCATAATAAGGCATTACACGTCTCATTCGAATGCAGGGGCACGACCTTGGCTCATGTTTTGGTGGACACTGGTTCGTCTCTGAATGTGTTTCCTAAAAGGGATCTTGATAGGCTTGACTGTGAAGGATTGACTTTGAAGCCAAGAAACATAGTAGTGAGAGCCTTCGATGGCTCAAAAAGGATGGTGCATGGGGAAATGGACATCCCCATAAAAGTTGGAACCCAAACATTTGATTCAACTTTTTATGTAATGGATATTCGCCTTTCATATTCTTGCTTACTAGGCCGACCATGGATTCAGAATGCTGGTGCCGTTACATCTATGTTGCATCAAATGCTGAAATATCCTATTCAGGGGAAAATCATCACCATTCATGGAGAAGAAGAGTATATGGTCAACCATCTAAATTCCTTCAAATATGTGGAATTAGTTGGTGAATTTATTGAAACTCCATTCGAACACTTTGAAGAAGTCTCGCAAGATATGGAAGTAACCAAAGTTGTGTCTCAAGTCCCCAAGATTACAAGGCCTCTGCTCAAGATGTCGTCTTTGAAGGATGCCAAGGCAGTTATAGAAGAAGGTGGGTGCACTATTTGGGGTCAACTCCCAGATATCCCATACAAATCTGAAAACTTCAGTTTGGGTTTCACTTCAGAAGCCCAGGAAGCTGTACGTCATGCTCGTGCCGGAGGACCACCCTTGAATATCAGCAACCACCAAGTCAACACCGTGGAGGATGATGAAGACAACTATGACCTGGAGGATTGGATTTTCCCAACTGTCAATGGAGGGCTCAACAATTGGGAAGCTAGAGATTTCGTCCCAATCACTTTTATCCCACAGTAATTTGTCTTTACATTTTATCAGATATGTAATATTAAAATAATTCAGACTCTTAAAACCTTGTGTCTTACCCGAGGCACATTGGTCCATTTGTAAGGGTTATCATCTCATTTCCATATGACATCAATGAATCATGGACGTCTTTTGCATACAAACTTTGTGCTCATTGTTTTTCTTTTTACATTTTCATTTCTTTCAAAGATAGCTATACTCTTACACACACTCACACTCACAATGCATGTCTACATGCATTCAGGATCCCATGGGTAACAGTTCTTCTATGGCCTTCTGTGACTCTAAAAATCTAATCTACCAAGCCGAAAATGAAGGTGAGGAAGATTGTGAAGTACCAGGGGAACTCGCCAGGTTACTACAACAAGAAGAGAGGACAATTCAGCCCCATGAAGAACCAGTGGACACAATTAACCTAGGTACCGAAGAAGACAAAAGAGAAGTCAAGGTAGGTGCAAATCTAGAACCTAGTGTCAAAGAGTGTCTGATTCAGTTGCTATACGATTATGTTGAGGTCTTTGTCTGGTCGTATGAAGACATGCCAGAACTGGATGCAGATATCGTACTACATCGTCTACCTACAAAAGAAGATTTTCCACCGGTAAAGCAAAAGGTCTGTCGCATGCGACCAGACATGTTGGAGAAGATTAAGGCAGAAGTCATAAAACAATTCAATGTTGGATTCTTGGCCGTCACCTCCTATCCGCAGTGGGTTGCCAATGTCGTTCCCATTCCCAAAAAAGACGGCAAATTACGAATGTGTGTGGACTATAGAGATTTGAATAGAGCTATCCCTAAGGATGATTTCCAACTCCCCCACATTGATATTCTAGTTGACAATACGGCACAACACAAAGTGTTTTCCTTCATGGACGGTTTCTCAGGCTACAATCAAATCAAAATGGCACCTGAGGACATGGAGAAAATAACCTTTATTACACAATGGGGCACATTTTGCTACAAGGTTATGCCATTCGGACTGAAGAATGTTGGGGAAACCTATCAGCATGCCATGGTAGCTCTATTTCACGACATGATACATCACGAAATAGAGGTGTATGTGGAAGACATGATAGCCAGATCTCAAATAGAAGAAGAGCATCTTGACCATCTACAAAAACTCTTTGAGATATTAAAGAAGTACAAGCTGAGGTTGAACCCAAATAAATGCACATTTGGGGTAAGGTCTGGTAAACTCCTAGGCTTTGTCGTCAGTAATAAGGGTATTGAAGTAGATCCTGCCAAGGTGAAAGCAATACAAGAGATGCCTGCTCCTCGTACTGAGAAGGAAGTTAGAGGATTCTTGGGACGGTTAAACTACATTGCCAGATTCATTTCTCACCTGACAGCTACTTGTGAACCAATCTTTCAATTACTGAAGAAATATCAAGTAGTTAAATGGAATGATGAGTGCCAAACTGCTTTTGACAAGATCAAAGAGTACCTACAAGAGCCTCCTATTTTGATGCCACCAGTCTAGGGAAGACCATTGATCATGTATCTAAATGTTTTGGAAAACTCAATGGGGTGTGTGTCGGGGCAGCATGACGAGTTTGGCCGAAAAGAGCACGCTATTTACTACTTGGGCAAAATGTTTACCGACTGTGAAATAAGATATTCACTGCTCGAGAAAACTTGTTGTGCTCTAGCATGGGCCGCTCGCCGGCTAAGACAGTATATGCTGACCCATACTACCTTATTCATATCTAAAATGGATCCAATAAAATACATCTTTGAGAAACCTGCTCTCTCTGGGAGAATAGCAAGATGGCAGATGATCCTGACAGAATAAGACATACAGTATACTACCCAGAAATCAATAAGAGCAGTGTACTGGCTGATCACCTTGCTCACCAAGCTGTGGAAGACTACCAGTCCATGAAGTTAGAATTCCCAGATGAAGACATCATGATGGTAAACAACTATGAAGAATTCAGACCATATGACGGACCTGAACAAGGATCCCGATGGACCCTAGTTTTTGATGAGGCATCTAATGCACTCGGCCATGGTATTGGTGTTGTACTCACATCTCCTGAAGGGTGTCATAATCCATTTACTGCAAGACTCTGCTTCAACTGTACAAACAACATGGTAAAATATGAAGCATGCATCTTTAGTCTCAAAGCTGCCATAGACTTGGGGATCAAATCCTTAAATATATTCGGAGATTCAGCTTTGGTTATCAGCCAGATCAAAGGGGAATGGGACACCAAACACCCTAACCTTATTCCTTACAAAGAACATGTATTGACATTGATCCTACATTTTGAAAAGATTACCTTCGAGCATTTCCCGCGAGAAGAAAATCAGCTAGCCAACGCGCTAGCCACAATGTCATCCATGTTTAAACTTAAATGGGATAACGAGGCTCCCCAGATCACCATTGAACGAATCAATGAACCAACTCACCGTCACAAGATTAATACTGAAGAAGTAGTGGACCAGCCTTGGTTTCACGAAGTCAAGAGGTATCTCGAGGCTCAATAATATCCAAAAAGAGCTTCAGTGAACAATAATAAGTTCTTAAGGAGATTCTCTGCAAAATTCTTCCTTATTAATGACATTCTCTACAAACGCAATCATGACTCTGTGTTGCTTCGGTGCATAGACAAGGTTGAAGCGGAAAAGGTCATGGTTGAGTTACATGAAGGCACTTTTGGCATCCGTTCCAGTGGGAATACATTGGCAAAGAAAATCCTACAGGAAGGCTATTACTGGTCTACCATGGAAGAAGATTGTTATCAACACTCCCGAACCTGCCATAAGTGTCAGATCTATGCTGACAAAGTGCACGTACCTCCGGTCCCTCTGAATATCTTGACGGCTCCTTGGCCGATTGCTATGTGGGGAATCAATATGATTTGGGAAATCAAACCAACAACTTCCAATGGACATCGCTTCATCTTAGTGGCCATTGAATATTTTACAATGTGGGTTGAGGCAACCTCTTTCGCTTCCGTCACCAAGAATGTTGTCGCCCGGTTCATCAAGCAGAATCTCATCTGTCGTTATGGTATCCCAGAGAGGATCATTACAGACAATGGTAGGAATCTAAACAATACTATAATCACCGCCCTGTACGAGCAATTCAAGATCTAGAATCACAATTCTTCCCCTACCGGCCGAAGATGAATGGTGTTGTCGATGCCACAAATAAGAACATCAAAAAGATCATACAGAAAATGACAGTCACATACAAAGACTGGCATGAGATGCTACTATTCGCTCTCCACAGGTATCGTACCACAACGCGCACACCAACCGGGGCAACACCCTACTCTCTGGTATACAACATGGAGGATGTCTTGCCTATTGAGGTCCAGATCCCCTCTCTATGAATCATGAAGGATGCAGGGCTGAACGAAGACGATTGGATAGAGACTCGACTTGATAAACTGAACTTGATTGATGAGAAGAGGCTTACTGCTATTTGTCATGGTCAAATGTATTAAAAAAATGGATGATCAAGGCTTTCAGCAAAAAGGTCAGACGCCAAGTGTATCAAGTCGGGGATTTTGTGATCAAACGTATCATACTGCCGCAAGGTGATCCCAAGGGCAAATGGATTCCAACATACGAAGGACCATTTGTAATCAAAAGCATATTCTCTGGTGGAGCAATGATCTTGACCACCATGGATGGCGACGACCTGCCGCACCCTGCGAATGCAGACATAGTCAAAAGATACTATGCATAAGAGACCCACTAGGTTGACACACCTAGGCAAAACAAGGGAATCCCAGCGAACCAAAGAGGTTCGGGAAAAAATTAGGGATAAAACAAAAAAAAGTTGTACACCCGGCAAGTTGAAAACCAGAAAGGGCGGCTTGGGCAAAAAAGGGTATCCCGGTGGACTGAAAACTCGAAAGGGTGATCCAGACAAAAGTTAGAGAATTAAAGTGTATGAATATGTCCCGTTGGATCACCTTACGGACAACCTTTGGTTTCTACTGGAAAACCCAGCGGTTCTGATCAATTTTATCAGCTTCGGACAAGGCAACAAGTTGACAAGATGCTCAGAGACACAAAGGCTATAGCAGAATGGGAACCCCATGGGATTATTGCACATAGATATCTTTTCTTTATATCAAAATTTCCATTTTTTACGACGGTATTCTCTTACTAGAATGTTTGTCTCATTGTACAAAAATACTTACTCAAAGTCAATACAAAGATATCCCTTTGAAAGTGCAAAACTACCTATTTTTTCTTTACTCTTGTGTTTTGTTTACAAAAACGTCCAATGATTTATTTTTGAACATATGCATTTGAACATAATTACTGGTTGCAAATAAACAAAGTAAAAAGACAATCACCGATGGCTTTAAGGTAGGGAAATCTCTCTAAGTTATTTCCATAAATCCCCCGTAGTGAGTAGTTTAATCCCCAGTGAAATAAGGCTTCCAATTATCAATCCCCAGTAGAAGTCGTTCAATTTCTCCGGATTCCCCAATAGGTTTTTTACAAGAAGCACACAGCATTTCCCTCACAACAAAGTTTATTTCTCTAAGTGGAATTTCTTCAACTTCACAACATGAAGACTTACACTCCGTATCCTCAACAGTAGTCAGGGATTTATTTTCCCCAAACCAGCAGTAGTGCAGCAGATTAGCTCACATACGCATACATCGCATCCATATATCATAAACATTGATAACATGAATACATTACACTATGCATTTCATACAACATGACATTGCATATTAACTAACATTTTACCCTTTTCAGGATAAGACTAATCAATAGCTACTATTAACAATGTGAAAAGGCTTTTCTGATACAATTTAGATACACTCCAGACACGGATACCATTCTGACACTCATTCAACTTTCTGATACAATTCAGATACGCTTCGTACACAGACGCCATTCTGACACTCATTCAACTTTCAGATACAGTTCAGATACGCTCTAGACACGAATGCCATTCTGATACTCATTCAGATTCAGCCTTCAGATACAGTTCAGATATGCTTCAGACACGGATTCCATCCTGAAACTCATTCAGACTCAACTTTTAGATACAGTTCAGATACGCTCCACACACGGATGCCATCCTGATACTCATTCAGATTCAACTTTTGATACAGTTCAGATACGCTCCAAATATGGATGCCATTCCGATACTCATTCAAATTCAGCCTTCATATACAGTTCAGATATGTTATAGACACGGACACCATTCTGATACTCATTCAGATTCAACTTTCAGATACAACTCAGATACGCTTCAGACACGGACGCCATTCTGACACTCACTCAGTTTCAGCGTACAAATACTATTCAACAATCATTTCTGGATGGCATCTACAAGCCCATCTCCAACAACTTTCCATCATCCCTCCAAATGGCATCTTTAATCCCATTCCATGTACCATCAATCTTCACATCACCGAGTGCAAATTTCTGGGCATTCTAGTGTCCAATAATCTTCCACCTTCGAGTCACGAATGGAAAAACTAGCCAATCTAACTCTTCAGGCTTAAGAAGATTAAACAGGGGCAGCTGTTGTACCCCAAAATTTTCCCTCTCACTTATCAAAAATTTACTCACAAGATCTCCTTTGGCTCAAAGACTGCACTAGGGTTGATCAGCTCAAGACCCCTCCTTAAGCACTGATGATCAAAATTAGGGTTTGAGATTGCACAAGGATTTTTAAATTCCAATGCCCCATATGAATTTCATGGATCATTATGGACCCCCGAGATTACTCATGACAAGTTTCAAGCCTTAGATCACACTTTTGCTCAGTCAATTGAGCAGTTGACCTAAAAATCAATTGTATTGGGGAAAAGTCAACTATGGCCAATTCACAGTCAAACTTCATAATTTTTTATCCACATAAACATCTTAAACTCATATGTATCATTTGATCAAGTTTGGGCGATAATTCCTCAAGAAATTTGATCAAATCTCCAAAAGGGCAAAATGGTCAAAATTAGGGTTTTGATTGGGAAAGGGAAATTTCTGATTTTTGAACTAGAAAATGATCAATTAGCTTAAGGCATGACCTCAATAGTCCAATTGCATCATTTAAACCTAATTACATAGCTCAAAACATTGCTCAAGTCCAATGGATTGACAGATGAATTTTCAGTCAACTGATCAAAGTCAACTGTATATTGAAAAGTCAGACTTTGAATTTTTGGTTAAATTCAAATGCCAAAGATCACAATTCATCAAAACATGTCAAAATGTGAAACTAATTCATTAAGAAATAAAAAATTCAAGATTTCATTTTGAAAAGTTAAAATTTCTAAACTTAGAAATTTTTCTAAGTGTTGGAAATTTCTTATTTTTTCATAACTTTGAGCAAACTTTTCACCATGATGCAAGATGATCCAAGAGAAACTTCCAACATGAAATTTGTAGATCTCTATAAAATATAAAACTTTTCTCAACACAACTTCTTCCAAAAGTGCTTGGATCTCAAGTTATAATTTTAAGAACATGTTGTCATAAAACAAAACACTTAGTGAAATTTTGCCCTAATTTGGTCAGGATTTTGACCCAACTTCATGGAACTTTTTCATATAGTTCCAAGGGGAATCTTCGAAATAAACTCAAATATGGGTTGTATAGCACATTACAATATTTCCAAAATGTCCAAGAACTCCTTGAGATCATTCTTGAGTACGGAGAATCGAAGAGATGAAGTTAGGGTTTGATCACTTGAATTACAAGTCATTTTGTGATGAACCAAGTTCAAAATTCAAACTATGCTGCACAAACTCTAATTTTCAGGCCTCAAACTTGTTAGGCACTCCATAATTAATGGCTTGCACAGCTGTTAGAGGTCTCATTTCAAGCATTCAATGCATGGACATGCTTTATATCCATTTTTGGAAGAAAGTGCACATTGTCATTTTCATAAAGTGACTTTTTGCACAAAACTTGTTCTTGAGCCTTGCACTTGTTCTCTTCTGATCACACAAGTCCTTTAACTCGTGAGAAATGGTTTAGACACTTATAATCACCCAGCCCATGCTTGTACCTCACATTGAAACTTGGTTTCCCTCTTTTCTTGAAAATCAAGTAACCTAGCCAAAAGCTTGTAACTTGTACTTATGATTGTCCAAACCACTCCAATCCTTTTGCTTATAGGTACACAAACTATTTGCATCAAACACACGAATGATGGAGCCCTCAAAACACCTAGAACTCAGAATCACCAAAAACACTTCAAAACTTGTCATTTCTGAGTTTTGAAGCCAATCTTCAAATCCACTCGTGCGTTTATTGGCCTTTTGTTTTCAAAACTTCTAAACAATATACACAAACAATCCCAACACCTGTAGCATCACTATAACACCTCCATCCTTATCCACCATTTTCAATAACAGATTTTTGCACTTGGACTTCTCCCGAACTCCTCAGGCCCTTTCAGCTCAAGCTAAGCATTCCATTAGCTTCCTGGGAACATGAGGAAGCTAACCCAACCATTGGAACTCCTTGAAAGCTGCTCAAACTTCAAACCCGATACCCTCTTGCAAGGTAAGTTTTCTAACTTTGGAACTTTTCACACATGCATCATCAATGATTTATTTGTGAATGAAACATGTAAATATCATTGCCCTAAAGCTGACCATATCCATAGTTTCCATTAATTTACTTAAGCTTAGAGAATTTTGAGACTGAAATTTCTGAGATTTTTAGGGTTCAGTTTAGGGCCAATAAAATTCATGCTTATCGTTGATCTATAGTTTTAATGCTTTACATTTCTGAAACCGTGAGGAAATTTGCTACAAGTTTCATGTTTACAGTTTTCATTTTTGTTGAGAAATGAACAAGTTACAGTTGGTCTGGCTGGATGATGAAGATGAAGTGTAACTCAGGGCGCGTTTTGTATTATATATTTATTGTTTTGCTTATGTTAACGAATATATAGCCACCCCAGTGGTAGAAGCGCGCGTCTGTAACCTTTGGGACCTGGGTTCGAGCCCTAGTGGTACCCTTTTGATTTTTCATACATTTTTGCATTCTGATTTCCTCTTTTTTGCAGGCGCTGGGCTCCATCTTTGGGCCTTTGTTTTTTTGCTTTTACTTTCTAACCCCCCCACCCCCCCCCCCCCCCCCCCCACCCACCCCCCATGGACTATTTGTGCCCCTGGCCCAATTTTATTTTATTTTCTTATTTTTATTTCATTCATTTTCTTAAATATTTTTCCTAATATTAAAAAATCATAAAAAATACAAAAATATTAGATTTTTAGTTTGACATAGCTTATTTATTTTTTCTCATAAGAATTATTTTTATTTAATAAGTACTTTATTCATTTCACAAAATATCTTGTAAATTTAATTAAAAAAATAGGTTTTATTTATTTTCTTTTTGCACCAATTTAAATATATTATTTTAATATAAAAAAGGCCAAAATTATTTATAATACTATAAATTATTTTCAAGACAAAAAATACAAAAATAATTTTCTTAAACTTAATTTCCTTTTAATCAATTAATAGACTTCGGTTTTTTTTATTTAAGATCTTTTCTTAGTAAATTAGGTTTACTTTTATGATTTTAATTAACTATTTTATTTTAATTAATTAGGTTAAAACAAATTCTTTTTTCTCATAAAAAAAATCCAAACAAAAAGATCCATTTTCTTTGCATTTACATTCTTACATATTCATCTTGTACATTATTTATTTTAATACTTGTACAAATTCAATTTGGTTGTAATAGATTAATTAGATTTATATTCTTGTAATCCCCATTTACAATTTGTACACCCCCTCCGACAAGTGTTGTAATAGTGTAGTAACTTTAAATTCCGCAATTTATCGCTTTATATATAACATGCTAGTAATTAGGATTTGTATGGAAAGACTAAAACCAATACTTAGAAAACCCTAATTCAAGACAAAATCAAGCATGAAAACAATACACTTGCACACAAATACCCCTATGGTAATTCCACTTGATTGCCTTTACAAAGTGGCCATATTACGCATGTGAGGTATCTTAGCAAAAACAAACAAATATAAGATCATAGTCCCTCGATTACGCTATCCAAGTTGCCTTTCAAATGATCTTAGTCCCTAAAAGAGAATTCTAAGATTCCTTACAACATTGGTAATCATGGTTATACGATGACCCACGTCCGTCCCATTTACATCCAAAGATAGGGTTACTTACCAAATCAATGGTAAGATAACAATGTCAAAGGAAAAGAAAATGAACAAGAACGACTTTTTGAGTAGGTAGAATGCTCCTAGTTGCTTGCTCAATTTCAAACAAAACATCCTTGCTATTTTCAAAAACAAACACCTACACTTTCAAACATCTTTAAAACTTGAAAACATTTTAAAAAGATCTAACATCTTTGTATACATTCTTACGAACGAGAATCATTACAAAGATTGCCTAAACAATGACCTCTTTACAAAATACTTTCAAAAATCACACAAAGCACAATTTCAAACAAAAGCAAGTGATCTAGCAAGTAACTAAGAGCCCATGGAAAACCATGGATGAAAAGGGTGCTAATACCTTCCCTTTTCATAATCTACCCCCCGAACTCAAGAAAACAATCTCAAAGGTCTTTCCTGGGATTTTTCGCCTTTCCTTTTGGATAAAAGAAAAGTCAGTGGCGACTCTTGCTAACCGCGACATTTGCGATCAAACGCAAAACCTTCAAGTCAGTTCTCCCACTGTATCACAGGAATATTTTGACAAATCAAAAAGAGCAAGCTTGCTTCGATCCATAAGCTTCAATTGGGAAATGGTTTCCTTCGAGCAACCTGCTTCGATCCACCTCTGGACCTGCTTCGACCGACATAATAAACCCTTCGACACACATAGTTTCGACACTATGAATTACAAGTCTATCTTCATGCTTGCTTTGATCTACAAGATTCGAGTGGTACATTCAGATGAATTTGGTCCATTCGAAGAACATAGAATTGGTCCATTCAAAGAACATATAATTGGTGGATTCGAAGAACATACAATTGGTGGTCCATTTGAAGAACACACAATTGGTGGAAACATACATTATTTTGTCTGTTGATGAGTTTCGTCGAAGGTTATGAATCCATGTCATCAAAATGAAAGTACATAGTATTCGATTCAAGGAATCAAATTGAAGACAAAATTATGAAGAACATAGATCAAATCCATAAGCCATGCTACATGATATTGCTTTGTAGGCCTCAAGCTTGTGTTTCACTCCCTAATTAATTATTTACATAATGAATTAAGCTATTACCCAAGTGTTTGAGCCATTGTCCAAAAGATCTTTCCATGTATGGCACCAAGTTACCATTGCTATTTTAGGAAAGAAGGATTTATGCAAATTGTCAATGCATTGAGCCTTGTGACCTTTATGTCTAATTACAAGCAACATCAAAAGCATGGTTCAAGTCTCCTGCACCCAACAAACATCAGGCCCCGCTTGTACTTGAACTTGGGAACCATGAAAATTCATTCAAATTGATTTTTTTCGTTTTCAACTAAACCATAACATGTTATCTCAGGGTTCTAGTTACTATAAACCTCTTCCCTATAAATAGAGACATTGTTTGCAAACATAGAAAAAGGGGGGAGGAGAGATCACCAGCCTAGAATACTCCCAAAAACTCTCAAGAACTCAAAACCTGCACACAAGCATAAAAATTGGCACATCCTGACTTTACACACAAAAATCTCAAATCCTTTCATGCATTAGTGAGCCTTTCGATTCACTCCCAGCTTCCATATACGAGCCTTCCGATTCACTCCCAACTTCCATATACCAGCCTTTCGATTCACTCCCAGCTTCCATATACCAACCTTTTGATTCAGTGACTTTTAAAGCAAAGCAGTGATCCCACTAGCTTAAGGAAGGTCCCTGCAAGCTTAATCCATCATCGAACCATTTCTGGAGGTCATACAGAGCTCATTCTAATTGCACTTCAAGAGGTAAGATTTCTTAAGGGTGATATCTTGATATAAGCATTTTCAGCAAATACACACAAAAGAAAAGATGTAGATATCATGTCTAGGAAGCTGACCATGTCCATGGTTTTGATTATCTTTGCTTGTACCTTGAGAATGTCTTCTCTGATCAGTTAGGTTTTATTTTTAATACTGAAAAAAATTCATGCTAACCTTCGACCCATAACTTTTGAAAATTATGTGGTTAGATTCGAATTCAAATTTTAGGCAGGTTTGATATTTACATCTTTCGATTTGGCTGAGAAATTAATCTTTTTGAAGCTTAACATTGGAGTTATGCATCCCTGCGCTCAAAGGAAGAAGATGAAGCCACATTCAGAAATGAGTTCATTTTATATTAAGTGCAAGTTGTATAACTAACGGATGAAACAGACCACCCTAGTGGTACAAATAGCGCGCACATAAGGCATTTATGTATAAGGTCCTGGGTTCAAGCCCCAATGAGACCTTTTGTCATTTTTCATATTTTTTCACTTTGTCTTGTTTGCAGGAAGCACACCTGGGCCTCCAAAGTTGGGCTTCGACATTTTTATGTTTCTGACCCCCTGTTTACTAACTAAAAAACAGGCCCTGGGCCCTAACACAAAACTGTTTTCTACACAAAAACTGTTTTCTACACAAAAACACCAAAAATATATTTAAATCATTTAGTTTATTTTATTTAACTTATTACAATGAAAAGACCAAAAACATTTTCCTATTTATTTTCTTTTCTTTAACTTAATATTAATTTTTCTTTAGTTTAATTAAATTTCCTTTTAGTTAAATAGGCCAAAATATTTCTTTAACAAAATCAAAACAAATTCATTTTATTTTCATTCATGTCTTGTACATTATATTCCTTTCAATGCTTATACATTATTCAAGTTCAATATGGTTGTAATAGATAATTAGGTTTAAATTCTTGCAACCCCCATTTGTAAATTTGTACACCCTATCCGCAAATGATGTAATAGCGTAGTAAAATTACTTTCCACAATTTATCGCTTTCATATAAATGCTAGTAATTAGGGTTTGTATGGAAAGATAAAATTAGTGCTTAGAAAACCTTAATCCAAGACAAAATCAAGCACGAAATGCAAACACTTGCACACTTGCACCTCTGGGGTTAACTCCACTTGTTTCCTTGAGAAAATGGTCATAATATGCATGTGAGACATCTTAGCAAAACCAATCAAAAATTACAAGATCATAGTCCCTCGATGACGCTTCTAATGTTGCCTTACAAATGATCTTATTCCCTCAAGAGAAATGCTAAGATATCTCACAACATTGCTATTCATGACTATAAGATAACCCACGCCTGTCCCTTTACATCCAAAGATAAGGCTTCTTACTAATCAATGTTAAGATAGAAATATCAAAAGAAGAAATGAACAAAAGACTTTTGAGTAGGTATAACGTTCTTAGTTGCTTGCTCACAATCCATCTTCAAAAAAAACATCTTTTCAAATACACCTAACACTTTTAAAACTTGAAATATTTTCAAAAGTCCAATACTTTGTATGCATTCTTATAGAGACGAGAATTATTACAAAGTTTTCCTAAACGAATGTACTTTTCAAAAATACTTTCAAAACCCACCACAAGCACATTTTCAAACAAAGAATTTTCAAGTGATCTAGAAAGCAACTAAGAGCCCATAGATAACTATGAATGAAAAGGGTGCTAACACCTTCCCTTTTCATAATCTACCCCCCGAACTCAAGAAAACATCTCAAAGGTCTTTCCTGTTCTTTTCACCCTTTCCTTATTGCATAAAAGAAAAGTCGGTGGCGACTCTTGCTATCCACAATAATTGCGATCAAACGCAAAATAACCAAGGCAGTTCTCCCACCATATTACAAAACTAGAGACTCTTCTAGGGAGAAACTTAAAAGTGGGGTTACCTTAGAGCTATATCACCTTTAAATTGTTTTCACTGTTTGACTTGCTTGCTTTACATTATGGGTCCTTGTTTGGGTTATTGTTAAAGATCCTACACCCAGATCTTGGGCACCTTTAGGTAAGTAGAAATAAACCGTGGGGGTTGTGCAGCGTATACCGACATGGTTGAAGCGATGGCTATGTTAGTGTGACATATTTGTTGGTATCGGTAGCCCTTGAGTTTAGTCAAGGAGAATACGGGGCTGTTGTGTGGTGTCATGAAGCACTAACTAACCTTAGAACCTTTAATTGAACAACTTAGCCATTAGGAAGTAGTGAGATAGTCGTCTTTGGTTACGACTGAAGATTGGTTGATACTCGATGCTATGCTCATTGAGATCAGACTTTTGGGATATTTCGGTCGCCAATAAAGAGGCTTGTGCTGAAACAATCCCCGATGAAGAAAGATCAGTGATATTGAGATTCCCTAGAACCCGGTTACTTTCTAGGAAAGGTTGATCCAACTAAACTTCAAGAGGGTACTTACCTATAAACTCCATGCAAGCCTAAACCTAAGGATTTGTTTTCTTTGTTTGTACATAACGACTTGTTTGCTTTGCTTGGATGTGATTACTTGAACATAAACATCATGACATCATACCATGGCATTTTAAATAACCGTTTCAAGGATCTCAGGGGTCTGTGATGCAGGGTCATGATAAACTAGACGTCTATCAAGGGGCAAGAGGATTTATTCTCCTCTAATCAAATGCTACCAAAGAACAAAGCACAATAACTTAGATCAAGGGCTATGACCCACTCGACATGGTGAGCTCGATTCTCGTGAAAGGACATTCAATGATACGAAGTTCTTCAACCAAAGATCTGATCAAAGCTCAACTGCTAACATCTTCTTGTGTTTACCCTGTGAGATCCTTGAAAACATTGTATCCACATATCATGCATCATATCATGACAGGTTTTCCCCACAAATGTTTCTCATCTGCTTACTATTTATTTCAGTAGAGATGGCTCTAGAACAGACTGTTATAGATATTCAGACCCAAAATGATCAGCTTCAAGATTTGTTCCTAAACCTATCCAAGGGGCAAGAAGAAGTGAAAGCACTCCTCATTGAGAGCATGACCAAGAGGGATCCTGAAGACAACATGGATGACCAGTTGGAACAGTTACAAACTGAAATGGAAATAATGAAAATCCAGATGATGGGTCAGATGGTAGGTCAGATGGCTCTTATCCAAAACTTAGCTCAGGGACAAGAAGAGAGGAGATCCCTCGTCAACAAGCTTCATCAATACGGATGCAACCATATGGGATAAATAGATAGAATTGGGGGATCGAACCATTAATCAGCCTCCGATGAGACAATAAGTTGGTTTGGTCGAGAGAACACCCTTAAAAATGGCTATTATACCAAGAGTCCAACAACAACCCTGCCAACCACAACGGGGAAATCAACGAAGGCAAGACAAACCCAAAAGACAATGTACAAAATCAACATGCCACTGTCTCAAGCATTGTAACACATGTTGAGGATGAATCTGATTACATTGATATGACCTCATCCAAACCCCAAAACTTCTTCTCCTAACTACAATCCTGATGCAATATGTGCCTATCATTCTGGTAGCCCTGGGCATGATACTAATGATTGTTGGGTGCTGAAATACAAGATTCAAAATATGATTGATACCAAGGAGATTGAATTTGGCCCTCCTGAGACTCCCAACGTGATCACTACTCCCATGCCAAATCATTGAGAGTGTCTAGTTCATTTTGAATTTTCAATTGTAATTTATTTTGATTGTTCAAACACTTATCTTTATGTCAGACTTTGGTTACTTTCATTAATGCATTGCATATGTTTGTCTTGAATTAATCCATTCATTTTCACTATATGTAAATTGTGCTTTTACTCCATTTTTGTGATATTCAACTCTCATTAAAAGTTGTAAGCCTTTAGAGGGAGGATGACGAAAACAATGCCATAATCTAATACAATATGCTTTTGGACAGACCTTGCTGACGATGTACAGGCGTTGTTTCAAATCCTAAACAGTGGAGTTATAAGGAAGATAATCCCTAGTCAACCCCTTTGAGACATAGAAGTTGGAGTTTTCTTTTTTGCACAAATTAAAACCTTTAATCATAACTTGGGGCAGGGTAGTTTCTTAGTTAATTCTAAAGCGCGTTCAATCGCAAGCTTTCACTTCATACACAACAAGTGACATCAAAAACATCTTTTTGAATCAAAAGCAGATGATGGTTCCCCATAAAATAGGAAGTCATTATCTCTCAAAAGAAAAGCCCACTAAGTCAAAACCTACGAAGGAGACTTAAGAAAAAAATCGGGGCATCCCGCTGACTGTAATCACAAAACAAAACAAAATAGTCAGGGAAAAACTCAGGGATAGTAAATCAAAAAAAGGTCGTTACAGATACTCAACAACAGAAAAATGTTGCAAAAATGAATGCCTTCTCAAATAAACTTCCAAGTATGTGAACCATCTTTCCAGATTCAATAGGAGTTCAAACGCATAATTTACTGAGTATAGGATTGGAGAACATCATGGAGAACGGGTTGGGTATAAATACACTTTGAGCCTTATCCTTTATTTCTTAAACCGTGAACCAGGCCACGCTACAACCCTTCAAAAAGTCCAAATTGAAGCATGGGTTAGTTCGAAAGCATACTGTTACAAAAGGTATCATGACTCCCGTAAGGCTTATTGTAAATCTTGAGTTAAATTCATATTCTTACAAATTTCTTTTATCTGCTAAAAATGCATTTTCAAAACTTCAAGACAAACATAAACTTTGCATTTGTTTGAATACCGTTGTTTGCATATGGCTATGTGTTTGACAACAGAGAAGTTCACACGACGAATGTCCAATGAACAAAAATTCTCTCAAAGAACATAATCACTTCAAAATTGGAAGACGCTTCCAATGACAAATCTCCCATAACCAAGGGGGCATGACATGTTATTTTCCAACTCATCAATGGCAGTCAGTTCAGGATTTCAAGAAATCTCTCATAACCAGGGGCAGGTCTGTATTTGAATCACTTGGGGCCGTGAACATGAATTCTAGTAAAGGGTCACGTACGACCAAGCAAACATTTTCTGGTAGTTCCATAACACTTACTACTATGGGCAGTGACAAATCTCCACAAAGTCCCTTTCATAAGGTGATCCCTAGTGAAGTCGCCAACAATTACTAAATCCTGGACCCGACCAGATAATAGTTTAACATTTTCAATTGCTGAAACCTGGACACGACCAGTCAACAACTCAATTCTGGACCCGACCAGTTCACAGTTCGAATTGCTGAAACCTGGACCCGACCAGATAACAATTTAATTCTTACAGATAACTAGCAAAACTCCTTCTCCCACCAGTAGATTTTTCCACTATCCTGGTGAGTTACTGTAAATCCTGGGCCCCAACCAGATAATAGTCAACTTCTTTACCCCCTAACAAGTTGTTAACTTCCATTCTCTCCAATCAAGAGATGACCCCCTAGTAGACCAACGGACAACTAAAACTCCTGAACTCTTTTCCCCAAGTAGAGATCAACACTCTCCATAGAGTCTTCTTAAGAAAAATCAACATTCCCCAGTGGAATTCTCCTCAACACAACAGGAATCCCCAACGGAAACATCCTAAAACAAGGTCTGAAGAGGAGCATACTCTTCATCCCTAACAGTCGTCAGAGATTTATTTGCCCAAACATAGATACCTTTCAATAACATTATACATTCACACATCATGACATATGCATACAAAACATATATAACACAATCTCATTTATTTTCATAACATCATTACGCAATGCATGCATTGAAACATTACATACAACTAACTCTTTACCTTTTCAGGAAAAGATCAATCAACAGATGAACGTCATCAACTATCTATAAACTTCTC
Organism: Vicia faba; assembly: GCA_948472305.1. Lineage (NCBI taxonomy): Eukaryota > Viridiplantae > Streptophyta > Magnoliopsida > Fabales > Fabaceae > Vicia > Vicia faba. The sequence continues at coordinate 646,094,464 of OX451738.1, forward strand.
CGAGACAAAATCAAGCTTAGATTTTTTCTGATACTTATTAAAGTAGTAGTCATCCAAGATTCCTTCATTACCTATTGAAGTAGTAGTCGTAAGATTCCTTCATTACCTGCTGAAGTAGTAGTTGTAAGATTCCTTCATTTCATGTTAAAGTAGTAGTCATCAGATTCCTTCATTACCTGTTGAAGTAGTAGTCGTCATATTCCTTCATTACCTATTAAAGTAGTAGTCGTAAGATTCCTTCATTTCCTGTTGAAGTAGTAGTCGTAGGTTTCCTTCATTGCCTGTTGAAGTAGTAGTCGTCAGATTCCTTCATTACCTATTGAAGTAGTAGTCCTCAGATTCCTTCATTACTTGTTGAAGTAGTAGTCGTCAGATTCCTTCATTACCTATTAAAGTAGTAGTCGTAAGATTCCTTCATTACATTTTGAAGTATTAGTCGTAAGATTCCTTCATTACCTGTTGAAGTAGTAGTCGTCAGATTCCTTCGTTACCTGTTGAAGTAGTAGTCGTCAAAGATTCCTTCATTACCTATTGAATTAGTAGTCGTAATATTCCTTCATTGCCTATTGAAGTAGTAGTAGTCAAATTACTTCATTACCTGTTGAAGTAGTAGTCGCCAGATTCCTTCATTACCTGTTGAAGTAGTAGTCGTCAGATTCCTTCATTACCTGTTGAAATAGTTGTCGTCAGATTCCTTCATTACCTGTTGAAGTAGTAGTCGTAAGATTCCTTCATTTCCTATTGAAGTAGTAGTCGTCAGATTCCTTCATTACCTGTTGGAGTAGTAGTCGTAATATTCCTTCATTGCCTATTGAAGTAGCAGTCGTAAGATTGCTTCATTACCAGTTGAAGTAGTAGTCGTCAGATTCCTTCATTACCTGTTGAAGTAGTAGTCGTCAAAGATTACTTCATTACCTATTAAAGTAGTAGTCGTAAGATTCCTTCATTACATGTCGAAGTAGTAGTCGTTAAATGTTCCTTCATTACCTATTGAAGTAGTAGTCGTAAGATTCCTTCATTACCTATTGAAGTAGCAGTCGTCAAAGATTCCTTCATTACATGTTGAAGTAGTAGTCGTAAGATTCCTTCATTACCTGTCGAAGTAGTAGTCGTCAAAGATTCCTTCATTACCTATCAAAGTAGTCGTCGTCCAAGATTCCTTCATTACTTGTTGAAGTAGTAGTCATAAGATTCCTTCATTACCTGTCGAAGTAGTAGTCATCAAAGATTCCTTCATTACCTGCCGAAGTAGTAGTCATCAAAGATCCCTTCATTATACATCGCAATCAAGCTTTATACTTATTGACAGTCACTTTGGATGGCAGCTATAAGCCCATCTCCGACAACTCTCTATCATCTCTCCAAATGGCATCTTTAAGCCCATTCCCGAAACAATCATATAACATACACATACAACTTAATCTCATTTATTTTGAGAACATCATCACGCCATGCATACTTCTGCATGCAACTAACCCTCTTCCTTGCAGGAAAAGTCAATCGAATCAAAGACCTCTTCTGGTTAGATTTATTTCTTCCAGTTAAAGACAAGCGAATCAAAGTCCTCTTTGGTTAGATTTATTTCATCCAATTAAAGACAGTCGAATCAAAGACCTCTTCTGGTTAGATTTATTTCTTCCAGTTAAATACAAGAGAATCAAAGACCTCTTCTGGTTAGATTTATTTCTTCCAGTTAAAGACAGTCGAATAAAATACCTCTTCTGGTTAGATTTATTTATTCCAATTAAAGACAGGCGATTCAAACACCTCTTCTGGTTAGATTTATTTCTTCCAGTTAAAGATAGGCGAATCAAAGACCTCTTCTGGTTAGATTTATTTCTTCCAATTAAAGACAGACGAATCAAATACCTCTTCTGGGTAGATTTATTTCTTCCAGTTAAAGACAGGCGATTCAAAGACCTCTTCTGGTTATATTTCTTTCTTCCAGTTAAATACAGGCGAATCAAAGACCTCTTCTGGTGAGATTTATTTCTTCCAGTTAAAGACAGGCGATTCAAAGACCTCTTCTGGTTAGATTTATTTCTTCCAGTTAAAGACAGGCGAATCAAAGACCTCTTCTAGCTAGATTTATTTCTTCCAGTTAAAGACAGGCGAATCAAAGACCTCTTCTGGTTAAATTTATTTCTTCTAGTTAAAGACAGGCGAATCAAAGACCTCTTCTGGTTAGATTTATTTCTTCCAATTGAAGACAGGCGAATCAAAGACCTCTTCTAGTTAGATTTATTTCTTCCAGTTAAATACCGGCGATTCAAATACCTCTTCTGGTTAGATTTATTTCTTCCAGTTAAAGACAGGCGAATCAAAGACCTTTTCTGGTTAGATTTACCTCTTCCAGTTAAAGACAGGCGAATCAAACACCTCTTCTAGCGAGATTTATTTTTTCTAGTTAAAAATAGGCAAAGGTAATTTGATGTTTCAATATAAATCGACCAAAAGATTTATTCTGATACTTCTCCTAGTTACAGTCAAGCTTAGACTTGGTCAAATTTCTATCGATAGACACTTTGGATGGCATCTATAAGCCCATCTCCGAAAACTCTCCATCATCTCTCTAAATGGAATCTTTAAGCCCATTCCCCACACAATCAACTTACACATGGTCGAGTGCAAATTTCTAGGAACTTTAATGTTCAATCATCTTTCACCTTCAAGCCACGAAAGGAGGATCCGACAATCTAACTCTTCAGGGTCAAGAAGATTAAACAGGGGCAGCTGTTGTACCCCAAAATTTTCCCTCTCTTTTCTCAAGACATTTCTCACAAAAATTTTCAAAAACTCAAGTTTGCACAAGTACAATTGGACTTTTAGTGCCCCATTTATTTTCCATGGAATATTGGGCTCTCAAGAATTAGGTCAAATAAAGGAGGAAGAGGAAATTATCGAAAGGGGAAAAGCAGATCGAAAATAGTGGTTGCAAATAATAGTTCGAATTCAAAATCTGGTTCAGGCTATTCGAACCACATGAATGATCGAAAAGGAGTGGTGGGCAGATTTTGACAAATCGAAGAAGAGAAAGCATGCTTAGATCCACAAGCTTTGATTGGAAAATGGTTTCCTCCGAGAAACCTGCTTCAATCTACCTCTAAACCTGCTTCGGCCCACATACTAAACCCTTCGACACGCATAATTTCGACACTATAAATTACAAGTCTATCTTCATGCTTGCTTCGATCCACAAGCTTCGAGTGATACATTCAGATGAATTTGGTCCATTCGAAGAACATACAATTGGTCCATTCGAAGAACATACAATTGGTCCATTCGAAGAAAATACAATTGGTGGATTCGAAGAACTTATAATTGGTGGTCTATTCGAAGAACATACAATTGGTGGATTCGAAGAACATACAATTGATGGTCCATTCGAAGAACACACAATTGGTGGAAACAAACATTGTTTTGTCTGTTGATGAGTTTGGTCGAAGGTTGTGAATATATGTGATCAAAATGAAAGGACAAAGTATTCGATTCAAGGAATCAAATCGAAGAAAAAATTATGAAAAGAACATAGATCAAATCCATAAGCCATGCTACATGATCTTGTTTTGCAGGCCCCAAGCTTGTGTTTCACTCCATAATTAATTATTTACACAACGAATTAAGTTATTACCCAAGTGTTTGAGCCATTGTCTAAAAGATCTTTCCATCTACGGCACAAAGTTACCATTGCCATTTCAAAAAAGTAGGATTTATGCAAATTGTCAATGCATTGAGCCTTGTGACCTTTATCTCTGATTGCAAGCAACATCAAAAGCATGAGTCAAGTCTCCTGCACCCAACAAACATCAGGCCTCACTTGTACTTGAATTTGGGAACCATGAAAATTCATTCAACTTGATTTTTTCATTTTCAACTAAACCATAACATGTTATCTCACGGTTCTGGTTACTATAAACCTCTTCCCTATAAATAGAGACATTGTTTGCTAACATAAAAAAAGGGGGAGAAGAGATCACCAGCCTAGAATACTCTCAAAAACTCTCAAGAACTCGGAACCTACACACAAGCATAAAACTTGGCACATCCTGACTTTACACACAAAAATATCAAATCCCTTCATGCGTTAGTGAGCCTTTCGATTCACTCCCAGCTTCCATATATGATCCTTCCTATTCACTCCCAGCTTCCATATACCAGCCTTTTGATTCAATGACTTTTAAAGCAAAGCAGTGATCCCACTAGCTCAAGGAAGGTCCCTGCAAGCTTAATCCATCATCGAACCACTTCTGGAGGTCATACAGAGCTTATTTGAATTGCACTTCAACAGGTAAGATTTCTTAACGGTGATATCTTGATATAAGCATTTTTAGCACATACAAACAAAATAAAAGATGTAGATATCATGTCTAGGAAGCTGACCATGTCCATGGTTTTGATTATCTTTGCGTGTACCTTGAGAATGTCTTCTCTGATAAGTTAGGTTTTAGTTTTAATACTAAACAAAATTCATGATAACCTTCGACCCATAACTTTTGAAAATTATGTGGTTAGATTCAAATTCAAATTTTAGGCAGGTTTGATATTTACATCTTTCGATTTGGCTGAGAAATGAAGCTTTTTGAAACTTAACATTGGAGTTATGCATCCCTGTGCTCGAAGGAAGAAGATCAAGCCATGTTTAAACATTCAGAAATAAGTTAATTTTATATTTAGTGCAAGTTGTATAACTAACGGATGAAACAGACCACCCCAGTGGTACAAACAGCACGCGCGTAGGCATTTATGTATAAGGTCCTGGGTTCAATCCCCAGCAAGACCTTTTGTCATTTTTCATATTTTCTAACTTTGTCTTGTTTGCAGGAAGCACACATGGGCCTCCATAGTATGGCTTCAACATTTTTATGTTTCTAACCCCATGTTTACTAACTAACAAACAGGCCCTGAGCCCAAACACAAAACTGTTTTCTACACAAAAACTGTTTTAAACACAAAAACTATTTTCTACACAAAACCACAAAAAATATATTTAGATTATTTAGTTTATTTAATTTAACTTCTTACAATGAAAAATTCCAAAAACATTTTCCTATTTATTTTCTTTTCTTTAACTTAATCTTAATTTTTCTTTAGCTTAATTTAATTTCCTTTTAGTTAAATTGGCCAAAATCTTTCTTTAACAAAATCAAAACAAATTCATTTTCTTTTCATTCATGTCTTGTACATTATATTCCTTTAAATTCTTATACATTATTCAAGTTCGATAGGGTTGTAATAGATAATTAGATTTAAATTCTTGTAACTCCCATTTGTAAATTTGTAAACCCCATTCCCAAATGATGTAATAGCGTAGTAAATTTACTTTCCATAATTTATCGCTTTCATATAAATGCTAGTAATTAGGTTTTGTATGGAAAGATAAAATCAATGCTTAGAAAACCTTAATCCAAGACAAAATCAAGCACAGAATACAAACACTTGCACACTTGTACCTCTTGGGTTAACTCCACTTGTTGCCTTGAGAAAATGGTCATAATATGCATGTGAGACATCTTAGCAAAAACAATCAAAAAATACAAGATCATAGTCCCTCGATGACGCTTCAAATGTTGCCTTACAAATGATCTTAGTACCTCAAGAGAAATGCTAAGATATCTCACAACATTGTTATTCATGACTATACGATGACCCACGCCCGTCCCTTTACATCCAAAGATAATGCTTCTTACCAAACAATGGTAATATAGAAATATCAAAGGAAGGAATGAACAAAAGACTTTTGAGTAGGTAGAACGTTCTTAGTTGCATGCTCACAATCCATCTTCAAAACAAACATCTTTTCAAATACACCAAATACTTTCAAAACTTGAAATATTTTCAAAAGTCCAACACTTTGTATGCATTCTTATAGAGACGAGAGTCATTACAAAGTTTTCCTAAATGAAGGCATTTTTCAAAAATACTTTCAAAACCCACCACAAGCACATTTTCAAACAAAAGCAACTAAGAGCCCATATATAACTAAGGATGAAAAGGGTGCTAACACCTTCCATTTTCATAACCTACCCCCCAAACTCAAGAAAACATCTCAAAGGTCTTTCTTGTTCTTTTGACCCTTTCCTTATTGGATAAAAGAAAAGTCGGTGGCGACTCTTGCTATCCACAACAATTATGATCAAACGCAAAATAACCAAGTCAGTTCTCCCACCGTATTACAAATATGTTTTAAAATAATATCATGACAAATTCTTTTATAATTCATCATGCCTCAAGTTGTCAAAATTAGTTCAAAAGTACAAGGGTTGATTGAAGAAGTTTGACTCAATTGGATAAGTCTTTAATTTCAATGATCACAAGTGCGTATCTCATTCAATTCTCAAGATCTGGAAGTGTTTTTGGTTTCTATGGTTTATCCTTGTCATCCTCAAAAACTTATATTCAAATGAGAAAGGTATTTATGCAAGAAGGTTGGTCAAAATTGCAAAGGTTTTCCAAGGCATTTTCTTGCTCTAGGAGCTAGGGTTTTGAACTTCAAAAGGGTATGTCTTGCTCATATTTTGGTATTTTTGAGTGATTCCAAAGACATCCTTCTCTTAAAATGTTTATTGATAAATCAATTCTAAAGTTTCAACGAAATTATGTGCGGAAGAAACTTGATGATGAAGAAAGATTACAAGTCCTCTAGATGAACCTTCAAATTCCATTTATATAACTTCAAATGATCATAACTTGATCAATTTTTATTCCCTTGAGCCCATTACTTTTCCATAATTATCTTGAAGATGTGAACTTCAAACTTTCTTTTATGTTCAAAGTGTGAAAATGGATGGAAGATGCCCTAAGGATATAAAAGATTATAGGTCATTTTATGAATTTTTGCCAACTTCAACAAGTCATAACTCTCTCAATTTTTGGAAATTTTTAATGGTTAAAGTTTAAAAATGTCATTCAAGATATCTAATTCATTCCATCTTTTATGGTCAAGAGTAAATTTCAAATGGAATGCCATGTTTGGATGCAAGACATTATAAGTCATTTTTGAAGAAAAACTTAAAAATTTTCTAAGTATGGAAAGTCAACCTCTCTTTCTCAACTTTGAGTCATTACAACATTCAGCTCAAATATCCATTTGATCCCATTCTTTTCACATTGTAAAGCTTGTAATCTCCTCTTTCTAAAGCTTCAAGAATCATGTCCTAAGACACCCTGAGTTGAGAACGCCATGGGTTTGAATTTGGCAATTTGAAACTGAATTTTTCACCAAGTCAGAAATTTGAAACTCTTGTTTTGGCTTCTAATCACAAAATTGTTGTGCGTTTTTGCTCCTAAACATGTTCATTGAACTTCTAGAAGTGATTAGTACATCAAAACGCAAGGTTTGGATGAGTTTTGATAAAAAAAATGAGTCACACTTTTCCCATGCTGCAGATTCACACGAATTCCCTCCAAACTTCATCATTTCACACGCTTGAGCATCCCATTCACTTCCCTATAAATAGAGGATCATCCCTCATTCATTTCCTCAAGCTTTGAGAGCCAAACACACCCTGCCAAAAACTCACACAAACTTCAAATTTTTTAAACCAGTTTTTGAGATTTAAGCCTTTTCCTCCAAAATTCTTTGCACAATCATCATCCTTCATCATTATACAAACTCTCCAACATTTAAACCAAGCAGAACGAACCATAATTCAAGCTACAGAATTCCATTTTCAGAGCTTCGAACAGGTAGAATTCTCCACCATTTGGATCCAAATGAAGCACTAACTTACTCTACTCCTTCTTCTGATTCTTGTGCTTCTTACAATTTTTAAATCCATTGAGAATTGAGAGAGAAATCTCAACTGAAAGGTGCTCGCTATTTTCTGAGTTTTTGATCCATATGTCCCTGCACACTTTATATAAATTTAGCGCGATGGTGGTGTTAGGATCGTCTTGAAGAGACGAATCCAATGATACTAGTCTGGGATTCTAACTTTTCCGTTTGAAGAAACTCATAAAATCTCCATTGCAGGGTGTCTGGAGATTGAAGATGGTGACATTTCTCGTCTCAACCAAAGATAATGTGCCAACTGTTTTGTTTTTACTGGTTGCCCTTTTTCTGATCCAATGCATTTTCAAATAAGGTCCATATCAAGCACAACGAGTATGGTCCACTTGATCAGCTTACTAACGCGTTTTGACTATGATCTGATGGTCCACATTTTTTTAGTTTTATTTTTATTTTCTGATTTTATATTTTAATTTTTTTAAATTTTAAAAATTCATAACTCTTTTATTTTTTATCCTAAAATTATGGGAAAAATATACAAAAATACTTAGAATTATTTCTGACTTCATGAATATTTTTTTCATATTTTTATTTTGATGTTTGGTATTTTTCATAATTTTTATCTTATTTTCTTTATTTTAATAGTTTAAAAAATACTTTCTGACATTTTTTAATTCTAAAATTTTTTATAAAAATCATTTTCATTGTTTCTGACCTTCTGAATTTTTTGTGGAATTTTATCTTGACTTTTACTATTTTTTTAAATTTTTTTCCTTTATTTGAGATATTTAAATTAGTTTAAAAATAGTTTCTGACTTTAAATATTACCAAAAATTTCATATAAATATTTGAGTTCATTCCTTATTTTTCTATGGTCTTACTTATTTTTTCTTGATTAATTTGAATATAGTTGCTATTTTTCTCTCTTATTTCCATTTTATAATCATTTTAAAAACCTTTTTCTTTTATTTTAAATATAATTTTATTTTTTGTATATATATTCTAGATGATCTTGGATTAAAATTTTGATCATGAACTTTATTAACATAATTGGATCCATGGTGTTTAGTCTAACTCCATAAAAATGGATGAATGATTTTAATAATAGTTTGATTAAATTTTGGTTCAAATGTGGTTTATTCATTTCCCCTTCCCTCTTCATCTTATCTCATTCTTATTGTACCAAATGTTATTGGAGCATGATTTACATATCATGTCTCAAAACATAAGGCGTATATATTGCTATTGACCGGCCTCAAAATAGGTGCGACTTCTATATAAGTTCACTTACGATTGCTTATCATAGCCTAAATTTTATCCCGATTTAAGAAAATGATCATTCGTGGCCCAAACTTATATTTGTAAGCCCAAGTATGTTAATTTGAACCCTTTGATCCAATAACCTTGATATCCATTATTAGGAGGCTTTGGTTCTACCAATCCTCTAATGGAACTTCATCAATTTTGGTCAAAGTGGACCACTTAAACATCATTGATCATTAAGTGTTATATTAAGAATTCTTAAATGGATGATATACTTGACAAAAAGCAAATGCAATTTGTTGTTGAGAGGCTTTGGTTCTACCAATCCTCTAATGAGTTCCAAATGCAAGTTTCAAGATGGTCATCCAACTAACTACTAATTCCTAACAATTGACTTTATTTTTTATGCTTTTACTTTATGTGCCATTTACTTTAGCATTTACATTTCATGCTATTTTTTATCTTTGCTCACTTGAGCCTTTATCTTCATGTCATTTTTATTTTGCTCACTTGAGCTTTTCATTTCCTTTTGAAGATACCTAATAATCAACTTGAACCCTAAAAAGCTTTAATGTTACTTTGACTACTTGGTTACTATCTTTGGCATTATGGAGTGGTGGACTTCTTGGACTTAGGATTAGAAGTTATGGCCTACCTTGAGACCTTGTGACCTTTATTATTATCTTGTCTGGAGTTCTTGGGGTTTACCCCAAGATATTGAGTTGTTTGTTTGTTTTGTGTGCAGGTTATTATGGTTACATGCTTAGTCTATGATCTGGAATTCACCTGTATACAAATGTTACTCTACCCAATATTTGTGAAGACTTAATGCAATTGGAGCTTGGTTTCCTTAAGAGGTCATTTTTGTAGTTGTTTGTTTGGTTTCAAATCCAAAGGATGAGAATTTTACATTGACTCATTGTGTCAAATGTTGGCTTCTTGTTGGTTAGATGGTTCTTTTTCCCTAGCTTTTACCTTATTCTTTAGGATAGTCTATTCATCTCCTCCCATCTTATTTAATTTCAAAAGTATTCTCCCTTCTTTTGAAAACTCTTCTTATTTTAAAACTTGAACCACTTTCATAATAAACTTGGACTTATGTCCATGCATTTTCAAAAATTATTTATTAATCAAATTTCATTCAACTTAACAATACTTTGACATTTTTGTGAGAAGACTATAAGTCAATAAAGCTCATTCAAACTATTTTGCCATTTTTGCTTTTATCTTAAAAAACTTTTTCTCAAAAGATTGGACTCTTGTCAATCCTTGTAGTGATGCAAACAACTATACTTCTACAATATGTAGTGAAGTGAGATATTTTCCACTTGGGTGTTGAGTGAGGCATTGTTGATTTTTAAATCCAAGTCATATCCTCCACTTTGAGATGATGAAAATTCTTCTTTCTCATAATTGTGGATAGTAAGTATGTTTTCCACACGGACAATGACAATGATGTCTTGTTTCTTAAAATTAACCAACACACTTGTGTTTTAAAATTTTTAAAGAGGAACTATGTGTACCCTGATCCTCTATTGCACAGAAGGTGGTACCTAGGCACTAAAAGTTCGCAACCGCAGAGGGTACAAAATCATAAAAAAATATACTTCTTTCCTCACATCCACCAGCTATTTTCATACAACATTTTATAGCCAAAACATATAGATTTTACAAAGAGGTTCATGTGGAGTACTATAGATGTTTTGGGTGCTAATACCTTCCCTTTGCATAACCAACCCCCTTACCTAGAATCTTTCCCCCCTCTTTTGGGTTACTCGCTCTTTTCCCATTCCTTTGGAAACAATAAAGTACAGTGGCGATTTTTATTTTGATCTGTGTGAGTCAAGTCAAATCCAATGGCTTAGTCTTAACATTTCTACCGCTACAGTATGGTAATAAAAAACAAATGGAAAAACGTCGTAATAACCTCAGATAACAGAATGATTTCATGAAGTGGGAGGTGAGTGGCATTTACGTAAAATTTATCGGTTGGAGATAGGTTAGACCCAGAAGATTGTTGTGAATAACTACCCGCGCTTTTGTTACGACTGCTTAGGGACTTACCCAAATAAGATTCTTTAGGAAAACTATGCATAAAGCGAAAATGAAAAGGGGAGTTATGGGTCATAAACAAAACTCAGTTAGGTCAGAAAAACATAGGAAGTCATATAAAATTTTATGTACCACTCAAGGAAATCTGTAATTTCAATTATATCCTCGTTGATATGCAGTTTGGAAATGTTGTATGTATTAGTAATAACAAGGGGACGTTTACCTACAAACACATCATGCTAGAAATTCTGAAATAAAACTTATGTAGAATACTATAATATAACCAAAATAAAATAACAGGAAAATGTTTATAACCTTGTTATTCTTTCACTTTAGAAAACTTGAGGAGTATAATTGTAGGGGTAGAAGGATCAATTTGTTTGTGTCTAAAATCCAAAAAATGTGTCACATAGGTTACCCACAACATACAGTTTAACGTGTTATCCCTACAAAGATGACACAATGATAGTTACAAGCTATAGTGTTAAAGAGGTTAGTTTTAATTAAAGTATTTTACCCTAAATCCCTCAAAATCAAATTGACTTGTGCTTTTTTCCACCCATCTGAGACTGGGAGTAGCCCACTTCATCCACCACCCCGATCACATCTGAAACAAAAACACGTACTACCAATTTATATGAAAAACCGCAAACATGTTCAAGCAATTTATAAAACATATAAAGCATATATCTTTAACTTACCAGTTAGGAGGTTCTTCTCCCATTTTCCAGAAATGATATCCTCAAAAGGGGTCAATATGGTAATATTATCTAGAATATCGTGCTTTCCAACATCTCCTATTGTTGTCCCACCTATGAACTTGAGAATAAATTTGTGGTTTGTAGGTCGAAATAGCAAGTCATTAGGCATAACTTGGAAGTTACTCATGGTGCACGTCACATCAACCAATAAGGCAAAGTCAAACGAGTGTCGAAACATAGTAGGAACAATTGCGTGGATATTGTGGCCGTACAACAAATTAAACAAAATAACGGGTGCCCGTTTTTTACGATGAAAAAACCACAGAATGATAACTACATGTATTCCAAAATGTTAAAAAACACAGCTGGTCAAACATTGACAAAAGCTCATTCACGAAACATGGTTCACACAAAGTACTTCACATAAACAACGTTAACAACATATTAAATGAAATGTACAAAACATATCAAAGAAAGAAAAGGTTGTGGAATCACCTGTTTGTCGACAACGACCATTTCAAAGTGTTCTTTGGTCACAGATTTCACTGTCCATTTGTGATAGACTCTCATGGCTAGCTTCCACAATTGTTTTTTATCGGTGATCTCTTGAATATCCTCGAACGCTTACACCATTCTCTTCGTGGATGCTACACGGTGGCCGATTCCAATTCTTATAACGGGTTCAAGGTTTAGGTTGTATAGCGGAGATGGGAGAGGGTACAAACTTTTTTTTCAAGATGGAAGGGAAACAGAGAGTGAGTATGCTATAATATAAGAAGGTTGTTCAAAAGAGGTGACAAAAATAGGGAAGTGTGCACAACTGAAAGATATTGTGTAGCTTTTGCAACATCTGTTAGATTTGGGAGAAGGAATTAGTTAGTTTCTACACTTTTGTATGTAAAGAAACATATTAGCATGGTTACATCATAACAATTGGTCACATGATTATGGTAAGGGCATAAAAAGACATGAAGTGATAACAAAGTGGCAGTGTGGAGGGTAGGCAAGCAAGGGAGGTTTGGTCTTAACCAGAGGATATAAGGTTCTTATATGGTAGATAGTTGAAGACCAGGAAATTGTGCAGCATAGATAATGGAGCTTTCATCCATTGAAAATCTCACTCTCCAATGATTCTCATGCATTGTTCATCTGAGCTCATGGTAATTACTTGTATCGTCATGAGTAGCTAATTTACTCTTGATGAGGTTTTGTTAGACGAAGCACATTTGGTTTGTTGAAATATGTAGATGGCTTTGTAATATTTTTTTGATTTGATATTCTAGTTTTTATTTAGTTGTTCTTTATCGTAAAGTTTTTTTGTTAGCGAGCATATGAATTGAAATCAGGATCCTAGAGGTTAATGACTCTAATATTGTGAACCTGAAATAGGATAATTATTCAAACTTAATAATTGATTTAGGAATAAATAATTATAAGTTTATGATCAAAAAATTAATGAGCGTCCTTGCCTATTTTTACTTTGAATTCGCCTAAGGAATTAAGGAGTTTTTGTAAATGGTCGTGTTAATTTATCATAATTCTAGAAATTCACTTCAAGAAAATGGACACGGATACCAACAATGATAATTAGTGGAATCGAAACAAAAATTGACCACTTTCTAAATGTCGCATCTTCTATCAATTTTGTTCGTGAAATTTACTTTGCAAATTGAAGTTGAAAACCCTTCAATATTTACTTTTAAAAACACACTAATAACCTTGTTAAAATAAGAAATCCATGTGGACACGATCTTAAATTATTATCACTTTGAAACAACTAGTACATTTGCTAATTAGTCATCATTTTTCCTCAGGAACACGCCATTGACCACCATGTTTAATAAGCTGACCAACTCATTGGAGATTGTTGTACCCCAAAATTTGGCCTCTCATGTTTTCCAAGGTCTTCCCCTACATGGTTGGTCACAAACCTTTTTCTAAAGAAAAGGAAAATTTGTGAGTGATGTTTTCAAGTTTCCTTCTATTGGCATCTCCAAAATGACCTTCGATTGGCATCTCTAAAATTCCTTTCAATTGGCATCTCCAAAATGCCTTTCGAATGGCATCTCCAAAATGCCTTTCGATTGGCATCTCCATAGCGCCTTTCGATTGGCAGGGACAAAGGTCTTTCGACTGGTCTGTTAACAAGGTCTTTCGATTGGCATTTCAATAAGTACCTTTCGATTGGTATGGTAACAATGTCCTTTGATTGGCATTTCAACAAGGCCTTCAATTGGTATGGACAAAGGCCCTTCGATTGGCATTCCAAAAGGTCCATTCGAAGAAGCTTTCAAAGGTTCCATTCGACGAACATGCAAAGGTTCATTCGAAGAAGCTTTCAATGGGTCCATTCGAAGAATATTCCAAAGGTACATTCGAATAAGCTTTCAAAGGGTCCATTCGAAGGACATGTAAAGGTCCATTCGAAGAGGCCATCTGAGCCATTCGAAAGGGAGCATTCGAAGGCCAGTTACACATTATGCCAAATTCAAAAAAAAAATAGACAAGATCCCTTAACTTTGGCCAAGGTTAAATTTTGGTATTCATGGCATTCAAATGGTTGTTACCAACATTATTTCTTTTGTCCCCTCCCTCCTACTCTATATAATAAGCATGATTGCAAGCAAAAAAAGGAGGACGAAAAGGTTAGAGATAAGCCGCCCACAAAATCCATCAAAGGTTGTCATAGCTTTCACAAGTAATCCAAGCCAAAGCAACCCTTCAACAAAAGGTATCCACGCCCAGAAGTCCCAGATCGAAGGTGCTCACATTCAGAAAGTTCCCAAATCGAAGGTTCAATCTACTAGTAAGAGAGGGTAAACTGTCCAACTTTATATTTGCATAACACGTCCAAATTTACTGTTCCATTCGATTTTCCATCCTAGACAGGATCAAAGGGCTTGGGTTTGGCACCCAGGTCATGTTCTTCGTTTGCTAACACTTGCTGCAGATATAACCTGAAAAGACCCAGCGAGTGCAGGATAGAAGGACCTGGGTTTCGATACCCAGGTCCTACATTTTATTTCGCTAACATACTTTTGCAGGTATAGCATCCCAGATCGAAGGAGACACCTTCTCCAGATCGAAGCTGCCCATTAGCCTGCTGGATCAAGGGAGGCATCTCCTTCCTGGATCGAAAGAGCCATAGCATCCCAGATCGAAGAATATATCTCCTTCCTGGATCGAAGGCCATTCCTTTTCCCCAGGATTGAAGGGAAATCCCCTTCCCTAGATCGAAGGCTATTCATGCCCACTCCCTAGCCCAATCGAAAGAAGGCTTCTCTCCTGAATCGAAAAGACCATAACTCTCATGGGATCGAAGCTCCCCTTTTCCCCTGGATCGAAGGGTGTCCCTTCCATTTTATTTTTGTTTTTATTGACTTATTTTTATTTTCACATTAAAATCAAAAATCACAAAAATATTAGGCTAGTTGTTTTTCCGACTAAATTAATTTTTTAAATAAATTAATTAATTATTTTAACATCTTTTTTTCTTAAAATTAAAATTAAATAGACTTAGGTCTTATTTTCTTTTATACCAAAAACAACAAAAAAGATTTCTTTTCTTTAGGATTTTTAGATGTTTTTTCTATTTCATGCGTGTTTATTTAATTCCGTATTTTTTTACTATTATTGTATCTGCCTACCGGATGTAATAGATTAAAATTAGGGTATTTACTGCCTTTTCCCCTTTATCCCTGTATAATGTAAATCCCCTCCCCGATGCCTTGTAATAGCTTAGGATTTACAATTCCCGCACTTTAAATTTCTGTACATATATTAACTGCTTATATGTATGCTAATTAGGATTGCATGACAAGATCTGAAAACAAACGGTAGAACACCTAAATATTTAAAGATAAAATAACTGAAACACAACACAATTGCACACAAGCACCTCTAAGGTACGCCCACTTTGGTTGCCTTCAATAAAACAGTCATGAGGCATGAATGCTTTAGCAAAGACCCATAAATCAAAAGATCGTAGTCCCTCGATGACCCTACAGTTGCCTTCTCGGTAAATGATCTAGTCCCTAAAATAGAATTGCTAATTCATCTCCATAAATTGCCTTCGTGACTGTAACGTCCCTTCGATCGCCCCTCAACATCCAACGACAAGACTACCTACTCACTAATAGTAGGATAGCACTGTCTAAAGGAAAATAGGAAAAGAACAACCTTTTCGAGTATAAAAGTAGATAGCTGTTAGAAGTTTGCTCAAACTATTTTTGCACTTACACACAAATACTAATTTTTGAAAAGACATTTTCAAAAACTTTGTATACGTTCTCTATTATCCCGAGAAACATTACAAAGTTCTTCGTACTAATACATTTTCCAAACATTTTCAAACACAAAGCACAAAAGCATCTTGAAAAAATGAGTCAACCTCTAAGAGCCCGTGGAAAAAGCACGGATGAAAAGGGTGCTAACACCTTCCCTTTCCATAATCTACCCCCTTACTCAGAAAGCTCTCGAAAAGGTCTTTTTCTGTTCTTTTCACCCTTTCCTTAATTTAGTTAAAAGAAAAGACGGTGGCGACTCTTGCTTACTGCGACATTTGCAAACAAAAAACAAAAAAACCAGTATATAACAGTCGGTTCTTCCACCGTATCACAGAACTGGCGACTCTGCTGGGGAGAGATAAAAAATTGGGTTACCTTAGAGTTAGTTCATTGTTTAACTGCTTTGTTGTGCTTTGTTTTCTTTACCCTTGGATGGTTGTTTGGGTTGTTTCTATAGATCCTACACCCGGATCTGGGGCACACTTTTAGGTAAATAGCAATAGATTGTGGAGACTATATAGCATAGACCGATATGGTTGAAGTGATGGTTGTGCTGGTGTGACACTTTGGTTGGTATCGGTATCCCTTGTGTCGAATCGAGGAGAATATGGGGTCGCTGCGTGGTGTCGTGAAGCACTAACGAACCTTAGAACCTTAGTTGAACAAACTTGGTCATTAGAAAGTAGTGAGATAGCCGGTCTCGGTGTAAAGCTGGGAATTGGTTGATACTCGATGTTACACTCATTGAGATTGGACTTTCGGGATGTTTTAGCCGCAAGAAAAGATTGCTAAGCTGAGATAATACCGATAAAGGAAGATCAGTGATATTGAGACTCCTTAGAACTCGATTACTATTTCTAAGACAGGTTGAGCCAACTAAACTTCAAGAGGGTACTTACCTATGGAATCCATGCAAGCCTAAACCTAAGGCTATTTGTGTGACTTGTTTTCTTTATTTGCCTAACAATTTAAACTCATTGTAGGGTTTTGTTTGTATTCCTTGTAGGACCTTGTTTGTATAAATCCAATAATTTGGTTTCTTACCCTTTATTTTTATTTAACGCATAGAATACACATCATAACATCATGCCACAACATTTCCTTAACTATTTCAATGATCTCAAGGGTTTGTGATGTAGGTTATGATAAATCAGACGTCTAGCAAGGGGCAAGGGATTTATTTTCCTCTAGTCGATGCCGTCAAAAGACCAAAACACGACAACGTGAGTCAGGGGCTATGACCCACTTGATATGGTGAGCTTGACTCTCGTAGAAGGACCTTCAACGATACGAAGTTCTTCAAAGCTACAAATTTCAATTGCTGACATCTTCTTGTTTACCCCGCGAGTCCTTGAAAACATTGCATACGCATATCATACATGTTATTGCATAAAGAAGTTTCAAAGCAGGGTCCTCATCTTATTCACTGCTTATTTCAGCAAGTAAAGAAATGGATCTTGCACAAACAATCAAAGACCTTTAGGCTCAAAATTCCCAGTTCTAACAAATGTTCCTGACTCTAACTCAGGGGCAAGAAGACCTGAAAGCTATGATTGTCAAAAAGAAGGCTAAGAAGGCAAAGAAACCAGTTCGTGTTTTGAGTGTGGGAAGAAGAAGACCAGCTAACCGAGCTCTAGATTTCGCAACCCCATCAAAGGGAGGAGGTAATCAAGAGGAAGAAGATGAGGAATCAGATGAAGGAGACAAAAATCCAACGTCTGAAGAAGATGAACCCGACTATTCTGAGGAGCAATATCCTTCTACTGATGATAAATACAAACGGCTAGAGGATCGGCTTAATGCCATGGAGATTCAAAGGGTGTCTCGTCTGGATTTTGAAGAATTAGGGTTGGTTCCTGGAGTGGTCATCCCACCAAAATTCAAGGTCCACGCGTTTTCTAAGTATGACGGTGTCTCCTGCCTTAAGTTGCACTTAAAGTCGTATGTCAGGAAGATTCATCCTTACACTGCTGACTGGAAGTTATGGGTCCATTTCTTCAAAGAAAGTTTGGCTGGCACTCAACTGGATTGGTTCTATCAGCTAGAAGGAACTGAAATCCAT
The DNA here is from genome assembly GCA_948472305.1 of Vicia faba. NCBI lineage: Eukaryota > Viridiplantae > Streptophyta > Magnoliopsida > Fabales > Fabaceae > Vicia > Vicia faba. The sequence goes on from OX451738.1 coordinate 646,112,557, forward strand.
ACATGGGAAGACTTGGTTGTTGCTTTCTACAAGCAGTACCAATACAATGCTGACCTGGCACCAACTAGAGTGCAACTGCAGAATATGTCCATGAGCTCAAGAGAAAAGTTCAAGGAATATGCGCAGAAATAGAGGGATCTAGCTGGAAGGGTTCAACCTCCTCTGATTGATCGAGAAATGGTGGACATGTTCATGGGCACTCTGACAGGCCCATTCTTCAATTTGCTGATTGGAAGTTCCTCATCCGGTTTTACAAAAATGGTTCTGACTGGAGAAAGGATCGAAAATGGTATCAAGAGTGGGAAGATCCTGATGGCTACATCTTCTAATGCTGAGAAGAAGCCATTTGCTGGTAAGAGGGAAGCCAATGTTGTGCATGGACAGAAGGGTCGCAATAAGGCTGACAACCACAATCAATCTGTGGGGGCAATACTGGTCTCTAACTCTACACCTATGCAACAACACCAGTAGGGGAACCAGCATAAAGAGGTCACGCCTAAGAGAGAATTCACCAGAATTAACATGTCACTAGCCCAAGCGTTACAACACATGTTGAAAGCAGGTTTGATTACATTAAAGGCTCCTCTGCAAAATCCCAATACTTCTGCTCCTAGTTACCACCCCGATGAAAGGTGTGCATACCATTCTGATAGTCCGGGACATGATACCAATGGTTGCTGGGCTCTGAAGAACAAAATCCAGGATATGATTGACTCCGAAGAGATTGAGTTCGACCCTCCAGAGACTCATAAAAGAGATCACTTCTCCTAGGCCAAATCATTGATAACGTCCAGTTCATTTTTTATTTTTCAAATGTAATTTCATTTGTTGTTCAAATAATTATTGTTATGCCAAACTTTGGTTTTCCCATTAATGCATCCCATATGTTTGTCTTGAATAATTTCATTGTCATTTTATTTAAACTGTTTTCTTGCTTCCTTTACGTGATATTCGGATCTCGATTAAAAAGGTATAAGCCTTTAGAGGAAGGATGACGAAAACGATACCACAATCTCTACAATATGCTTTTGAATAGACCTTGCTGACGATGTACATGCATTGTTTCAAATCCCAAACAGTGGAGTTATAAGGAAGATAATCCCTACTCAACCCCTTTGAGCCAAAGAAGTAGGAGAGTTTTTATTTCACACAAATTAAAATCCATAATCATAACCTGGGGCAGGGTAGTTTTCTCAGTTAATTCAGATGCGCATTCAGTCGCAATATTCTACTTCGTACACAATGAATGGCTTCGAAGACGTCCTTCCAAATCAAAAGATGGTGATGGTTCTGCATAATCATCAAAGCAGGCAGTCGTTATTTTTCAAAAAGAAAAGCCCGCTAAGTCAAAACCTATGAAGGAGACTTAAGAAAAACTAAGGAATCCCGCTGATCGTAATCACAAAAAGAAAAAGTTCAAGCAAAAGAAGGGATAACAAAAACCAAAAAAAGAGGTTACTACAAATCCTCGACAAAAAAGATTACAAAAATGATTGCCTCTTTCAAATAAACTTTCAATACCCGAACCATCACCGGAACATCAAGGACAAGATTCCAGACTCAATTGGAATCTGAAAGTGTAATTAACTGAGCATAGGACTGAAGAACGTCACAAAGAACGGGTGGATACAAATCAATTTTGAGCAGTTATCCTTTGTTTCTTAAACCGTGAACCATACCACGCTACAACCCTTAAAAGTCCTAACTGAAGCATAGGTTAGTTCAGAAGAATACTGTTACAAAAGGTATCCTGACTCCTGTAGGACTTGCTATAAATCCTGAGTTGATATCACTCTCTTGCAAAATTTGTTTTACTAAAAAAATGAATTTTCAAACTTCAAGACAGACATAAGCTTTTCATTCTTAAAACACCATTGTTTGCATATGACTATTTGTTCAACAACAAAGAAATTCACATGATGAATATCTAGTGAGTAAAAACTTTCTCAATGAAAAGTTTCACCTCAAGTGGAAAAACAATTCCATCCAAGGGGCACAACATGATCATTGTCCATCATTTGGGGCAGTCAAGTCAAGATTCAAGGAATCTCTCAAAAATGCCAAACAACCGGGTCAGATCTCCATCTAAATCACTTGGGGCATTAGACATGAATTCCAACAACGAATCACATACAATCAAGCAAAATCAATGTTCCTCAATGGATTTCTTCTCAAAACAACAAAACAAGAATTCCCAACGGAAACATTCTGAATAAAGAAGATCATCATCTAGAAACGGTTCATGTACGATCCAGAAACGGATGTCATCCTGACACCTACTCCAGATTCTCCCCTAATACAGTGCAGATACGATCCAGAGACATATGTAATTCTGACACTTATTTCAATACATCATCTAGAAAAGGTTCAGGTACGATCTAGAAGCGGATGTCATCCTGACACCTACTCTAGATTCTCTCCTAGTACAGTTCAAATACAATCCAGAGATGGATGTCATTCTGACACTCATTTAACACATGTTTCAAGTATAGTGCCGATACGATCCAGAGAAGGATGTCATTTTGACACTCATTTAACACATGTTTCAAGTACAGTGCAGACACGATCCAGAGACGGATGTCATTATGACACTCATTCAACACATGTTTCAAGTAAAGTGTAGATATGATCCAGAGACAGATGTCATTTTGACACTCATTCAACACATGTTTCAAGTACAGTGCAAATACAATCCAGAGACGGATGTCATTCTGACACTCATTCAACATATGTTCCTAGAGTTTTGCCCTCTTCTTATCCAAGCAGGGATTACCTTCTCCAAATGACGTCTATGTTCCCCAGCCGAGCTTTATAACCTTAAACATGTATATAAAACCTCCTCCCGGGTAGAGTTTATTTCTCAAACTGTGGAAGCTCATTCCCCAACAGAGTTTATTTCTCTACATTGGCAGAATCTTCCAACAAGTATCTCTCTCCATAGAGTTATCCTCGAGCAGAATCAGTTCTTAGGCAGATTCCATCCCCAGCAAGTTATCCTCAAACAGAAAGAGGAAATCCCCAGTGAATCATCTCCATTCATCATCCCCAGCGGATGTGAAGGATTCAGCTTCCCAATACTCTCCAACGGAAGTCCGGGATTTATTTTCCTAGACTAGGAAACATCTCAACAGCATCCCCTATTCATACATCATGGCATGTGCATACACATCGCATACAGCATAATCTCATTTATTCTGAGAACATTGTCACGATGCATTTCATACATCATGACATTGCATATGACTAACTCTTTACCTTTTTCAGGGTAAGATCAAATCAACAAACACCGCTACTTATGTATCCTGGTAGTCTTCTCAAAAGCTACATCTAATAAAGGGCTATTTTAGCAATTTCCTCAGAAAGATGTCCTCCCAAGACTTTCTATGGTTCAGTCAGATTGACACTAAGATCTCTCTGATTTCCATTACAATTGAAGAAAATTGTGAAGCCTGGATTTTGACCAGATAACAGTATAAGGTGCAGCGAAGCCTGGAATCCGACCAGATGGTAGTTCACTTCTTCAAAAAGAAGTTGTGAAGCCTGGATTTCGACCAGATAACAGTATAAGGTGCTGCAAAGCCTGGAATCTGACCAGATAGCAGTTTACTCTGCCAGTTACTATGAAGCCTGGATTCGACTGGATAATAGTACACCTCATATTCAAGTTGAAGCCTGGACCCGACCAGATAACAGCTTAATTTCTTAAAATTACTGAAGCCTGGATACGACTAGATAACGATAGACCTCAGATTCAAGTTGAAGCCTAGACCCGACCAGATAACAGCTTAATTTCTTCAAACTGCAAAGCCTGGGAACAATTAGACAACAATTTAATCTCATTTCCCCAGTAAGTCGTTGTGAAGAATGGAATACAACCAGATAGCAGTCAGCCTTATCATCCTCAACAAGTCACTGTGAAGCCTAGATCCTGACCAGATAACAGCTCATTTCTGTCTCTTCAGTTAAGAGATGACTCCCCAGTAGAGTAATGGACAACCGAAGCTCTTATACTCTATTCCCCTAAAAAACATTCCCCAGCGGACTCCTCCTCAGACACCAGGAACAGGAATCCCCATAAAGGAGTATCTCATGAAATCAATAGTCTTTTGGATGGCATCTTGAAGCCCATCTCAGACGAATCTCCGTCATGTTTTATGGATGGCATCTTTAAGCCAATCTCCGATGGTCTCCTGTCACCTTTTCCAAATGGCATCTGTAAGCTCATTCCCAATATTATTCACCAACAGTATCACTTCAGATAAGTGCAAATGTTTGGTCACTCTAGTGTTCAATCATCTTCCATCTTCATATCACGAAAGGCAGGCAAGCCAATCTACATCCTCAGGTTTAAGAAGATTGAACAGGGGCAACTGTTGTACCCCAAAATTTTCCCTCTCATGTTTTCCAAGGTCTTCCCCTACGTGATTGGTCACAAACCTTTGCCTAAAGAAAAGGAAAATTTATGAGTGATGTTTTCAAGTTTCCTTTGATTGGCATCTCCAAAATTCCGTTCGATTGGAATCTCCAAAATTCCTTTCGATTGGCATCTCCAAAATGCCTTTCGATTGGCATCTCCAAAATTCCTTTCAATTGGAATCTCCATAGCGCATTTTGATTGGCATGGACAAAGGTCTTTCGACTGGCCTATTAACAATTTGATTGGCATTTCAACAAGTACCTTTCGATTGGCATGGTAATAGTGTCCTTCAATTGTCATTTTAACAAGGCCTTCGATTGTTATGGATAAAGGCCCTTCGATTGGAATTCCAAAAGGTCCATTCGAAGAAGCTTCCAAAGGGTCCATTCAAAGAACATGTAATGGTTCATTCGAAGAAGCTTTCAAAGGGTCCATTCGAAGAATATTCCAAAGGTCCATTCGAAGAAGCTTTCAAATGGTCCATTCGAAGAACATGTAAAGGTTCATTCGAAGAGGCCATTTGAGCCATTCGAAAGGGAGAATTCGAAGGCCAGTTACACATTATGCAAAATTCAAAAAAAATAGACAAGATCCCTTAACTTTGGCCAAGGTCACATTTTGGTATTCATGGCATTCAAATGGCCGTTATTAACATTATTTTTTTTGTCCCCTCCCTCCTACTCTATATAATAAGCATGATTGCAAGCAAAAAAAGGAGGACGAAAAGGTTAGAGATACGCCACCCACAAAATCCATCAAAGGTTGTCAAAGATTTCACAAGTAATCCAAGCCAAAGCAACCCTTCAACAAAAGGTATCCACGCCCAGAAGTCCCAGATCGAAGGTGCTCACGTTCAGAAAGTGCCCAAATCGAAGGTTCAATCTACTGGTAAGATAGGGTAAATTATCCAATTTATATTTGCATAACACATCCATATTTACTATTCCATTCGATTTTCCATCCTAGACAGGATCAAAGGGCTTGGGTTTGGCACCCAGGTCATGTTCTTCTTTGCTAACACTTGCTGCAGATATAGCCTGAAAAGACCTAGCAAGCGCAGGATCGAAGGACCTGGGTTTCGATACCCAGGTCCTGCATTTTATTTCGCTAACATACTTTTGCAGGTATAGCATCCCAGATCAAAGGAGACACCTTCTCTGGATCGAAGCTGCCCATTAGCCTGCTGGATCAAAGGAGGCATCTCCTTCCTGGATCAAAAGAGCCATAGTATCCCAGATAGAAGAAGACATCTCCTACCTGGATCAAAGGGCCTTCCTTTTCCCCAAGATCGAAGGGTAATCCCCTTCCCTGGATCGAAGGATATTTACGCCCACTCCCTAGCCCAATCGAAAGAAGGCATCTCTCCTGAATCAAAGAGACCATAACTCTCCTGGGATCGAAGCTCCCCTTTTCCCCCTGGATCGAAGGGTGTCCCTTGCATTTTATTTTTGTTTTCATTGACTTCTTTTTATTTTTACATTAAAATCAAAATCACAAAAATATTAGGCTAGTTGTTTTTCCAACTAAATTAATTTTGTAAATAAATAAATAAATTATTTTAACATATTTTTTCTTAAAATTAAAATTAAATAGACTTAGGTCTTATTTTCTTTTATACTAAAAACAACAAAAAAGATTTCTTTTCTTTAGGATTTTTAGACGTCGTTTATATTTCATGCGCTTTTATTTAATTCCGTATTTTTTTACTATTATTGTATCTGCTTACCGAATATAATAGATTAAAATTAGGATATTTACTGCCTTATCCCCTTTATCCCTGTATAATGTAAATCCCCTCCTTGAAGCCTTGTAATAACGTAGGATTTACGATTCTCGCACTTTAAATTCCAGTACATATATTAACTGCTTAGATGTATGCTAATTAGGATTGCATGAAAAGATCTGAAAACAAATGGTAGAACACCTAAATGTTTAAAGATAAAATAACTGAAACACAACACAATTGCACACAAGCACCTCTAAGGTACACCCACTTTAGTTGCCTTCAATAAAACAGTCATGGGGCAGGAATGCTTTAGCAAAGACCCATAAATCAAAAGATCATAGTCCCTCGATGACCCTACAGTTGCCTTCTCGGTAAATGATCTACTCCCTAAAATAGAATTGCTAAAGCATCTCCATAAATTTCCTTCGTGACTGTAATGTCCCTTCGATTGCCCTTCAACATCCAACGACAAGGCTACCTACTCACTAATAGTAGGATAGCACTGTATAAAGGAAAAGAGGAAAAGAACAACCTTTTCGAGTATAAAAGTAGATAATTGTTAGAAGTTTGCTCAAACTATTTTTGGACTTACACACAAATACTACTTTTTCAAAAGACATTTTCAAACACTTTGTATACGTTCTCTACTATCCCGAGAAACATTACAAAGTTCGTCGTACTAAGGAGTTTTCAAAACATTTTCAAACGCAAAACACAAAAGCATCTTGATAAAATGAGCAAACCTCTAAGAGCCCGTGGAAAACCACGGACGGAAAGGGTGCTAACACATTCCCTTTCCATAATCTACCCCCCTTACTCAGAAAACTGTTGAAAAGGTCTTTTCAGTTCTTTTCACCCTTTCCTTAATTTGGATAAAAGAAAAGACAGTGGCGACTCTTGCTTACCGCGACATTTGCAAACAAAAAACGCAAAAAACAATATATAACAATTGGTTCTGCCACCGTATCACAGAGATCATGATATCTAAGAAAAGAACCTAGCATCTGTGAAACCGTCTTAAGTATAGGTTGTGAAGTCCTCCTCCAACCAAGACAAACCATCATGATATGCCTTAATAACTGTAGAACGAGCATTTGCCTCTTCTTGTAGGGCCTCTTCAATTCTAGAAACTTGGGAGGAAACATGTATTAGGGTAGACCCACATCAATAAGAAACTTTCCTTTCTCCCTAAAAGAAACCACTAAATCAGCTATCGTGGCAACCAACTTGGAAGGTGTACTCGAGAATCCACTTCATTCTTAAGTCCATACAAATGGTCTACTTTTTTCTATATGTTGGTTAGCTCATTTTGAAGTCAGAGATGTTCAAAAACGAGGAGGTCATGCTTGTTCTTCCAAGATTACGTCTTCTTAGAAAGGTTTCCTAGAGCCAGAGCTTCTTGTGGACCCTCAGGAACCAAAGACATAAAAAAGGAACAACATTTTAAATGGTAGGTTAATTCAGAAGATAACTTTGAATTACCCATATCATTGAGATTTCAAATATAACCGTAGTCTTACTTGGATAGACAAGCCTTTAATTTTGAGGGTGTGCAAGGCATATGAGACTTGAAGATGGCGAGAAATTTGCAAGAAGACAGGGCATCACAACTATTCATAACAATGGTAGCAGGAGACAATTCAAAAGGCTTGAGTTTCTTCTTCAGACTTTCCTCTTGGATTATCCTATTCTCCTTATTTTTTATCATTTCTGGATAAATCAGCTGGAAAATCATCAATTGCCTTGCTACTAACTACGAATGTCTGAATTTGTCAGATTGTTGTCGGGCTACAAAAGATTTGACTTCCAGAATTCCTTGGTAGTTTTTCTTCCTGGAGATAGATGAGAAGCCATGAGGAACTCAAAAGATACGTAGTAAGCGTTGGTGTCATGATGAATGTGATCCATGGACCAGCACCTTCAGATCCTATGTATGCATATATAGTCTACGCAAAATCTGTGAAAATCGAGGAGGCGAAGTTGTTAACCAGAACTCGACAAAATTCATAATGAGAAGCCGATGTAAGGGATCACTAACTAACAATGATATTAAAGTACTTCAAGTTGTAAATATAGACATTGAAGATTTCATTAGCCTTGCGCAAAAAAAATAAACCCCCGGTCACGAGCCCCTTTTATAGTGGCACGGGAGACCATGCAAATATGGAGAAAGAGGTTAACTGAAATGTAACCCTTTTTCCTTTGTATTCGTACTAATGCGGGAACATTTTAACAAAATCCCAAGAAACATGGTGCAGTTTTGAAGAGGCAATCTTCAAATGCTCAAGCACTTATTTCTAGAACATGGTGAAAGGGAATCTTAAATTTAGTCTTTGTAACTTACAATCGTAGATAGGGATAGGGCACCCCTAAATAGGTTATAGTTTTTTCTATTATTATCAACAGAAGAAACAAACCAATCGGAGAATGGGTCTACATTCACAAATATATTTTCAATGATAGTAGCAGTGTTGAAGTTGAAAGGTATTTTTGAAACTCTGAATCTATTCATTCATATTGAGCAGCATCAGACGCCTCCACCTGGTCCTCTCGAGGCACGATGGTTGTTTGATTGGCAGGAAAATTAAATCACTATTAGGATTGACAAAAGGGTCAAGTAATTCATATTATGCTTAGACTTTGTGTTGATAGAAACTCCTCCGGTTGTCTCCCCAGGGGACTTAATAAAGAAACCGGTAAGGCATTCCTCCTAGAAAACCAAAGCAGCACCCAAATTCGAATAAGCTCCAACGAGAGAGATAATGCAAGTAATAACTTACCTTGCTTAAAGATAACTATCGCCCTTTACAGAGTCTAAGCCAAACCTAAGATTTTCCTCGAGCATTTGCGGATCACGAACAACGTGGTTAACACTCAAAAGGTTTCCATACAAAATCTCTTCAAGGTCTAGGTGCTTAACCTCTGATGACGATGAAGAATCCCCATCGTCAAAGTTACTCAACATGTTCATATGAACTTTACCCAAGTTACCCATTACCATATAGGGAAGGGCACATGATATGGTTAAAAGGGAGGAATAAAGATACTTGAGAAGAAGAAAATGTGCGAAAAACGTAGAATAATGAGCAAGACTGAAACCACAATGGCTCAAAAGGTACCAGCCCTGTATCAACCAGAGTTAGATAGAGAATCATATCACAAAGCGTCTGTGGAATCTAGGTGTTGCAAAAATATAAGGTTCAATTAACACAAAGGAATTTGACGTGTGGGGACAACGAACAAGGGAAACCAGTCAGATAGCTTAATGCAATAAAAATAATAGTAGGCGAGAACACAAGAAATTTGTTTACCCAATTCAATTAAATTGATCTATATCTGTGGGAGAGATCAATTCTCCAATTTATTATACTTCAAAATTTATTATAAATGAGTTACAAGAAAATATCTTTCGAAGTTTCCAAGAACAAACCCTATTTTCCACTCAAGTGTTTTCAAATCTCAACTCTCGATATAGTAATCACACAAAAACCCAAGGTGTTTAGAAGTATTTCATAATCCTCTTAGATAACTCCAAATAGGCTTTCAAATCCCTAGAATATAATTCTAAGAATTTTACCCTTTGTTTCTCACTAGGATTTCTACCTTATACCACTCTATTGATAACAACTGAGAGATAACTCATATTTATAATTAATAAAATATTAACAGGTCCAAGAAATAACCCATTAACAAACGAATCTGCGAACAAGCCCAAAAAACGGTCAGTATCAAAATGTGTCTTTTTTCCTTTTGTTTTCTCACTTGAGGTTTTAAGGCATATTACAACACTAGGGAGCAATGGGAGTGAAAAGTCCTTCTGAAGGCCAAACGATCTTTATATTGGAAAGGGTAAATCTAGTAAGTAATGACCCAGATGAAAAAGAAACAGGAATACCAAAAACAACGGTTAGATCATGCCTCGAGAATACCACGACACTCAAGTGTACTAAAACACTCGAGGTGAAGCGTCAGTCCCTCGCCTAACAACCTACAAGAACATGTTTAAAATTCATGTGAAGTGCATCATTGATGGGAAAGGATTTTTATATGCTTGTTCCTCTCTCTCCTTCAGACATATATGTCAAGTCTCACCGACAAACGAATTGACAAAATTAGGCTGACACATATCCTAAAAGACTTCTCGTTCAACACTTCACGACAAGTCGTGGGGGCAACTATTCTAAGATGGGAAAAGCCTAATAAGAAGACCCCATTTAATATTCCAAAGAAGTCCCAACAATTAGCTTGATTCAAGGATAAATATTTCTAGGCGCGTAAGGCACAAGATACATTACTACTTTTCACACATTATTAAACTTTTTTTAGATCTATTAACTGACTTAAATATTGAAGTACTAATTTTGCAGTTCACTTTGTAATCCACCGCATTGAAGACTTGCAACACCATATTAGATGTCCAACATTATATTTCTATGCATAATTTTAACTTAGATCCGGAACATATGCGATCGAACTACCTAAACTAACTATGGGACACAAGGGTCTTCAGGATTAAGGTAAAAAAGTAAGAAGTGGAGTTGCAAGACAAACATACTAGGTTAAATAATTGTTTTAACATTATGCCTATAAGCAGTCCTAAGGAGGTTCTAAAACCTCTTAAAGATAAAAATTTAAAACAATCTGAATCCAGACTCTTATAAATAGTTAGCTACTATAAATTCAATCTTAAAAAGAGTTACACACACATATATATATATATATATATATATATATATATATATATATATATATATATATATATATATATATATATATATATATTCACATTCCTGAATAACTTTATATTAATATAATATTATAAATTTATAAATAACAACAAAATATTTACATGCACATATATATCAAAATAAAAACGAACCCACTACCCTAATGTATAATGATCTTAGTTACTACTAGCCAGTGCTATTATCTATATATTAATTTAAGCGAGTTTCATGTTTATTCTTCCAGTATCTGTAGGAACAACGTGTAATTGCACTTGTTCTTAATAATCAAAGCTAATCAAACTAAGTTAAAATCGATATGGCCTAAGCAGTGGAATGAGTGAACCCCTTAGGTGAAGGGACATTACTTCATTGGTGGAACCCACAAGCCTTCCTCCTATGAAAACTGCAGGAACAGGTGCATTACAACCCAACTTTGTTATAGCTTTCTCCATTTCTTTCCCTTCAGGGTCTTTGTCAATTTCATGAATCACAGGGTACACTCCAATGTCTTGAAACAAAATGTTCACTGCATAACACATGCAACAAGAGCTCTTTGTGAAAATCACCACTCCCTTTTCTGTAGCCAACCTCATCACTTTCTCCATCTTAATATTACTGATTTCAAATAAAATCAAATAAAATGGAAAAAGTGAGACTTGAGGTTATTTAAAATGAGATAGTATGGTATGGTATTTATAGAGACGACAAAGTACATTCAAAAGAGGTTTAACTTTTTAGATGCCCAATGACTTTGGAGATAGACCTATATGCCCACTTTAGACTGAATATATTGAAAGACATTAATTACATATGCAAATGCTGATATGCTATATATTATATGTTACGACTTTCTTCAACAATGACAGGTGAAAAAATAAAAGTGTTCTCAAGACCAAGTTAGTGCTATTCGTTTTGTGTCAATAGGCGTGTACCACCATTGGCCGTTAGTTAAAAACATGCACACACTTTATTATGCAATGAAATGGAAAGAGAATCAATCAGAAAAGATCTGAAGTAACAAGATGTGTGAAATTGAAGATTCTTTTTTTTTTTACGTAAAAAAACAATTCTTCAAAGCACTTTAATATTTATTCGGAAGAATTTACCTCAAAGTTCAATATTTACCCCTCTAACCCCTACGTTAGAGTTGTTAAAATGGGTCTGATCTATCGGACCGACTCATAAATTTATCAAATTAGTGTGGATCGAATCGTAAAATACTTTAAAAAAACATGATTTTATTTTTTTGACCCAGTCTATCGGGCCTATGTTTTTTACGAGTCAGATCGGACCGGACCAAGCAGGCTTCAGACTGGTCCATTAAAAAAAAAATTTGATAAATTTTAGGGGAGAAATTGAGATAAGATATGATTGCATAAGTGTGTTTTCAAATGATAAATAAAAGTTAAAGAAGATGAAAATATATTTTCAAGATGATAAGTTCAAGAAAATGGTTGTGACATTTAGAAAAAATTTGATAAGTATTAGCGATAATATTAAGTTATATATACTTTTACATGGATGCTTTTGTGATATATATATATATATATATATATATATATATATATATATATATATATATATATATATATATATATATATATATATATATATATATATATATATATATATATATATATATATATATATATATATATATATATATATATATATATATATATATATATATATGTTGATTTGATGAATATTTTAAACATCACTTAACTAAGTTTATGACGACTCTATACTTATGATATGTAGTTTTTATCCATTACATCTCTTTTTATAAAATTAAAACTATAATATTGAAATACGGGTCGAGCTGGCCCATCGAACTTCACGGGCCTTTGAAAAATGGATGGGCTCATTTTCTATAGTCCACTAAAAAATCGGGTCGGACCAGACCAATCCATTTAAATATTTTGGCCCACTGGGCCGAAGCTGGCTGGGCCGGACTGACCTATTTGACAACTCTACCCCTATGTCTTAAGTAAAGTATCCATTTAATTATATGATAAAAACCAAGTTAATCGACAATAGCCATGTGCATTTGTGGAGGTATTGACAAGCAATTTTCGACTAGGCTAGAAGTCTTAGGTTGTGGGGTTTATTTGATTGAGAAGGCATAAGTTTCATAGAAAACAACAAAGATCTGTCGAGTAAGGGAAAAACCATCGACCAAGGGAGCCAATCGACGAAGACATGAGGGTCAGGAACATTGGTCAACAAGTACAGAGGTCGACGAAGGTCAGAAGCATCTGTCGACAAGAACAAAGGGCGACAGAGCAAAGACTCATAATTGGCAGGAACAATTACCAACGTAAAAGCCAGCAAGGACGTGGGAAGATTCAAACAATTTCCATGAAGCCCAATATGGGCTATTAACCGTCAACGATTACATATTTAAGATGTCTATTTAAGCAAATTTTTGTATTTGTGTTAGGGGTCACATTTCTTCATATTTAATTGCAATACGCTCAAAGTACCCGCATCTAAGAGAGAAACGAGTTCAAGCTTAACAATGTATGAATGCTTCTACATTTAAATTCATAGCAATTTGCAGTCTTTTCACTTTAAATTACAAGCATTGTCTTTGCTATATTTACTTCGCAATTGTCTTTACCTTTTGCCCCTTTACTCTTTCTTCAATCCAAAAATACTCTAAACACTAAGTCTGAGATTATTGTAGCCGATCCTGCAAGTAATCTTTAATAAGATGCTAGCGATTGTTTCACGGAGAAATAAATTGGCACGCCCAGTGGGACACGTTTGTGTTTGAGTCTTCTTGTTTCGTGCTTGAAATTAAGAAGTGGTAGAAAAATGGTAGATCCAAGAACTCTTGAAAGAGATCAAAATCTGGGAGGAAATACCAATGCGGCGACGAGTGTTGGGTCTAGTCTGGAGGTCGTATCTTCGACAGTGCCAAATATAATTATCACAACACAACCAGTAACTGCAAGACCAACAATTACAACTACTGAGAAATATGTGTCCAGTTTTGCAAGAGAAACATACGATGGTGTGATTCTAACTTCTGGATAATATGTGCCTAGCTTTGCAAGAAATATACATGAGTATGGAATACCCACAACAATGATGGCAGGACTGCATACTAGCAGTCCGGCATTTGGCGAAAATTATGCATTTCCCCATATAGACCCCCGAGACTGTCGGGAAGCCAATTTGGGCAATCGAGTGGGTTGGGATTTTCCAACCAAATTATGCCTACTTTCACCCCCAAGTACCATTGTTATCATGAGACAACAAATGAATGAAAGTAACCATGAAATGGTCAATATGATGACTCAACAGATGAGTCTCATATTAAGACCTTTAATTGAAAATTCAGTGCATAATTATCAATCTTTGGCAACTCGAATGACTCGCATCAGATATTTTCTTGGTGCTCCTAGAGCGCTGATTCGACGAGCTGCACCTCCAGCACGTGAGGAACCAATGTAGTACGAGGTGGTTTTCAGAGAAACAGTCGAACAAGATCCACCGACTCCTCTGCGTGTCGACATCATACTTAGGATAGTACAACAACCCCAGTGGTAGCAAACCGAAATCAGAATGCTGACCAACTGGCCAGACAGGTTCGACATGATGCAGTGGTTGGGGAAAAAAACCTAGAGGACATTGTCGAATGAATAATGGTTAGAAATGGGATGAATGTGTTTCCAGTGATTTCTGGTAAACAACCGCTAGTCTTCCAAACTATCGAATAATCTTTCTGACTGTTATTCAATTCCTCTGGTAACTCACAGGATCGACTAGATTGATCCTAGGACTCCTTGAATATTAAGGTTACTCTCACAATCAAACAGATATTCATGGTTGATGTTGTATCGGTGTTTGGCTTATTTCGATTTCTCTCTCTCTAAAGTCTAAAGATGTAATCAAAATGTGTGTGAAAACTAAGTTACACGAATAAATGCTAATTGTAATGCTAATTGTAAAGACATGTAAAACTGCATAAAAGTGAAGTAAATGGCTTCGACTTACAAAACAGTTAATATAAAGGATTTCTGGAACGTAAAAGTTTGAAATGCGAAGGAAGCGTTTAATGCAAGAAATCTGTAAATGATTTTAAGTAAACATATGCGTTCGAAGGATAAGACTTGAAGGTAAAGGTATGGAAAATATGACAGTTTTCTGAAATATAAAGTGCTCGAAATATAAAGAAAACATTAAAATGTAAAACTTTGAAGAAAAGATTTCGAAGTGAAAGAACTGTAAATAAGAAAACTTGTAAATGTTGTTTGACAAAAGGAATAAAGGAAAGTACTGGAAATGGTAAAAGGTTTTCATTAAATCAGAAATACATGGTGCTATCATACATACATTTCTCTTACATTCGTTTCCCTTGCCATGTGGTAGTTTGAATGTTATTGAGTATTTTGTATAATAGATATGACACACGAAATCCTAATACTAAGACTTCTATTTATACTAATTCGACCATAACGGTCTTGCTACAGGATTATGCCACGTTTCGAACATGCAAGACAACGCCTCTTTCATCTTTCCACGTGTCCCCAAATGTTCCAACACATAATTTTCAAACTTCGAAAGTCCCGCTTCCATTTGAATTTCAAATGCTTTTGGTGCTTCTCCGTTTTGAATGCTCTTCCCAGATACAACCTTGTTGTTATTTCGAGATTTCTTTAGATATGTTCCCATAATTGCCACTCGAAGCTCCAAGCTTTGACACATTTATTCGAAACACTTCTTCTGCTACTTCGAAACATGACGCTTTACTTCATTTCGATCAAAACGTTTAATTCATTTGACTTCTAATAACATTATCAAAATCTTCAGCCAACAAATTGCCCCTTTAAAATATGTATTTCGATCCCTCTGAGAAATACCTATTTTAAACACCTACACAAGATTTTGATAAGACTTTCGAATCATCGTAACATTTAATGCATTTGACTCCAGTCACGTCAATCATAGCACCTTTTGGATTCCTTAACCGCCTGGAGCCACTTCACAGCGTGGTGCAGTTACAAATAATGATTATCTTTAAATCACGCTTATTACCCATGTTAACTTTACGCCACCTCTTCATCACACCAACCCATGATCTCCACGTATCAAACCTTTATTCGGTGGATGCTTAAACTTCCCCATTATAAAACATTAACTTAATCTTCTTCTTTTCTTTTCACACTCTAAATCTTTCACACTCTGAATCTTTTATCCTCCTTCTCTCGTAAAACAATCTAAGCTTTCAACATCTTTCAAAAATGTCTTCTTCTACTTCATCCCAACTCAAGAAAGTCTCCAAGAAGAAAGGAAAAACTGCAGGAGCTACCATGGAAAGTAAAATCATCACCATCCAAGGTCAATCTGCTCTTGCTCCTCAAATGATTTCCAAAGAAAAAGAAATGCTGTATGCGTCGCAGGTACTCATTCCTACCCACGTTGCTGGTAAGAGGTTAGCTTTAAATGGCCCTCTTACGGTTTTTGAAATATTAAAGGACACCAAGACAATTTTTCCCGTCTGTTATAGCTTCAAACCCTTATTTAACAAAATGGACGCCCCTAGGGAAGTAGAATCTCCTAGTTCAAATACCATAGAAACCCCAACTGTTCCTCCCAAGGACCCCTTTGTTTTAGATTATGTAAAAAGTAATTTTAAGCCATTTCGATCTTGCCCTACTTCTGATATTGCTTATCAAAATTGGTTCACGAAAGTAGAAGCCAAGAAATCCCAGCAATGGGAAGAATTAGGCATCTATAACCTGATTAAGCTATCGAAGCCTGGTTTCACCTACAGCCACCCTCTGCTATTCGCGTCCCTTTATTTCTGGGACAGTACCTATAACACTTTCCATCTCCCAGGTGGAATGATCACCCCAACCTTCTTCGACATAGCGGCCATCACTGGGCTGTCGCCAGTGGGAGAAACTTATATACCCGACAACGAAGAGCACTCAAGCATAATTGACTTCGAAGTCAAGCTAGCCAGTTTTTCCAAATTTATCAGTCATTACCATGCTGAGGGGGACAATGTGTCTGACGTAGAGCACATTGCTTTTTTAACCCTGTGGCTGTCAAGATACGTTTTCTGCAGTAGATCCCTACAGGTAGCTAGTAGGTTCATTCCTCTAGCTAGGGATTTACATGAAAATCGAAAAGTGTGCCTAAGTGAACTACTCTTAGTTGACCTCTGTGAAAGCCTGAGGTCAGCTGTTTCGAGCCTCAAATCCCACACCTCCAAAAACATTCTATTGGCTGGCCCCTTTTGGTTACTCCAACTATGGCTAAATGCCATGTTCGAACCTTCCTTATCAACCGCCAACACCATTGATGAGCAAGATTCTGAGATAAGTGATAGGATAGTCGAAGGCACTAGGATTCGAAGATTAACTCCTAATGATGACAAAGATGACTTCAAAGTTCAATTCTCGAAGTACATCATGATATTCTCCAAAAGGCACAAGTTCGAAGAGAGCATGGCGCCTTTTGCTTCGAGGGCTCATGGATCTTCTTGGTTCACCATGTCTCTCTCAGAAGCTATCAAGAGTAAGGAGATTCAAGATGTATGGAGAGCTTTCTTGCTGCCTAGACTCATTTCTTCAAGAATAACCCCAGCCAAGAACCAAATTTTTCTCTTTGCCTACCAACCAAACTTCGTTTCGAGGCAATTTGGCTTATGCCAACTGATTCCTGAACCTTTGTTTCAAACTGAGAGCGCCATCACTTCTGGACGAACTTTCAAAGCACGGGAAGCCAAAATACAGCAAGAACAATATCAAGGCTTTGCCCAATTTGAGCTGATAACCTTCGAACCTACCCATCTCGCGGCTAAAGGATTTCTGGAGTGGTGGATCAAGTTTTATCAAACTTATATGTTCGATACACTTACAATTCGACAGAAACTAATTGATGCCTTCGATGTGCAGGTACCAGCAAAGAAAGGTATGTTTACTCATGCCAAAGAGATTAAAGCTTTCCAAAATTATTTTGAAACTACTTACGACCCCACGCGCTTGGACTCCACTGTGCATCAAGCAGCTGAGACCTTGAAGGAAAAATTTAAACAAAAAGTTTCTAAGTTAAAACTTCCTTTAGGGCTGTCACCTGAGGATATGTATAGGTTGGCATTCGAAATGCATCCACCTAAATTTCCCAGATTACCTACCTCAGAATTGGCTTTGGCTTGGTTTCCTCCATATCCATGGTGGTTTACTTGCAAAGAGATGTTCAAATATCTTCAAAGGAAACCAAAGCCATCTGAGACTGTGACATGGGCTCGATACTGGCTTCATGATTTCCTAGGACACCTTCGATACGACCTTTCTGCCATGTCAATTAAATCTGATCAAGGCACAGGTGCGAATGCTTGGGAAAATCCTAAATGTCTTTTATTTTTCATATCTTTAACCTTTGCTTTAATTGTTTCGATTTTCAGCTATCAGGATAAAGACAGCTGCCTCGAAGTCGAAGGAAGGGAGTGCCTCTCAAGCCTCCATCGAAACTACTGACAAGGTGACTCCACCCGAAACAACTACTACTGCTGCAACCACAACAACAACAATAATACCAACAACAACCAGTGTTCCAATTCCAACGGTAATCACTTAGCCTTGATGTTTCGAATTCACTCAAGCTTTATGGTTTACATCTAACTTTTCGTTTAAAATTCTTTCAGACCAACAAGCTTCCTCCTACTACTCCCAAGAAGCGGAAATCAAGCACCACTGGGGAGGACCCCAAGGCTGGAGGAAACTTAAATACTGCTTCGAAGAAGAAGCCAAAGAAAGATACTTCTAAAAGTACTGTTCCGACTAGTGTCTCTGGACTCGATTCCAGGGATGCTGCTCCCTCACCCAAATCCAAAAATCCACCTTCGACCTCCAACCCAACGTTGGAACGTATAGCTAGTAACCTCTCCTCTGAAGGTCCACAGGTAAATTGAACCTTTAAAAATTGTTTATAATACTAACTTCTTATTACCTTGGTGAATGTTTTTCTTTAACATTCTGCTGTTCCTTGCAGAACATCTTGAATCCAACTTCCACTATTTCGAACTCACCATCCAGAGCTGCTGCTCCGCTCAACTCCTATCCTCAAGGAGATTCCAGCAACTTGGTCCAAAATAAAGGTTCCTCCAATATGGCGGTTCTGGCTGGAACTTCTGAACAGCAGGATGATCAAGGTATCTCCATTCCTCTGAAAGAGGTAAACAAAACAATACTTCAAACGTCTGCAGAGGATTTGCAAAGGGCTTCTCTTCAAAAGTCCCCTCTTGAAACTCTTCAAGAGGACCCAAAGGACACTCAAACTGAAGAAGAGAAAGCTGATTCTGGGCAAAGAGC
Source organism: Vicia faba (assembly GCA_948472305.1). Taxonomy (NCBI): domain Eukaryota; kingdom Viridiplantae; phylum Streptophyta; class Magnoliopsida; order Fabales; family Fabaceae; genus Vicia; species Vicia faba. The sequence goes on from OX451738.1 coordinate 646,131,757, forward strand.
CGAAGAATCTGCAGACGAAGAATCTGAGGAGGAAAATGCCAATGACGAGGAAAATGCCAATGACGGTTCGACTACTGGGACGGAGTCCAACGCAAATAGCAGCGAAAGGGATGGTATCGAAGTGGTAGACTTGGACGAGGATGAAGAAGACCAAGAGCACGAAACGAATGAAGGGGATGGTAATGCAACCAACGAACCCCTAGAGGTTGAAACAAACGTGGTTCCCCTACGCGTGGAACTCCCTCAATCCTCTCTGTCTCAAATGACTGACGAGGAGCTGGCACTTCTGAGACGAAATGACGCTATTGGGTACATGAAGGCGAAGTTGGCTCAGAGGGACGTCCCACTTGCTAGGGCTGGCACAAGTTCGACCAGCTATCCTCTTCCCACAGATGAAAGAATTGTTCTTCTTAACAAAATTAGGAAAACCATTCTCAATGTGGATATATTCGAAGTGCTTAAGCAAGATAGTACTGCTTGCTATACTATGAAGGAGCTGCTCACAAAGGTCAATATTTCCACCTGCTCCTTGCCAGTTAGTACTCTCTTGTTCGATCTTCAGAATTTGCTGGACAACGTAACTGGTTACCTTCTCCAAGAAGAATCTGCTGCCAAGAAGGTTCAATAGAAACGCATTGCCATGGATGCCGCTTATGAACAAGCTTCGAAACTCTCTCAAGAAGCTGAGGATCAAGCTATGCATCTGAAGCAGGCGAAAACTGATTATGAGGCTCGAGTTGAGTCCATCCTTCTTTGGGAAAGGCAGATTCTGGAACTTCAACAGAAGGTTAAGGAGGCTAAAGAACAACAACTAGCCTTCGAAACCAACTCTGCTGGTAACCAATTCGAAGAGCTTCTCAACCAGGGGCTTGCAGAAATGGAGACTGCAGAACAACTTAAAGGGGAAGTGGCAACCTTAGAAGGAGCCAGGCGGTTCGCTCAACAGAAACTTGAATCATTTCGAAGCACCTTTAATCGATTGAAAAATAATTCTTATTTCTAGATTTTGATGTTTATTTGACTATAATTTTGGTTTCTTACATGTAATATTCGAACAACGCCATTTTGGCATTTTATCTTGCCATCTTGGCTTTTTATAATATCTTGTTTACGTTGTTACTATTCGAATCTCCCGCAGGCTTGGCTTATATTTCTTTAAATATTTCCCATTAACCTTTAGGACACGTTTATCATCCATGAGTTCTTCGATTTCGTATGCATTGTTTAAGAATACTTTTAATATTAGAAAAGGTCCTTCCCAATGAGGTGACCATTTACCTAACGCTTTATTCTTCTTATCCATAGGCAATATGACTCTCCAAACCAAGTCATTAATAATGAATACTTTTTTCTTCACCCTTTTATTGTATGTTCTGGCCACTCTTTCTTTTTGCCTCATCAAAATTTCCAATGCATGTAATCTAATTTCGTCCAACTCAACTAATTCATTCATCATCATTTCCCAATATAATGCAGTTGGGATTTCGTTTTGTCTCTGAATTCGAACTGATTGCAGATGAATTTCTACTGGTAACACTGCATCATGACCAAATGTAAGTTGGAAAGGCGTAGTGTTAGTAGCTTCCTTAGGAGATGTTCTACAAGCCCATAATATTTGGTCCAGAGTTTTGTGCCAGTTTCTTGGCTTCTTGCCAATATGCTTCTTGATTAATCCTATTATTACTTTATTTGCTGCTTCGACTTGTCCGTTTGCTTGAGCATAATATGGCGTTGATGTTAGCAATCTAAACCCCATTTCTTGGGCAAACCCTTGCATCTTTCTCCCAGTAAATACAGAGCCTTGGTCTGTAGTTATGCTCTCTGGCAATCTGAACCTATAGATAATGTGCTTTTATATAAATTCAATAATAGCCTCTTGATCAGCAACTACCAGTGGTATAGCTTCGATCCATTTGGTAAAATAATCTATTCCCACCAAGATATATTTCTGTCCTTTGGATGAAGCAGGATTTATTTCTCCTATCAAATCTAATGCCCATCCTCTAAATGGCCATGGTTTGATGATCGAATGCAACTCACTTGCAGGGGCATGTTGAATTCCTGCATGTTTCTGACATTCTTCACATCCTTTAGCAAAGTCTATGCAATCTTTGAGCATGCTAGGCCAATACAAGCCGTATCGAAACAATAACCATTTCATCTTATGGCCTGCTTGATGTGCCCCACATGCCCCATTGTGGACTTCAGACAATGCTAAGTATGCCTCACTTTCTCCTAGGCATTTCAATAAAACACCCTCTTGGGTCTTTTTAAACAATTCGTTCCCCATGAGGAGATATGACAATGCTCTATATTTTGTTTTTCTATCCACCTTTAAAGTTGGGTCTGCTAAATAACTCTTCAATGGACTTTGCCAATCTGCATCTGACAAAGCATTTATGGCTAATATTTCGAATCCCTGTTTCTCAGCATATCCCAATCTCATACTTTCCAGATCCGATGGTGTGAATCTAGTAGCCATAACTCTTCCCCTTAATTCGACCAAATCCTTGAAGTTCTTGGTAGACACTTTATAACCTGAAGCTAACTGCGCTAAGTCATTTGCTTCTTGGTTCTCTATTCTTGGTATGTGTTGAATATCCATGTATTCAAATTTCCTCAATAGCCTATTGACTATGACGAAGTATACCATTAAATTTTCCTTTATGCACTTGTATTCCTTTGTGATTTATTTGACCATTAATTCAGAGTCTCCTTTAATTTTGACTCTGGTTGCCCCCAATTCCAACAAAGCTTCAAGTCCAACAATGAGCGCTTCATACTCAGCTTCGTTGTTTGAACAACGAGGACCATCTAATTTATACTTGAATTTTGTTGGAATTCCTTCAGGAGAAATCAGAAGGACTCCAACACCACTTCCATTCCTGTGGGTTGAACCATCAAAGTACAATTTCCATGGTTGCATTTCGACGTAACTCATGACCGTCTGCTCAACCAACGAATGGTCCACAATGAAGTCAGAAATTACTTGACCTTTCATAGCTTTTAAAGGCATGAAAGTCAACGAATATTCTGTTAAGGCTAAAGCCCACTTGCCAACTCTGCTATGCATTATTGGTTTTGAAAGCATATGTTTAATGACATCGAAATGAGATGAAACATAAACATCAACAGGTTTTATATAATACTTGAGTTTCATACAAGAGAAATACAAACAGAGACATAGCTTTTCTAGATTGCTATATCTGGTCTCTGCATCATTTAGCACTCTACTTAAATAGTATATGGCTCTTTCGACGCCATTGCTATCCTCTTGTGCTAGCATACTACCTATACTAACTTCAGAGGCAGATATGTACAATCTCATGGGCTTCCCCCATAAAGGTGGAGACAAAATAGGAGGCTGAGAAAGGTATTCTTGTATTCTGTCAAACGCCTCCTGGTGAGCTTCGTTCCATTCGAAGGCTTGACCTTGCTTTAGACGAAGTAACGGAGAGAAAGCTTGGGTTCTTCCACTTAGGTTCGAGATGAATCTTCTGAGGAAGTTAATTTTTCCTAGCAGAGATTGCAACTCCTTTTTTGACGCAGGTGCTTTCGTCTCCATTATGGCTTTGGTTTTGTTCTGGTTGATTTCGATTCCTTTCTTGTGAACCACAAAACCAAGAAAATCTCCAGCCTGCACAAAAAATGCACATTTAAGGGGATTCATCTTTAAGCCATGTTTTCTCATTCGCTCGAATGATTGGCTTAAATGATGCAAATGTGTTTCTGCAGATATAGATTTGATGACTATATCGTCAATATACACCTGCATGAAGGTTTCAATGAAATCATGAAAAATTGAATTCATTGCCCTTTGATAAGTTTCCCCAGCATTCTTTAAACCAAAAGGCATCACCACCCATTCGTAGGTGCCTAAGGCTCCTGGGCAACGAAATGTTGTCTTTGCAACATCTTCTTCAGCAATGAAAATCTGGTTATACCCAGAGTATCCATCTAACATACTCAAGTATTCGAACCCTGCAGCAGAATCTACTAGCATTTCTGCCACGGGCATGGAATATTCATCTTTAGGGGTTGCAGTGTTTAAATCCCTAAAATCTATGCAGATTCTTAAAGAACCATTTTTCTTAATAACGGGAACTATGTTTGCTAACCATTCGACGTACCTTGTTGTTCTGATGAATTTGCAACGCAGCAACCTTTCGATTTCAGCTTTAATTTTTGTGAGAACCGCTGGTGCGAATCTTCTGGGAGTTTGTTTGATGGGCCTCTTGCCATCTTTGATTGGCAGTCTGTGTTCGACCAACTCCCTCTTTAAACCAGGCATCTCGTCATAATCCCATGCGAAGCAATCTTTGTTTTCCTTAAGGACTTCGATCACTTTCTTCTTGAGGCCTGGGCTAAGTTTAGCACTTATGTAGGTTACTCTTTTCGTTTTTTCATCCCCTAAGTTGACTTCTTCGAGTGGATCCTGTGCCAACATTTTGGCACCTGAGTTTATGGGGTCCCTTTCGAAGCCTAAGGGTTATTTATCATAGATGGCATCCAACCTTTGATCCATCTCAAACTCTTTGAAGGGTGAGCATTTCGAGCCATCCCCACTTACTTCGTTCGTCTTTATAGTTGATTTATTTATTTCAGCCTCTAAGGCCGCTTTTGATTCGTTCTCAGCCATATAGGCCGAAATCCTTTCGAAAAAGGTAGACTCAGTCATGGCTAAGGTTGTCGAAGTCCCAGCCTGCTGGCCGTTTTTGTATAGTGCTTTAGACTTCCTCTTCTTCACTGATTATTGTTCTATCCCAGTAAAGGCCATCATGACGAAGGGTCATGTAGTAGTGGGCGTTTCTAGTTTCATTAATCTCATCATTTGGAACACATGGAGCAATCTTTGCCAGATTTTTATCATAATCCCTTTTGTCAACTAAATTGACAGTTGACATAAAGTAACTCTGGTCTGCTTCGATGTTTTCCACGATTCCATCATCTCTCCACAGAACTAGTCGCTGATGCATTGACGAAGGAACTGCCCCCACGCCATGGATCAACTCTCTTCCCAGCAGTAGGTTATAGTTGGCTTTGGCTTCGATCACCATAAACATGGTGGGCCTACAGCTTGAGCCTATTGTCAATTCCAACTGGACCACCCCCAGTGTTTTGCCCACTTTTCCTTCATAATTGGACAAAACCATATTATGGGGCTTGATGTCTCCTTCGCGGATCTCTAATCTTTTTAGCATGAAATGGGGTATCAAATTGACTGCAGCACCCCCATCCACTAGAACTTTGTTCACACCATGGACACCAACTTTCGCCCGAATGAAAAGTGGCTTGAGATGGTTCTTCATTGCAGGTTCTGGACGTTCGAAGAACGCATTTTGTTCCTCAACAGCTCCATTGTCCATCACGTAGTAGCACACGGGCCTATGTTTCATCAAATCTGTGGTGTCTTCCTCCTCATATTCGTTGATTTCGGTTTCCTGCCCAAATTCGCAGGGAAGCACAGACACCACGTTACAGTTCAAGTTGAATGAAGACTCCCCCTCCGATTCGAAGTTATCTGTTATCATATCTTCGTCCTCTTCCGGGCCTGGAGTGTATTCCTTTGGTTCATCGTGTTGTTCTTCAGAGAAGAGCCTCCTATTGACTAGAGGTTTATCTTCAGTTTGATTTTTTGGTTTGTTGGTGCTAGATTCACCTTGGTTTTCGTTGAAGTAACCCCTTTGTTTGCCACAGCTTCTCTCTCAGCCTTTCGAATCCTTTGCTGTCTGCGCCACTGGGATCTTGACATGGGGTTCCTCCCTTTGTAATTTTCTAATCTCACTTCCTCCCTTTTTGCTGTGTTGAATTGCCTCCTGTATGTCACAGCATGGCGTGCATTTCGTTCAGCATTTCTCCATCTATCTTTGCCTTTGTCATTTCTGACTTGCAACCATCTATCGGTTGGCACTTCAGCAGGGAGTTTGAAAGTCACTCTTCGAGCAGCCTTGGGGTGAGGGCTATCAGGCCTTCGCTATTTGTGTCTGCTGTCGAAACATGGGCCCATCTGGGCAGTTTCTTGATGGTTCCAGCAAGGAGCGAAGGGGATCGTTTCGAAGGCCCTGGCCATGCTTTGGTCATACACAGCAGAACACCTTGGGAAAATCAAGCACTTGGTTGCCCCTTTGTAGCAGCGAAACACAAACTCCAGCAAACTTTCCCCAGCCTTGGGATAACACCTAAAAAGCTGGTTATCCTGGCGCCAATTGTTGCCAGTTCGAGCCCTCTGTACCCTTTCGAAATTCGCAGCAATTCTTTGATTGCAGAGGATGCTGCACCTAGGGCACAATATCATGCCTGAATCTCCTTTGTGGCATGTCATGAGATAATCTTTGAGACTAGCATCTCCAGTGTGATTATCCCCCATTCTATACTTTTCTTTTTCTAAGTATTTTTCCACTTCCTCCATCTCAGAGCGAGGTCTTTCCATATCCACCATATTTATTTCCACATCCCCCTCTTTAGCTTCATCATCACCCCATCCTGTGGGCTTTATATCCTCAATCTGAACCTTCGAACTCTCTGGGGCAGAATATTTGACCAAATAGTCAAATTTTCCACTGGGTTCCCCTAGAGTGTCCCATATTTCCTTCTGAGGGGAAATTGGCTGCGTGATTTGGACTTTCTCCAATTCCAGCCTCAAGCCTTCAGTGACTTGTGTTAATCCTTGGTTTTGATTTCCCTGGCCTTCAGTAGCCTGGGTTTCTCTTGCAACAGCTACGGGTGCAGCAATCGAAGTCTCGGGCGTATTCTGGATGTCTTCAGTGACCTCCTCGCTGACTTCGACCATCACCCAGTTTTCAACTCCAGTACCCTTCTCTCCTGTTAGGGTGTCGCTTTGATCAGTTTCCACCATGTTGACCTCTCCAATGCATGCAGGCTCGGAGTAGTTGGTGTCTGCGACGTCCAAGGGATCTTCGTCCACTTTCATCTTCGCCTTATCAGCAAACTTTAGTCTGCCATCCTTGATCGCGTTTTGAATCAGGTCCCTGAAAAGAAAACATTGTGAGGTTTTGTGGCCTAGGAAACTATGATATTTGCAAAATCCCCTCTTCTTTCTCTGATCCAAAGGAGGTATTTTGACATTTGATGGCACAATTAGTTGGCCATCTTTGACAAGTAAGTCAAAAATCTCGTCACACTTAGTGACATCGAAGGTATAAACCTTCTTTGGAAATTTGTCACTTTTTTCATTTTCAACAATATCTTTCCCTTTTGTGGGAACTAACAATTTGCAGGAATAAGGCGGGGCTTGTTTTAATTCAGCGAGGTCGATTTCGACCTCTTCGAATTCAAATTCAGGATATTCTTCTGCTTCCTCAGTCCCAACATAGGAAATCCTTTCTTTCTTGCTATTCTTAAAGACTCTGGCTTTTTCGGCCTTTAGTCTTTCGACCTGTCGAACCCTATCGGCTAACTGAGCCATGCCCTCAAATACTGAGTGTCCAATTTCTTTCGAATAGAATAATCCAAGCCACCAGCGACCATTTCGACTAACTCATGTTCAGGCACTACTGTGTAACATCTGGATTTCAAAAGCCTAAATCTATTCAAATAATCATCTATGGGTTCGGTGAACTTTCTCTTAACACTGGCCAGTTCCTTCAAACTTATTTTCGACTGCCCCATGTAAAATTGTTCATGGAATAATCTCTCTAAGAGAGCCCAAGTGTCAATAGACCCAGGAGGCAAAGTGGTAAACCATGTGAAGGCGTTTTTTGTCAAGGAACTTGGGAAGTATTTGATCCTGAGATCTTCATTATTGGCTATATCTCCCGCTTCGGTTAGATATCTCGCTATGTGTTCGACTGTTGACTCATTGGTATCCCCAGCGAACTTTGTAAATTTAGGGACTTTATATCCCCTTGGTAAATCAGTATGCATTATGCAATCCAATATAGGAGAAGCGTAATTTGGCCTCCTCATTCCTGTGTTGAGGCCATTCTGGGCCATGACTCTCTCTATCATGGTGGTTAGGTTGTTTTCTGCCAAGATGTTATCGTTTCGAATTCTATGAACGACGGCATCGGCATCTTGATTTCGACCAACCAAAACAACTCCCCTAGGTTGTTCTTCTCGAAACTCTGGGGCTTCTAGCCTTTCGACCCTTGCCCCTGGTTCCATAATTTCCCTTTGTGGGCCCGGGATTATTGGGGCTTCTAACCTTGGTGCCCTGGCCCCTAAGTTAACTTCTTCTCTGGGTGGTCTATAAATTGGGTCGTTAGCAATTTGTTCTATAACAGGCGTGTTTGTTCGAAATCCCGCCTGATTCTGCCTACGCCTTTCTGGGGGAGCGAAGAAATCTGCTATTCGACTCATATTGTCAGCGTTTTCCCTGTTTGTCACAGTCACATTTTGCACTATTGGGGCAAATATCTCCTGCATGGTTTGTGCTAACACCCCTATCATATTATGGTTACTGTCATCCATCAATTGCCTAAAAGCCAACTGGTTGTCTGTGGTTAGGATAGGCATTGTGCTATAACCCACCGACCCTTGGTTATTTGTCATAAACTGATTCGCCCCAGACCCAGACCCTAGTTGTGGAGATGAATTCGATGTGGAATTGTGTAAACCTGCCATAAAAGATGTTGGCATTCCATAAGAGGAATTTCTGGTTCTATTCCCATCGAAACCGGGTGGTCTAGTTAATGGGGTGGCGAAATGGGATTGTGTCCCTGATGGTGGAACGAATCCCCCAGGGTAACCAATAGTTCCAGTATTTCCTAAGATCGAACTATTAGTTGATATGCCACTTACTCCATTGGTGGCTATGTTACTGGTCGAAGATGCAACAGACTGTGCATTCGAAGGGATTACATTAGATGTTCCGATCGAAGTGGACGCGTTAGTGCCTGTTGCATGTGGGCCACTTTGGTCCCCTTGTTGATTGTCTGAATTAGACATTTTGTCCAAACGTTTTCTTCTGGATAAAGGTTGGTTGTTGTTGGTTATCTTACCACTTCTCAGGTTCATAAAACAGCAAACTTCTTAGGTTCCAACATTTTTCGTAATGGTTATGTTTCAACAATCCTTAATTCTGATATCCAATTATTGGTCCCACCAGGTGTGCCAATTTGTTTCCAGTGATTTCTGGTAAACAACCGCTAGTCTTCCAAACTATCGAATAATCTTTCTGACTGTTATTCAATTCCTCTGGTAACTCACAGGATCGACTAGATTGATCCTAGGACTCCTTGGATATTAAGGTTACTCTCACAATCGAACAGATATTCATGGTTGATGTTGTATCGGTGTTTGGCTTATTTCGATTTCTCTCTCTCTAAAGTCTAAAGATGTAATCAAAATGTGTGTGAAAACTAAGTTACACGAATAAATGCTAATTGTAATGCTAATTGTAAAGACATGTAATACTGCATAAAAGTGAAGTAAATGGCTTCGACTTACAAAACAGTTAATATAAAGGATTTCTGGAACGTAAAAGTTTGAAATGCGAAGGAAGCGTTTAATGCAAGAAATCTGTAAATGATTTTAAGTAAACATATGCATTCGAAGGATAAGACTTGAAGGTAAAGGTATGGAAAATATGACAGTTTTCTGAAATATAAAGTGCTCGAAATATAAAGAAAACATTAAAATGTAAAACTTTGAAGAAAAGATTTCGAAGTGAAAGGACTGTAAATAAGAAAACTTGTAAATGTTGTTTGACAAAAGGAATAAAGGAAAGTACTGGAAATGGTTTTCATTAAATCAGAAATACATGGTGCTATCATACATACATTTCTCTTACATTCGTTTCCCTTGCCATGTGGTAGTTTGAATGTTATTGAGTATTTTGTATAATAGATATGACACACGAAATCCTAATACTAAGACTTCTATTTATACTAATTCGACCATAACGGTCTTGCTACAGGATTATGCCACGTTTCGAACATGCAAGACAACGCCTCTTTCATCTTTCCACGTGTCCCCAAATGTTCCAACACATAACTTTCAAACTTCGAAAGTCCCGCTTCCATTTGAATTTCAAATGCTTTTGGTGCTTCTCCGTTTCGAATGCTTTTCCCAGATACAACCTTGTTGTTATTTCGAGATTTCTTTAGATATGTTCCCATAATTGCCACTCGAAGCTCCAAGCTTTGACACATTTATTCGAAACACTGCTTCTGCTACTTCGAAACATGACGCTTTACTTCATTTCGATCAAAACGTTTAATTCATTTGACTTCTAATAACATTATCAAAATCTTCAGCCAACAGAATGATGGCTTCCAAAGAACCACATATGTCTCTCAATTTCCAGATTTCGTATTACAAACGGAGTTACCCAGAGGTGGAAACTCCCAAATTCACTAAGTTTGCAGGGGATGTCGAAGAATCCGCTGTCGAACATGTTGCTAGATACCAAACAGAACTTGGAGATTTAGTAATGAATGAGGATTTAAGGATGAAGTATTTTCCCAATTCCCTCACAAAGAATATGTTCACTTGGTTTACAATGCTTCCCCCACAGTCAGTCCAAACATAGTTCCAGTTAGAGAAATTGTTCCATGAGAAATTCCACATGGGGCAGTCCAAAATAAGCCTAACAGAATTGTCTAGTGTCAATAAAAAGAGTACTGAGTCAATAGACCAATAACTTGACAGGTTTAGACTTCTGAAAGCGCGGTGCTTTACACAAGTCCCTGAACATGAATTGGTCGAAATGGCTGCAAATGCGTTAGAGTATTCCATTAGGAAGAAATTATTGGATACTTAGTCTTTAAAGGATATGACTCAATTGGCTATTAAAGTTCGACTGATCGAACGTTTGAAAGCTGAAAAAACCAAGTCAAACAAGTATCACAAAAAGGGAAAGTTGCTTATGTGGCAGCTGACGAATGTTCTTCTGACGAGAATGAGTCAGGGGAAGAAACAGAGGTTAATGTGGTTGAACTACATCCTGGACCCCCTTATGCGTGTAAACTTTTGAAACCATTGAACGAGAAAAACCCCGTCGAAACCAAAAAGAATGGCAAAGCCATCACTAAGACCTATACTTTCGACATAACCAAATGCGATGAAATATTTGATTTATTTGTAGCTGATGGTAAAATTGTGGTCCCTCAGGGCCTAAAGAATCCCTCACTTGAACAAAAGAAGAAAATGGGATTTTGTAAATTTCATAATTTTCTAGGTCATAAAACTTCTCAATGTGTTTTTTTCAGGGATTTGGTGCATAAAGCTTTAAAAGATGGTAGACTTCAGTTTGGCGAGAAGCCAAAGATACAAGTTGTAACGCCCAATATTTAATTAATTATTTAATTAAATATTTTCGAATATTTTTTCAATTAAGTTTTCGAAGTTGTGAAACATTGATTTAAGTTGTGTCATTCTTAGTTGAATTAATTAGTTGATTAAGATGTAGGATTAATATTGAATAATACTATTATTATTTATGTGGGCCTATTTTAATGTTAGAAGTAGTAGAAAGGGAGATGTATGAATTTAAGTTCAATAAGACAAAATAAGAATAATAGTATAGAGTTATATTATAATAGATGTTTAGAAATAATAGGAAAAATAGGAGTATCAGTAGAAAGAAAAGAGGAGAAAGAATAGGTTTTGGCAGAAGAATAAATATGGGCTTTGGAAGAGATATATAAAAGTGTAAAGAGGAGGAAAAGTTAGGTGTAATCGGAGAGTTAGATCAACATTTAATCCAAGGTAAGGGTATGTAATGAATGGTATGTGGGATTGGGTTTTTATATGGTTGTGATTAAATCATTGATTGATATATGATTTAAACATATTAATATTCATATGATGATATAATTAAAGTAATATGTATTTGATTAAATATGTTTAATCTCATCAATGAATTTGATTCATTATTTTTATGTTCCGAATGTCGTAACCTATTATTGTTATTGATAATTTTGCCGTGAATTTATCGCCATGATAAAGAGTTAGCAATTGAAAGGCAGTAGGAGTTGCATATTAAGTGATGAATGACTGTTTAAAGTTTAAATGTGATCCATCGAAGAACAATTGTACATCTAAATATATGTTAGTATTATGTTGGCATGTTGGTATGCCGTAACATATGTTTTCGCTAAATCGTCGTAAGCTGCTGCCACAAGAGAATGCGTATACATTTATTTTAATACATACTCCCTCCGGTCTCATTTATAAGAAAAAATTAACTTTTTATATACATTGAATAAGTAATGTATTTGGACAATATATTGTCCAAATACATTACTTATTTAATGTATCTAAAAAGTTAACTTTTTCTTATAAATGAGACCAGAGGGAGTATGTTATGTTTCAAGTTTAATTAATTAATTAATAATAATAATAATATTAATAATAATAATATAATAATAATAATAATAATTTAACATTATTAGAATAATAATATTGTAGAGGTTTGTAAGTAGAAATAATAGAACTTTTAACCGATAATTAATTAACTGAAAATAGTCGTAATAGTCAGAATAATTACGCGGTTTAATTGTAGTAAATTTTGGTTGACTCGTTGTATTGTGTTCTTTGTTGAAAAATGTGAATTAGCAGGTGATGTTATTGCCTCTATTTATGGGAAAAATATTAAGTTGTAGGCTTATGACCAATGTTGGTTTGTTGTTGCGTTGCTATGAAATTTTGTTGTTGTTAGTCTGACATTTATACTGTGTCGCATACATAGCATATCAAGTTGGAGCTGGTGCTAAGTAAGTTGGCTTAGATTGACAAATTAAGTTGAAGGCTTTTTGCCTTGTTGATGCCACTATTAATTGGCAGATTTTTAAGTTGGGAGTTTTGCTCCGATTGTACCACATACATGTGTATCGTATAAGTCGCGTTCCATATTGAATAATTATGTTGTTGTGTAGATGACTTGTGATGATTGATGTTGGTTGAAAGTTGTGAAGTGGTGATTTTATATAATTTGATCTAATATATTGTTTATCATACACTCAATTATATAGTTTGATATCTCACCCCTTCTGTTTGAATATTGTCCTTTGTTGGTAACGTGCAGGTAACCCAGAGTGAAGGTTGTTTACCTTCAGTAATTCGAGTCGGTGTCGTCGCTCTGATACATAACACTCGGGGGGATGAACGCTTATTGCTTCATTATTGATTTTATTCCTGTTGCTGAATTTTTAGGTTGTTTTCATTAAGTACTGGTTGTTTTGAAGTTGTTTTCAGTTGGATAAAGATGTTATGTCCTTTTAAGTTGAATATTATGATTCCGCTGTGTAGTTATGAAAGTTGTTGGTTTTAAAAGACTAATTTGTATTGTTATTGGTTCATCCGAGTTTTAAGTGTTATGTATCTATTTTACATGCGATTAAATGAAGGTGTTTTTAAGTAGTAAGTGTAGCATCCTATTTGTATGTCGAAATTTTGTAACTCTAATTTTAATAATTATTCGCCGGGTAGAAATGGGGTGTTACACAAGTTGACACTAATTCTTTGAATATTGAAGAGGCTTTATACTCAGAGCCTCTGGATTGCATGATGGTCGAAGCTACTGAGGGTCTCGACAGAGAGGTTATAATGATTGGTGACATAGAAGTTATGATGGTTGGAACCAATAATAATTTTGACCAAAAGATGGAAGATGGATTACAACAGTGTACCCTTAGCCTAAAGAAAGCTTAGCTGACTTTCAAGAGAAATGAAGAGTGAAAGGGTCGAAGGAAAAATTATTCCCAAGATGCAACGCTGTGTTTGATGAAGAAGTAGATGAGAAGAACGAAGTTGTCAAAAAAGAGGCTCTTAAGAAAGAAAATCCTCTAGTCCTAAGGTTTGTTTTTGACAAGTAAGGAAATCCTCGACGAAATGAGAAGTACAGAAAATTGTTTCAACAGTCTCGTCCAAAAAACTTTTGCCCTTCATCAGATATTTCACAAGAAAAATGGATGGAATCAGTAAGCCAAAAGGGGGGGCAAGAGGCCAAAGTAGTAAGTGATTGTACATGAAGTTGAGGCCCGGGAAAAGAAAGTTGAGTCAAAGGGTTATCAAGTTTCTCCCAACTATAAGGGGAAAAACCCAATGACGAGGACTCAGTGGAGGCGTTATTAGAGGAACAAAAAGGCGGCAAAGGAAGCTTCGACATCCCAGTTGAAGTCGGACGAAGAAAATATCTGTGTCGAAGACATCCAACAACAGAAGCCACGAAGCCAATAGAGTTTCAAATTCCAAAGGTGTATTATCCCAAGTCGAAGCTGAATGAAAAAGGAAAAGATATAGCAAATCAAAGAATGGCTATTAGGGTAGCTCCTTTAGAGAACACAAAGTTGGTGGAAACATAAAATATGGAATATACTCTTGAGCCTGAGTATACTCCTACATCTGAAGGAAAAGAGGAAGAAGAACCTGACTATGAGCCTTCGCCAGAGGATGACATGGTTGATGATGACTATGATTTTGGTGAAGACTTCATCATTAATTATGGAATTGTGTCGATTATGTCTGCTGAATATGACAGGGTGTCGAAAGTGTCAGAAAATGATGATGATTTTACCTCGGATGAAGCGTCTGATGAAAAGCATTTATGCTACTATGTGATAAATAGTGGTGTGTTCGAAGAACAAAAGGATGTGTTTGAAAAGCCTAGCCCATGGATGTTGTATCATCTTAAGCCTTTGTTCATAAGAGCGAATGTAGATGGCATGTTGGTGAATAAAGTGTTTGTCGATGGTGGAGCTGCCGTAAATCTAATGTCACACGCTCTGTTTAAGAAAATGAGGAAGTGTGGGCCGAAACTTCGACCTCACAACATGGTTTTATCAAACTATGAAGAAAAACAAGTAGCATACTGGGTGACATCCAAGTCGAGTTGGTTGTTAGAATAACAACCAGATCAACACTGTTCATGGTTGTAAATTCCAAAGCCAACTTTAATCTATTACTTGGTCATGAATGGATCTATGGGATAGATGCAATTCCGTCGACTTTGCATCAAAGAATTTCCATTTGGAGAAAAGATGGCATAGTAGAGAACATATAAGCTGATCAGAGCTACTATAAAGTCGACGATATGAAATGTGGGAAGAAGTCTTTTGACCAACATTTGGTGAATGTAGCACCTTGTAATGATGAGAATCACACTCCCAATGAAAACTCAAATCATTTTCTAAGTTTGAATCCTGATCATGGCTTTACGTGGGTTTCTGAAGAGGAAATAATGCCTAGGGAGTCGATTCCACCTATGGGGTGGTCTATGGTCGAACGTGATGACCAGTGAGTCATCAAGTTTGGCTCGGATTTTGGCTTATGTAGCTGAAAACAAAAGGAAGTCGGATTTGGAAGCTGAGAAGCTACAAAACAAGGTTGTCGAAGCCAAAACAAAAAATCAAGGAGAAGGCCAATAGGGCCAAATAACAACTTCAGAAAGCCGAAGGTTAGATTGCATATATGACAATGAACCTTTGGGGTTTGAAAATGACCCACTGAATTCAATACAGAAGATGCAAGCCCAAGATCCGTTGGAGGAAGTTGATTTGGGAGATGGCACACCAAAGAGACCAACTTACATCAGCACTAAAGTTGAGTCGAAAATGAAGGTTAAGTTAATCAAGTTACTAAAGGAGTACAGAGATTAATTCTCCTGGGATTATGGTGAGATGCCTGGTTTAAATCATAAGGTGGTGGAACACCGACTACCTATTGAGCCAGGTAAAAGGCCATTAAAGCAACATCCTAGGAGATTCACCCCCGAGATTACTTTGAAGATCAAACAAGAGATTAAAAGGCTGCTCAAAAGTAAGTTCATCAGAATTGCAAGGTACATCGAGTGGTTAGCAAATATTATCCCTGTTATTAAGAAAATGGAACTCTTAAAGTTTGTATAGACTTTAGGGATTTGAATAACACTACCCCTAAGGATGAATATTCGATTTCTGTGACAGAAATATTAGTCGATTCGGCTGCATGGTACGAAGATAGTATTATGCTCGTCGGATTTCTAGTTATAACTAAATTTTATAGCAGATGAAGACGGGCCCAAAACGACATTTAGATGCCAGGGGCATTATTAAAATATGAATGGGTGGTAATGTCGTTCGGTCTAAAAAATACCGGACACACCAATCAAAAAGATATGAATGCCATGCTCCATGATTTTATAGAACACTTCATGCAAATATATATATATATATATATATATATATATATATATATATATATATATATATATATATATATATATATATATATATATATTGATGAGATTGTGATAAAATCTTCATCTGAGAATGGTCATTTAGAACATCTTCGACGATCCTTTGAAAGAATGAGGAAATATGGATTAAAAATGAATCCACTAAAATTTACTTTTTGTGTACATGCAAAGGATTTTTTAGGATTTGTAGTACACAAAAAAGGCATCGAGATCAATCAAAACAAAACAAAGGCAATTTTGGATCTCAAGCCTCCTTTGACAAAGAAGCACTTGCAGTCTTTTTGGGGAAAATTAACTTCTTGAGAAAATTTATCTCAAATATAAGTGGCAAAGCAAAGGCTTTTTTGCCATTATTGAAGATCAAGAAGGAAAGTGACTTTCACTGGGGAAAAGAACAGCAAGAGGCCTTCGACACAATTAAAGAGTATCTAACGAGGTCTCCTATGTTATTAACATCTAGTCGAAATAAGAACATGAGATTGTACATAGCTGCATCTGATTTGACAATAGGGAGCATGTTAGTCCAAGAGGATGATAATAGAGTCGAAAGCCCAATTTATTATCTTAGTCGTGTATTGATAGATGCATAAGCTAGGTATCTAATGATAGAAAAATTATGCCTATGTTTATATTTCTCATGTGTTAAACTTAAGCAATATATTAAGCCAGTTGATGTTTATGTCTCGTCTCATTATGATGCCATTAAACATATGTTGTCCAAACCAAATTTGTATAGTCGAATTGGCAAGTGAGCACTAGACTTAACTGAGTTTTCATTATTTTATATGCCTTTGAAGGCCATTAAAGGCCAAATTGTGGCAGATTTCATAGTCGACCATGCAATAATAGAACCATCAGTGAATCTGGTAGACATTGGCCCTTGGAAATTATATTTCGATGAATCGAGCCATAAAAATGGAACTAGTGTTGGAGTTCTGATTATATCTCCAAAAGGAATACCGACAAAATTCAAATGTAGAGTGGATGGAAAATGCTTCAACAACAAAGCAGATTATGAAGCACTAATCATTGGGCTTAAACTATTGAAAGACTTAGGCGCAAAAAAGGTCAAAATCAAAGGGGATTCGGAGATAGTGATTAAGCAAATCACCCAAGAATACAAATGCATCAAAGAACACTTATTTTTGTATTTTGCAGTGGTTAATCAATTGTTGGAATACGTTGAAGTGGTATGCGTTACGCATGTACCTAGGTTGGAAAATCAAGTGGCCAATGGTTTGGCACAAATTTCCTCTAGGTACAAAGTATCTACCAACAAGCTGAAAGGAAAAGGTAGTTTCGACATTGTCCTCCATATTTCCAATCTCAAAAGCTGGGGGGCCAGATGATACGTGTGAAAAGTTTGAAATTTTTGAAATTTTTGCTATTGACAATTTGTGAGACATAGATTGGCGAAAGCCAATCGTGAAGTATTTGGAAACTCCATCTGGAAATGTGAATATGGAAATAAAATATAGGGCTTTGAGTTACGTGTGCATGGGTAATGAATTGTTCAAAAAGACTTCGGAAGGAGTGTTGCTTAAATGTTTAGGATATACTGAAACATATTTGGCAATAGTTGAATTCTATAGTGGAGCATGTTGGGCTCACCAAGTAGGCCATAAAATGAAGTGGTTGTTATTTTGACATCGTGTCTATTGTCCAAGTATGTTGAAAGATTGTATTAATTTTGCTAAGGGCTTTCAGGATTGCCAAAAGCATGCAGGAATTCAACATGTACCTGCAAGCGAATTGTACACGATTATTAAGCCATGGTCGTTTCAAGGGTGGGCACTAGATGTCATAGGAGAAATTCAACCAGCCTCATTGAAACAACAAAGTTCATCCTAGTAGGGATAAACTATTTCACTAAATGGATAGAAGCAGTATCATTGATTAATGTCAACCAAGAGGCGGTGATTGACTTCGTTCAAAAGCATATCATTTATAGATTTGGGATTCCTGAGATAATCACTATGGACCAAAGATAAGTTTTTATTGGGAGAAAGATGCAAGAGTTTGCATTAGAAACAGGCTTCAAGTTGGTAACGTCCACACCTTATTACGCTCAAGCCAATGGTTAGGTCGAAGAAGCCAACAAAGTGATAATTGGGTTAATCAAGAGACACATATCTAAGAAACCCAAGAATTGGCATAAGACATTAGATCAATTTTTATGGGCTTGTTGAACGTCCCCTAAGGAAGAGACTGGGTCGACGCTCTTTTGAATGGCATTTGGACACAACTTTGTTTTTCCAGTCGAGATACACTTGCAATCAGTACAAGTGCAACGCTAACACGAACTTTCATCAGAACAATATTGGATATGATGCTAGATGAAACAATTGATATAGATGAAGAAATATTAGTTTTGTTGGATGTGTTTAATTCGAAAAAAAGAGCGAGTTGCAAGGGCCTACAATAAAAAGGCCAAAATAAAAACGTTTGCAATCGGAGATTACGTCTAGAAAGTTATCCTTCCCATGGATCAGAAAGATAGCACTTTGGGAAAGTGGTCACTAAATTGGGAGTGATCATTCCAAATATTGAGGACGTTTATTAGTAATGCATATGAGATCAAAGAGTTGGGCTTCGATCAAAGAGTCTTAAAAGTAAACATTAAATATTTGAAAATATATAAGCCTATGCTTCAAGAAGTTCGAATTATTGCAAAATAACGAATGTCGAAGATCATGGGCCAAAATAGACAAGTGCCAAGATGGCTATCAAGATTCACAATGGGATTACATATACAGAAAATAAAGCCCAGTCGAAACATGGGCAACGACCAGATTACAAAGGAAACCAAGATCTGAGGTTCCCCAAGAAGGACCTCTCATAGGTGATTTTCTGGTCGAGGCGAATCCTTTTAGCTAAAAGATAATTGATATTGCTCTTAAGATGAAGGGCTTTCTTGCCATGGGTTATTCCCTCGAGAGTAGATTTTTGAATGTTGTCGGGTAAATAACCATCAGATGAATCCAAAAAAGATTTTTGATGCTCAGCTTCGACAATTTTTTGGTTGAGAACTTTGATTTAGTTTCGATAATTCAGAATCTCTTGGTCAAGAGTAGAATACTGCTCCAGATAGTCCTTTATCTTAGCCTCATGGTCATTCGCCCTTTGCACAAAAATTTCACTCAAGTCCCATTCAACGCTCATTTTGTTTGCTTTGGTCTTAAGTTGGAGGTCGGTGTGATGGCATAATGAAAGATATTTTGCTAATCGGGTAAAGAAAGCTTCAAAATCAATTAAGTACTGAACCAAAGAATCAGAAAGGGGATATTGGGAAATAATGTCGATAAGTTTGAAGACCGCAGTCGCCATTAAGGCTTCCTCCTCGATAATAGCTAAAAATTTGCTTTCAAACAAGTAAGATCTTAGCACATGAATTGTGTGGATCACTCCAGCGTCTAGTTCAGCGATCGACAGAGACATCAAGACAAGATTTGGTGAAGAAATTGGGGTGTGTCGGAGAAGTTGAATCTTCCTGAATGCCGCCATTGGATCATGTTTTTTCAACTTTTCAATCTCATTCTTGGTGGCGAAGTTGGGAGGCAGAGTATCCTTCAAAACATGGCAGATAGGTGTGATAAAAAGTGGATGACTGGACCTTGCAGTGTTGTCTCTAAGAGGGATTCTTCTAGTTGGATTTAGCTTGAAACTTCCTGCACGAGGTCACCCCTGGGGAGAATTTTTCTAAGTCAGTGCAAAGAACAAAAACAGAGAAAAAGAAAGAAAGGTATACCTCTAAGTTTGGTGACACAACATGGCGCTTTGGTGAGACTGAGTCTGAAAATAAGAAAGTCGTCGTCTCATGCACCTTTTCAGAAGTTAAAGTTTGGCTCAAGTAGACCGGAAAAGGGCGCTCCTGCCCATGAGAGATCAAAAGCGCAGGAAGTTGTCGAGTCTCCAAATAACTAAAGGCGTCGATGATCCTTTGAATAAAGTTGGGTATAGAGAGGTATTTCTCTTGATATTGGAGCCACCACTGGTCGAAAAACTTTGAAGTGAAGAAGGAATGTTCTAAATCGAACACTGGAAGTTCAAGCATTTGAGTGTCCCGATGGAATCTAAGGCAAGTCTTATGTTCCTCAATAGTGAGTTTCCTACCCACCCAGACAATATCGGCATGGCGGTAGAACAAGGACAAAGGCAACATTTGGCTGAGTCCTAATTATCGAGATACCAAGTTTGGTTGGTAACCCATGAAACCATATCCTATCGAACCAGTGTTGATTCGACAAGAAAGCATTGTGGGTGTTAGAAAGGCCCTCTAGATGTCATTTATACGAGCGGCATTTGGAGAGTTATTTGGAAAAGGTTCTCGAAACCAGTCTGGACCAAAATCGCCGTTCCATGAAAGGGGCCATGGATGAGACAAATGTCCTCATTTCGATGAACATATTGATATACTTCATGAACACAAATCGATCAAGTTTGTGGAGAGGAGTGGTCAAAGCTAGCCTCAGACCTTTGACGACTCTAACATTGTGGAGACACAGAATCTTTTTTGAAACAAGATAACTTAGTTGGAATTCGAATGTGGCATTTAGATAGTGTTGTAGAAGCTAAAAGGGTCCTGTAAAAGCAAAGTCATTGTCATCATCAGGAAGTGCCTTTATTTGCACGGAAGCATTACCCAAAGTTTGGCAGCAAAAGCTTACTCAGCGAGATGTTTTGTCCCTCATGGAGTTGAATCGCCAGAGGTATGAAGTCCTAGGTTATGGTAAAGGAGCCAGTACAAAAAAAGAAATGGGAAAGTCATAAGGTGAGAAAGGATATGTGTTCAGTGTTAGAGACATTGTTCGTACCAGCAAGATGATGACCAGCAATATAGCTGGCGAAATCTGATTGGTCGAAGCAAAATGTATGTTTCATCGACACAGATGGTTTGAAGGTCATACCCAATGGGAAAGCCCAGTGATGGTTGCTACCATAAACATGGTAGGTGTCAACATCTCACAAGGAAGTTAGAAAGTGTTGGTCGAACCTTCCCAAAAGAAAAGAGAGGCGAGAATAAAGTTGGGGTCAATTGTATGGGTGCTCTGTGAAATTTGAATTGCATCGAAGATGCCAAGTTTTTCCCATTGAGGTTTTCGTTGTTCTTGGACTCTATCAAGACAAGCAAGGTATGTTGCATTACCCGGATTTGATTTAGAGGAAAATACTGTGATACAGATACCATAGACCTAACATCAATGGGTTTTGTATGGTTAAAAGCAGAAGGGATAGCAGGAAGGAAACATGTAAAGTATTGATTGATGGTTTTGGGTGCGTCTCTCGGTCAGGATAAGGGCCATGGAATGCAAAAAGTCTTCTCGCAACAACAAAAGGAATCAGCATTTGGTGTTTCCATGCCTGAACCTTGGAGTCCACCTTAGAAGGAGGATCTGGGATGTATTTCAAGATTTGTTTCACATAAATAGAGAAATTTATGGGGTTATCATCGGTGAAAGGGATAACAACTGGAGTGGCTGGAATATCAGCTGGAGTGGCCATCGTGAAAACAAAGGAAGTTTTCTTAAGAGTTTCAGAATTTGAAAATTTTGGAAACTGAGGTAGAAGAAGAGAAGAAATAGACTAAGGGTTCTTGGAAGTCTATTTAAATAAGAATTAAAATCGTTAAGAACGAAACAAATGTCACTCAAATGGTGTCAGCAGGCCAATATAAGTGGGAAAGTTAGTGGAGTTTGTTAGAAACCTACGCGTTAAATAATAAGAGTAATCATGAGAAGTGACCGAAGTGACGTGGGAGACTGTTGCACAAAAGGTAGTCATGATGACACATAATATCAGCCGAAAAAGTCATGTGGTCAAAAATATGGAAGAGAAAACGCCAAAATTCTCCCGTCGACAGGACTTCGTCGAACATGGAGTTTTGGGGGGAAATATTTTGACAAGTAATTTTCGATTGGGCTAGAATTCTTAGGTTGTGGGGTTTATTTGACTGAGAAGGCATAAGTTTAGTAGAAAACAACAAAGATCTGTCGAGCAAGGAAAATGCCGTCGACCAAGGGAGCCAGTCGATGAAGACATGAGGGTCAGGAACATTGGTCGACAAGTATAGAGGTCGATGAAGGTCAGAAGCATCTGTCGACAAGAACAAAGGGCGACAGAGTAAAGACTCATAATTGGCGGGAACAGTTACCAACATAAAAGCCAACGAGGACGAGGTAAGATTCTAACAATTTCCATGAAGCCCAACATGGGCTAGTAATCATCGACAGTTACATGTTTAAGATGTTTATTCAAGAAAAATTTTGTATTTGTGTTAGGAGTCGCATTTCTTCATATTTAATAGCAACACACAAAGTAATCGCATATAAGAGAGAAACAAGTTCAAGCTTAACAATGTATGAATGCTTCCAAATTCAAATTCCTAGCAATTTTCAATTTTTTCACTTTAAATTACATGCCTTGTCTTTGCTTTACTTGCTTCGCAATTGTCTTTACCTTTTGCCCCTTTACCCTTTTTTCAACCTAAAAACACTCTAAACACTAAGTCTAGGATTATTGTAGCCGATCCCGCAAGTAACCTTTAATAAGAGGCTAGCGATTGTTTCGCGGAGAAACATGAGGTGACATTCTTCTAAATTTTCACTTATCATTTAATTTGATGAAATGACTATTACATCTACTTCTAATATATATATATATATATATATATATATATACAGGTTTATATTGTATCCCTACATAGGTAGGGTATATTCAGAGGCCTTAGTAGTTGATTAAGGTTAAGGCCTACTCAAAATGGTGAGAGACACTGTTTGATGGTATTTATAGTGTTTATGGTGGTATGAGAGAGTCAACAGGTGAAAGACTCTATGTTTAAGCGTTATGCTGGGTAAATTGCAATTTCCTTTCCACCCTCAATTGTTCAAATACTTATAAAGGCTCTTGGACATAAGGTTTAGGAAACCCTAAAAACACTAACTTCCCCCTTATCTAGGGGAGTCTATTGCCAACGTATTTTCTAGGGAGTCATGGTACGACTCAATCTATGTGACTAGCGGAGGAATAAAATGTACACGTATTTACTTTAAGGGTGAGCACCCTCATGCTACGTAAAGGCAGTGCCCAGGTGACACTTCATGCATGGACCCTTGTGTTTCCCTTATTTGAGACTTTCACAAATATATCACTACACATTCCCTTAAGCATGAGAGCTTGTAAATGGTGAAGTGTTTAAAGGCTTCATTTAGATTTCACCTCGTGGTTAGGGGCGAGTCCTTTAGATTGAGGGTGAGTCACGCAGCCAAAGGCAACCTTCTTAATGTGAGGTGAGTACCTCAATTGAATATGACTCCCTTACATGGAGGTGAACCCCTTAACTGAGGGGTGATTCATCACTATCTTGCCATATGTCTCCTGATTAGCCAATATGTCTGTTGGGGATGTTAATCATCAGTCACTCTAACATATAATATATTCTTTATTCTATTAAATGTAAGAAATGATGGATTATATTCGAGACGCTAAACATCAGTGACACATGCTAGAAGCGTGTTTAGTTTTCAAAATTTCTAGGGGAGTCTAAAAGGCTTCTTTCAAACTCTTGTGATTTTAATCCTCTTATAAAGGCTTCTTCTTTACCTTTTTTCCTCTATTTGTTCTTATTGGATCTGTAAAATCTATAAAGTTTCCCTACAAGTTCTTGGTCCTGCGTCATCAACCTTCTGAAGTATGGATTTTTTTTCTTCTTTTTCTTCCTTTTGAGTTAGTCGTAATTAAGTAAAGGCTCGAAGTAGAGTTTTTATTAGCGTAAAGATGTGGAATTTGAGGATTATAGTCGTCACTTTGACGATTGTGATAGTGGTAGTGATATCTTTTTGTTCTCTTGTTTTCCCAAGAACAAAAACATAATGGTTTCCCCTTCCTTCGTACCTAAGAACACTAAGGACATTCGGCGTTACTATATTTCTGAAGAGCAGGTCCTCTCCTTCCGAACAAAAGTGGAGATTTATTTCTTAGAAGATGAATAAATGGTTATACTTTAGGCATGTTCACCATCCGACAGGGTTCTCATGCTTTTCTCTTTTGATTCTCCATCCCTTTATTTCTACGTATATCTCCCTTTTATCAAGGATATGAGGATTTTTCTCCCATTTTCACCTTTGTTGCAGAGGTCCAGAATGTCCTCAATGTTGTGCCTTCCTAGATACTTCCTAAAAATTGGAGTTTTATCAGGGTCTTTAAGATGGTATGTGAAGTTTTGGAGATTTCCCTTACTGTAGAGATATTTTTCTCATTTTATGATACCAAACCTTCAAAAGACGTTTGGGTTTCCTTAGGTGGTATGACATGAAAGACCTCTTTTAGGCCTCACTACAACCACTACAAGAATTGGAGAGATAGGTTTGCCAA
Organism: Vicia faba; assembly: GCA_948472305.1. NCBI lineage: Eukaryota > Viridiplantae > Streptophyta > Magnoliopsida > Fabales > Fabaceae > Vicia > Vicia faba. The sequence goes on from OX451738.1 coordinate 646,156,265, forward strand.
AATGAGTGGAAGAAAGGACTCTCTCGTAATGTTAAGGGATGGTGGTGTCCCCTCATTCTCATGGCCTTGACAGATGAATCCATGGAGATCGCAGGATACAATGCTAAGTACCTTACCCCTAGAAAGGAGAGGATAGGTCTACTACTAGGGAAGTTTGAGGTCGTGAATTCTAGTACACTAATTGATTTGTGGCTAAAAGGTGATGATTACCTCACTGATTATCTGGGTAAGTTTTGAATAATCTTGCGCTTTTTATGGGTATTTCCAAATAGCGCATGTGACCTTTGTACATTGTTTTGTAGATCAAATGGAAAAGATTACTCTAAAGGAGCAGAGGAAAATATGGATAAAGATTCAAGTTGCTCGTGGGAAAACTGATAGCCCCTACAGTCTTCTAGATGACTTTGTTATTGTCGCTATGAGAATAAAATACAGAGTCGCCATCGAACTTTATTTATCCCAAAGAAAAGAGGAAACATTGAGAAAACCCCAAAAGGAAGGATAAGATGGTCCGACGACGAAGATACGGGTACGAAAGTCAGTTATTCAAGAGGAATGTATTTGTACCCCTCACATTCGTCGTACTCAACTGGATCTATTCTAATTGTTCTATTCTAAGGGTGTGTATATCTAAAGCTTTAAATTGCTAAGAGTGCATGATGAATTATTGAAAAAAGAAAGGGTTTTTATTGTTGAATTCGTGAGGGTTTTGCAACCTTGTGCCTACGTATCCCAAAGGGAATCAGAACTCCGTAGTTCTTCTCAAAAATGTTAGTTTGTTAGGTGTTTTTTATGGGCAGTGTTAACATGCATGCTCTAGAAATATGCATAGCATGTATTATGGTAGAACATAAATAAGACACCCTTTTTGAAAATATTAAAGAAAAAAGCCAAAAGGCAAAAAGGTTTGGATCTGTTGAAGTGTTTTATTGGAGGATAGTAGTAAATGGTCCCCGATATAGGGGGAACTTAGCTACTTCCACATTTATTTGTGAAATTGTTTGTGATTTGAATCACACTTAAGTCTATGAATGGAAGAAGAACAAGGTCTGAATACACCCTCTCATTCTTTTCCATTGCTTAAGGCTCAATGGTGTACGATTCGCCTCATAGTTATTAAGTATTTTTGAGTTTATTCAAGAAACAATTTTAGTTTTAGAAGGAAATGGATACAATGCAAAAGGAAAGCAAAAAAAAAGGGGAAAGCTTGAACCCCTAATGTTATCATGTAAGTGAACCTAAGGTTGATATGGAGGGGATCCTAGTTAGTGTTGTCATGCTTGGATCAATATCTAATGTCTAATCTTAATTCAATTCAATCAAAGATAAAATTGAATTAAGAAAGCCTAAGACAGCGTGTGAAGAATACAACAATCAACAACCAACATCTCAAGCATCAAGCAATCAATAAGAATCATCAAGAGAAGCCCTCAAGGCAAGGTAAAAACATTATCAAGAAGTGAATCAAAACACAAATTAATCAAAAGGACAATTAAGCAATTAAATTCTAAAAAAAATAAAAGTCCTAAATATAACAGGCATTTCTATGTTTTTTTATCATTTCAAAAATATTAAAATAAAAAAATAAAATTAAAACAAAATCAAATAAAATGAAAATTAAAAATCAAGTGGAAACAGGAGGTGCAGTCCAGATCCAAGGTGTTTGTGCAAGCAAAATGCTCCAGGCCCAGTCCACCAGCACATGTCCAAAAACAACTACTCAGTTCAGCCAAAAATCATGTTATTGGGCTCAAGGGGGTGCTGTCAGTAGTTCAATGCATTAGGCCCAACCAAATTCCATTCAATCCACTCAATATCATTTTCACATATTCTGATTTTTATTTTTAATTATTATTATCAAAATAAAACAATTATTATTAAAATGAAAACAAAGCCAAAACAACATCCAATGGCAGAGTGACAATGCATCCAGATTCAAATATATTTCAAAATATGGCGCACAATAAACTCTTCTTCTCAAGCAAGATTACCACCGCATCGGTCGCCACTTAGCAGCGACGACGGTGGTTCTATCTCCGAAAATTACAAACAAACATACTACTCCACTCATATTTTCATGTTGAGTTTAGAAATGCAATTAGTTTTCACAGATTCACACTCCAATTCAAACAATCAGACAAACACATGAAAACCCTAGGCAATTCAAATTGAAATTAAATCCACTATAAGAGAAATCAATGCCTATTATCATAGGGTTTCATCACAACTCAACATTACGATCAGTTATGTAACAAGAATGAATGAAAATAATGATGAAATGATGAAGATCCAAGTGCCTGATAATTGTACCTATCGGAGAACCTCTGACGCGTCTTTGCAGTGAACAAGAAGGTTAGAAAACGAATGGAAAAGCTTCACTGAAGTTCCAGAAGAGTGAATCTATTATTAATCTTCCTTGAATATTTATGAATTGTTCAAACCAATTCCAATTGCCTCACGTGGAAAATCACTTGAATCTGAGAGAATCGGATGCTTCAGATGCTTGTTGTTGCATACGGTAGCTTAGAAATGAAGTGTTGATGAAGATTAGGAAGAGAAACTTCAGAGAAATTGAGAGAAGAATGAAATTCTAAGTTGGAGAAAATTTGAGAGAGTTTGTGATTTTTAGATCTGAAAAATGGTGAATGAATGATGATGAAACGATGCAATTAGCTTTATAGGGTGCAGGTATGGATGAAACAAACCTAAACTAGGCTTGGAGTTTGTTAGAGACTTGGCTTGGAGTTTGGTTCAAGGTTCGGAGAAAATGGATTCGGTTATGGTTTAAACTTGGTTCAATTGACTCAATAAGCTATGCAACTTAGTATGTAGCTCAGGCTTGGCGATGAAGTTTTAAGTTGAATGATTGTGTTTTGATCAAGTATGGAGCTCAAATGGTTGCTCAGTTTTTGAATGATGCAGAGTGCGTTTAATGTACATGGAGCCCGCGTTTTGATGTTGTTATTGAAGTAAAATGATGCTAAAATGACGAGGTGGCCATGGTGTTCAAGAGGAGTTCCAAGCATGCGTTTCCAAATTGCAATTTCTTTTGATTTTGACTTTGCAAAATTGATGTAGCAGATCTACTCCTTTCCAACTTGGTGACTTTGAGGCAACATAACTCAATATGTAGCAGTCCAATTGAAATATGAATTGGCAATGTAAAATTTGGTGTGGAAACTTATCTGAAAAAGTGCTTGTATGCTTTGTTATTTTAGTGCAAAAACCTGCCTTCATACTGATCCAAACTTTAGAGAAAAAATGCTAAGTGTTTTTGCCTGTTTGATGCAAGATGTTTATAACGATTTTTCAGCCATCTCTTGCTTAATTTTTAAGCTAATTTTTGTGCCATGGTTGTGTATCAAATGTGCTCTTTAATTGCAGCCCTTATTTGCACAAATTGGATGCTTGTGTGAACCTGAAAATGCTTGCAACGTCACATAGTTCACTTGGCTATTGGTACATTTTTGTACTTAGTGAAAATTTCACTTTTCTTCACTTTTGAACTTTTCATCATTCTTCTTGATGTTTCATGATTCCACTTGACATATGTCACCCATTTCATAGTGCCATTGACCTTTTGACTTGAAATACCATGATTGATCAAAAACCCTAAAATCAAGCTTTGACTTTTAGGTCTTTTGTTCACTTTTTGCATTTGGATCAATCAACTACTTTCTTCATCTTGCTCTGTTATCTCATAAATTTGAATTATTTCCATGAATCAATAAGATGTATATTAACCCCTTTAATCTTTACCTCAAGCCTTAGAACCAAGTTTTGGTCAAAAAGTCAACTTTAAGTTGTCTTTGCCCAAAATCAACCATCTTGAACATCTTGAATTGATCCTCGCACACATCCTTATTATCACTTGAAATTTGAACATTTGCCATTCCATGTTGACTTTGAAAAACCTCTCAACCTTGATTGATTAACCACACATCTCTAGTACAATAATGCATCAATTTGATGAAGTCACAAAAACCCTAATTTTATGAGCCACAATGTCATGTCAAGTTATTTATTAATGATGCATGATGTGTTAAATGACCTAATAGAAATTTAATGTATATAAGGAGAATGAGATGCATAAGCCAGATGACTTGATAAAGGGTAGGACAAATTTGGGGATGACAATTATCAAAGGAAGAATGAGGCAAGTTGAATGACAAATTTTTTATTTGCCTAATGTGAATTCCCATAAGCTCTAAGAGGGCTCTTGACATACTGCGAAGGACGGTAACATCTCGCCTGCTCCAAGAGAAGAAATCACTCACAGGCCGTCCAAAAGTAAGGCTCCATCACCCCTACTTTATGGAGTGACATTGCCTTTGATGTTATTCATTTTATAGGTTCACATATCCTTTTATTTTGGAGAATCCTCGGTGATTACAAGGATCTCCAATATAAGCCATATTATGCACTTATCAGCATGAAGGATACCATTTTATTGAGAACGTTGATGCTAGAGAATGTTAACTGAAGGAGGGGAGACCAAACCGAAAAGGATATGGGGGAGAATCTCAAGAAATATGAGGATGGCTATTGTGATATGGTGGAGAACTGACTTGAAGGTTTTGCGTTTGATTGCAAATGTTGCGGTTAGCGAGTCGCCACCGACTTTTCTTTTATCCAAAAGGAAAAGTGAAAAAGCACAGGAAAGACCTTTGAGATTATTTCTTGAGTTCGGGGGGTAGATTATGAAAAGGGAAGGTATTAGTACTCTTTTCATCAATGGTTTTCCATGGGCTCTTAGTTACTTGCTAGATCACTTTCTTTTGTTTGAAATTGTGCTTTGTGTGGTTTTTGAAAGTATTTTGTAAAGAGGCCATCGTTTAGGCAATATTTGCAATGATTCTCGTTCGTAAGAATGTATACAAAGATGTTGATCTTTTGAAAATGTTTTCAAGTTTGTAAGAGGTTTGGAAAGTGTAGGTGTTTGTTTTGAAAATAGAAAGGATGTTTTTTTTGTTGAAATGGAGCAAGTAATTAGGAGCATTCTACCTACTCAAAAGTCTTTCTTGTTCATTTTCTTTTCCTTTGACATTGTTATCTTACCATTGTTTTGGTAAGTAACCATATCTTTGGATGTAAACGGGACAGACGTGGGTCATCGTATAACCATGATTAACAATGTTGCAAGGTATCTTAGCATTCTCTTTTTAGGGACTAAGATCATTTGAAAGGTAACTTAGATAGCGTCATCGATAGACTATGATCTTATACTTTACTTGTTTTTGCTAAGACACCTCACATGCATAATATGGCCATTTGGTAAAGGCAACCAAGTGGATTTACCCTAGGGGTGCTTGTGTGCAAGTGTATTGTTTTCATGCTTGATTTTTTCTTGAATTAGGGTTTTCTAAGATTTGGTTTTAGTCTTTCCATACAAACCCTAATTACTAGCATTTGTATATAAAGTGATAAATTGCGGAATTTAAAGTTACTACGCTATTACAATATTTGTGGGAGGGGTGTACAAATTGTAAATGGGGATTGCAATGAAATAAACCTAATTAATCTATTACAGCCATATTGAATTGGTATCAATGTACAAGAATTTAAATGAATATAAAGTACAAAATGAATAAATATGCAAGAATGCAAATATAAAGAAAATGGATATTTTTGTTTGGATTTTTTATGAAAAGTGAATTTGTTTTAACCTAATTAATTAAAAGAAAATAATTAATTAAAATAATAAAAGTAAACCTAACTTAATAAGATTTTTTTTTAAATAAAACCCTAAGTCTATTAATTGATTAAAAGGAAATTAAGTTTAAGAAAAGTATTTTTGTATTTTTGTCTTGAAAATAATTTATAGTATTATAAAATATTTTTGGACTTTTTTTATATTAAAATAATATATTTTAATTGGTGTAAAAGAAAATAAATAATATCCTAGTTTTAATTAAATTTACAAGAATAACTAGTAAAATAAATAAGTGTGGTTAAAAAAAATATTTTTTTGTGAGAAAAAATAAATAAACTAAGTTAAAATATAAATCTACTATTTTTGTATTTTTTATGATTTTTTAGTATTAGAAAAATAATTAAGAAAACAAATAAAAATAAAATAAGAAAATAAAATAAAATAGGGCCAGGGGCGTGTAAATGAAACAGGGGGGTTAGCCAGCAAAAACAAAAACAATCAAGACCCATGGAGGCCCAGCGCCTGCAAAAAAGAAATCATAAAATGCCAAAATATGAAAAATAAAATCAAAAGGGTACCACTGGGGCTCGAACCCAGGTTCCAAAGGTTACATGCGCGCGCTTCTACCACTGGGGTGGCTATACATCCGTTAACATAAGCAAAACAATAAATATATGATACAAAACGCGCCCAGATTTCTACTTCATCTTCAACCTCCAGCCAGACCAACTGTAACTTGTCCAAATCTCAACAAAAATGAAAACTGTAAACATGAAACTTGTAGAAAAGTTCCTCATGGTTTCAGAAATGTAAAGCATTAAAACTATAGATCAAAGATAAACATGATTTTTATTGACCCTAATCTGAACCCTAAAAATCTCAAAAATTTCAAACTTTAAAATTCTCTAAGCTCAAGCAAAATTAATGGAAACTATGAACATGGTTAGCTTTAGGGCAATGATATCTACATGTTTCATTCACAAATAAATCATTGATGATGCCTGTATGAAAAGTACCAAAGTTAGAAAACTTACCTTGCAATAGGGTATCAGGTTTGAAGTTTGAGCAGCTTTCAATGAGTTCCAATGATTGGGTTAGCTTCCTCAAGTTCCCAGGAAGCTAATGCGATGCTTAGCTTGAGCTGAAAGTACCTGAGGAGTTCTGGAGAAGTCCAGGTGCAAAGCTCTATTTTTGAAAATGCAGGATGGTGGTAATGGTGTTACAGTTCTATAACAGGGTATGGGATCAGTTCCAAATGATGTTTAGAAGCTTTAGAAACCAAAAGGCTTGAAAACGCACGAGGGAGTTAGGAGTTTCAAGTTTTTCGTCAGTTTATGTGAAAATGGAGGTATGGGATGTGATTCTGAGCTCTAGGTGTTTTCAGGGCTTAAGCCTTCGTGTCCTTGATGAAAATAGTTTGTGTATCTATAAGAAAAAGGATTGGAGTGCATTGGCAAGTCAGAAGTACAAGTTACAAGCTTTTGGCTAGGTTACTTGATTTTCAAGAAAAAAGGGAAACCAAGTTTCAATGTGTAGTACAAGCATGTGCTGAGTGATTGTAAGTGTCTAAACCATTTCTTATGAGTTATAGGACTTGTATGATCATAAGAGAACAAGTGCAAGGCTCAAGAACAAGTTTTGTGCAAAAAAGCACTTTATCAAAATGGCAATCTAAACTTTCTTCCAAAAATGGATATAAAGCATGTCCATGCATTGAATGCTTGAAATGAGACATCTAACAGCTGCGCAAGCCATTAATTATGAAGTTCCTAACAAGTTTAAGGCCTGAAAAGTAGAGTTTATGCTCCAAAGTTTGAATTTTGAATTTGGTTCATCACAAAATGACTTGTAATTCAAGTGATAAAACCCTAACTTCATCTCTTCGATTCTCCCTACTCAAAAATGATCTCAAGGAGTTTTTGGACATTTTGGAAAGCTTACAATGTGTTATACAACCCATATTTAAATTTCGTTTGAAGATTCCTCTTGGAACTATATGAAAAAGTTCCATGAAATTGGGTCAAAATCCCGACCAAATTAGGGCAAAATTTCACTAAGTGTTTTGTTTCATGACCACATGTTTTTAAACTTATAACTTGAGATCCAAGCACTTTTGGAAGAAGTTTTGTGAAGAAAAGTTTTATATTTCATGGAGATCTACAACTTTCATGTTGGAAGTTTCTCTTGAATCACCTTGCATCTTGGTGAAAAATTGGCTTAAAGTTATGAAAAAATAAGAGTTTTCCAACACTTAGAAAAATTTCTGTTTAGAAATTTTAACAAAATGAAATCTTGAATTTTTGATTTCTTGATGAATAAGTTTCATATTTTGACATGCTTTGATGAATTGTGATCTTTGGCATTTGAATTTGACCAAAAAGTCAAAGTTTGACTTTTCAGTATACAGTTGACTTTTGATCAGTTGACTGAAAAATTCATCTGTCAATCTATTGGACTTGCAATGTTTTGAGCCATGTCATTAGGTCAAAATTATGCAATTGGACTCTTGAGATCATGCCTTAAACCAGTTTATCATTTTCTAGATCAAAAATCAGAAATTGCCCTTTCCTAGTCAAAACCCTAATTTTTACCATTTTTCCCTTTTGAAGATTTGACCAAATTTCTTGGGGAATTATGGTCCAATCTTGATCAAATTATACATATGAGTTTATAATGTTGATATGGATAAAAAATTATGAAGTTTGACTGTAAATTGGCCATAGTTGACTTTTTCCCAATACAATTGATTTTTAGGTCAACTGCTCAATTGATTGAGCAAAGGTGTGATCCAAGGCTTGAAACTTGTCATGAGTAATCTTGGGGGTCCATAATGATCCAAGAAAGTCATATGGGGAATTGGAAGTTCAAAAATCTTTGTGCAATCTCAAACCCTAATTTTGGTCATTAGTGCTTAAGGAGGTGTCTTGAGCTGATCAACCCTAGTGCAGTCTTGAGCCCAAGGAGATCTTGTGAGCAAATTCTTGATAAGTGAGAGGGAAAATTTTGGGGTATAACAGCTGCCCCTGTTCAATCTTCTTAAGCCTGAAGAGTTAGATTGGCGAGTTTTGCCATTCGTGACTCGAATGTGGAAGATGAGTGGACACTAGAGTGCCCATAAATTTGCACTCGGTGATGTGATGGTAGAGGGAATGGGCTTAAAGATGCCATTTGGAGAGATGATAGAAAGTTGTTGGATATGGGCTTGTAGATGTCATCCAGAAATGATTGTTGAACAGTATCTGTAAGCTAAAACTGAATGAGTATCAGAATGGCGTTCGTGTTTGGAGCATATCTGAACTGTATCTGAAAATTGAATCTGAATGAGTATCAGGATGGCATATATGTCGAGAGCATATCTGAATTGTATCTGAAAGTTGAATCTGAATGAATATTAAAATGGCGTCTGTGTCTAGAGCGTATCTGAGTTGTATCTGAAAGTTGAATCTGAATGAGTATCAGAATGGCGTCCGTGTCGGGAGCGTATCTGAACTGTATCTGAAAGCTAAATCTGAATGAGTATCAGAATGGCGCCCGTGTTTGGAGCGTATTTGAATTGTATCTGAAAGTTGAGTCTGAATGAGTATCAGAATGGCATCCGTGTTTGGAGCGTATCTGAACTGTATCTGAGAAACTATGCAATGTCATGTTGTATGAAATGCATAGTGTAATGTATTCGTGTTATCAATGTTTATGATATATGGATGCGATGTATACGTATGTGAGCTAATCTGCTGCACTACGGTTGGATTAGGGAAAATTAAATCCCTGACTACTGTTGAGGATATGGAGTGTAAGTATTCATGTTGTGAAGTTGAGGTGTTGATGACTTTCTTCTTAGAGAAATAAACTATGTTGTAAGGAAAACGTCGTGTGCTGCTTGTGATATCCTGTTGGGGAATCCTGAGAAATTGGACGACTTCTACTGGAGATTGATATCTGGAAGCTCTGTTCCGCTGGGGATTAAACTGCACACTGCGAGGGATTTCATTGAAATAACTTAGAGATATTTCCCTATCTCTTAAAGCCATTAGTGATTGTCTTTCTATTTTGTTTATTTGTAAACAGTAATTATGTTCAAATGCATATGTTCAAGAATAAATCATTGGACGTTTTTGTAAACAAAACACAAGAGTAAAGAAAAATAGGTAGTTTTGCACTTTCAAAGGGATATCTTTGTATTGACTTTGAGTAAGTATTTTTGTACAATGAGATAAACATTCTAGTAAGAGAATGCCATCGTAAAAAATGAAAATTTTGATACAAAGAAAAGATAGCTATGTGCAATAATCCCATGGGGTTCGCATTCTGCTATATCCTTCGTGTCTCTGAGCATCTTGTCTGTTTGTTGTCTTGTCCGAAGCTGATTGGATTGATCAGAACCTTTGAGTCTGTCAGGGTGTTCGTAAGGTGATCCAACAAGACATAGTCATACGCTTTAATTCCCTAACTTTTGCCTGGACCGCCCATTCGGGTTTTCAGTCCACCGGGATACCATTTTTTGCCCAAGCCTCCCTTTCGGGTTTTCAACTTTCCGGGTGTACAAATTTTCTTTGTTGTATCCCTAATTTTTTCCCGAACCCTTTTGGTTCGCCGGGATTCCCTTATTTTTCCTAGGTGTGTTAACCTAGCGGGTCTCTTATGCATAATATCTTTTGACTATGTCCGCATTCACAGGGTGCGGCGGGTCTTCACCATCCATGGTGGCCAAGATCATTGCTCCACCAGAGAATATGCTTTTGATTACAAACGGTCCTTCATATGCAGGAGTCCATTTGCCCCTGGGATCACCTTGCGACAGTATGATGCATTTGATCACCAAATCCCCAACTTGATACACTTGGCGCCTGACCTTTTTGTTGAAAGCCATGATCATCCTTTTTTGATACATTTGACCATGACAGACAGCAGTAAGCCTTTTCTCATCAATCAAGTTCAGTTGATCAAGTTGAGTCTAGATCCAATCTTCTTCATTCAGTGTTGCGTCCTTCATAATTCTCAGAGAGGGGATCTGGACCTCAATAGGCAAGAGAAACTCCATGCCTATACCAGAGAGTAGGGTGTTGCCCTGGTTGATGTGCACATTGTGGTACGATATCTGTGGAGAGAGAATGGTAGCATCTCGTGCCAGTCTTTGTATGTGACTGTCATTTTCTGTATGATCTTTTTGATGTTCTTATTTTCAGCTTCGATAGCATCATTCATCTTTGGCCGGTAAGGGAAAGAATTGTGATGCTGGATCTTGAATTTCTTGCACAGAGAGGTGATCATAGTATTGTTTAGATTTGTACCATTGTCTGTAATGATCCTCTCTGGGGTACCGTAACAACAAATGAGATTCTTCTTAATAAACCGGGAGAAAACATTCTTGGTGACGGAAGCGAAGGAGGCTGCCTCAACCCACTTTGTAAAATAGTCAATTGCCACTAGGATGAAGCGGTGTCCATTGGAGGCTATTGGTTTGATTTCCCCAATCATATCGATGCCCCACATAGCAAAGGGCCAAGGAGCCATCAAGACATTCAGAGGAACCAGAGGTACGTGCACCTTGTCAGCATAAATCTGACACTTGTGGCAGGTTCGAGAGTGTTGATAGCAATCTGCTTCCATGGTAGACCAGTAATAGCCTGCCCATAGGATTTTCTTTGCCATCGTATGCCCACTGGAATGGGTGCCAAAAGTGCCCTCATGTAGATCAACCATGATCTTTTCAGCTTCAACCTTATCTATGCAACAAAGTAACACTGAGTCATAGTTGTGTTTGTAGAGAATTCCATTACTAAGGAAGAATTTAGCAGAAAATCTCCTTAAGAACTTCTTATCATTGACTGAAGCTCCTTCTGGATATTCTTGGGCCTCAAGATACCTCTAGACTTCGTGAAACCAAGACTAGTCCACTACTTCTTCAATATTAATCTCGTGACAGTGAGCTGGTTCCTCCATTCACTCAATGGTGATCTGGGGAGCCTCGTTATCCCATTTAAGTTTAAACATGGATGACATTGTGGCTAGTGCGTCTGCTAGCTGATTTTCTTTTCGCGGGAAATGCTCGAAGGTAATCTTCTCAAAATATGGGAGCAATGTCAACACATGTTCTTTGTAGGGGATAATGTAAGGATGTTTGGTGTCCCACTCCCCTTTGATCTGGCTGATGACCAAAGCTGAATCTTCGAATACATTTAAGGATTTGATCCCCAAGTCTATGGAAGCTTTGAGACCAAAAATGGACGCTTCGTATTCTGCCATGTTATTTGTACAATTGAAGTACAGTCTTGCAGTAAAGGGAGTATGAAAACCTTCAGGAGAGATGAGAACATCACCAATACCATTACCGAGTGCGTTGGACGCCCCATCAAAAACCAGGGTCCATCGGGATCCTTGTTCAGGTCCGTCATATGGTCTGAATTCTTCACAGTTGTTTACCTTCAAGATGTCTTGCTCTGGGAATTCGAACTTCATGGACTGGTAGTCATCCACAACTTGGTGAGCAAGGTGATCAGCTAGTACACTTCCCTTTATTGCTTTTTGAGTAGTATATTGTATATCATATTCTATCAGGATCATCTGTCATCTCGCTATTCTCCCAGAAAGGGCAGGCTTCTCGAAGATGTATTTTATTGGATCCATTTTAGTTATCAATAAGGTAGTATGGGTCAGCATATACTGTCTTAGTCGGCGAGCAGCCCATGCCAGAGCATAACAAGTTTTCTCGAGCAGTGAATATCTTGTTTCACAATCGGTAAACTTTTTGCTCAGGTAATAAATAGCTTGCACTTTTCGGCCAGACTCGTCATGCTGCCCCAGCACACACCCCATTGAATTTTCTAAAACAGTTAGATACATGATCAATGGTCTTCCCTCGACCGGTGGCATCAAAACCTGAGGCTCTTGCAGGTACTCTTTGATCTTGTCAAAGGAAGTTTGGAACTCATCATTCCATTTGACTACTTGATCTTTCTTCAGTAATTTGAAGATTGGTTCACAAGTAGCTGTCAGGTGAGAGATGAATCTAGCAATGTAGTTTAAACGTCCCAAGAAACCTCTGACTCCCTTCTCAGTACGTGGAGCAGGAATCTCTTGTATCGCTTTCACCTTGGCAGGATCTACTTCAATTCCTTTATTGCTGACAACAAAACCTAGGAGTTTACCAGACCTCACTCCAAACGTGCATTTATTTGGGTTCAACCTCAGCTTGTATTTCTTTAGTCTCTCAAACAGTTTTTGTAAATGATCAAGATGCTCTTCTTCTATTTGAGATCTAGCTATCACGTCATCCACATAGACCTCTATTTCGTTATGTATCATATCATGAAATAAGGCTATCATGGCACGCTGATAGGTTGCCCCAGCATTCTTTAGTCCGAATGGCATAACCTTGTAGCAGAATGTGCCCCACTGTGTGATAAAGGTTATTTTCTCCATGTCCTTAGGCGCCATTTTGATTTGGTTGTAGCTTGAGAAACTGTCCATGAAGGAAAACACTTTATGTTGTTCCGTATTGTCAACTAGAACATCAATGTGGGGAAGTGGGAAATCATCCTTAGGGCTCGCCCGATTCAAATCTCTGTAGTCTATGCACATTCGTACTTTGCCGTCCTTTTTGGGCACAGGAACAACATTGGCAACCCATTATGGATAGGAGGTGACAGCCAAGAATCCAGCATTGAATTGTTTCATGACTTCTTCTTTAATCTTCTCCGACATGTCTGGTCGCATGCAATAGACCTTTTGCTTTACCGGTGGACAGTCTTCTTTTATTGGTAGACGATGTACCACAATATCTTCATCAAGTCCTGGCATGTCTTCATACGACCAGGCAAAGACTTCAACATACTCGTGTAGCAACTGAATCAGACGTTCTTTGACATCGGGTTCCAGATTGGCACCCACCTTGACTTCTCTTTTGTCCTCTTTGGTACCTAGGTTGATTGTGTCCACTGGTTCCTCGTGGGGCTGAATGGTTCTCTCTTCTTGTTGTAGTAATCTGGCAAGTTCCCCTGGTACTTCATAATCTTCCTTACCTTCGTCTTCGGCTTGGTAGATTAGAATTTCAGAGTCACGAAAGGCCATAGTAGAACCGTTACCCATGGGATCCCGAATGGATGTAGACCTGCATTGTGAGTGTGAGTGTGTGTAAGAGTATAGCTATCTTTGAAAGAAATGAAAATGTAAAAAGAAGAACAATGAGCACAAAGTTTGTATGCAAAAACGTCCATGATTCATTGATGTCATATGGAAATGAGATAATAGCCCTTACAAATGGACTATTGTGCCTCGGGTAAGACACAAGGTTTTAAGAGTCTGAATTTTTTTAATATTACAGATCCAACAAAATGTAAAGACAAATTACTGTGGGATAAAAGTGATCGGGACAAAATCTCTAGCCTCCCAGTTGCTGAGCCTCCACTGACAGTTGGGAAAATCCAATCCTCTAGGTTGTAGCTATCTTCATCATCTTCCACGATGCTAACTTGGTGGTTGTTGATCTTCAAGGGTGGTCCTCTGGCACAAGCGCGGGGTACATCCTTCTGGGCACCTGAAGTGAAACCCAGACTAAATTTGTCAGATTTGTATGGGATATTTGGGAGTTGACCCCAAATAGTGCACCCACCTTCTTCTATCACTGCCTTGGAATCCTTTAAAGACGACATCTTGAGTGGAGTCCTTTTAATCTTGGGAACTTGAGACACATCATTAGTTACTGCCACATCTTGCGGGACTTCTTCAAAGTGCTGGAATGGAGTTTCAATAAATTCACCATCTAGTTCCACATATCTGAAGGAATTTAGATGGCTGACCATATACTTTTCTTCTCCATGAACGGTGATTATTTTCCCTTGAATTAGATACTTCATCATTTGATGCAACATTGAGGTAACGACACCAGCATTGTGAATCCACGGTCGGCCTAATAAGCAGGAGTATGAAGGGCGAATATCCATTACATAAAAAGTTGAATCAAATGTTTGGGTTCCAACTTTTATGGGGATGTCCACTTCCCCATGCACCATCCTTTTTGAGCCGTCAAAATCCCTCACTACTATGTTGCTCGGTTTCAATGTCAATCCTTCACAGTCAAGCCTATCAAGAGCCTTTTTAGGCAACACATTCAGAGACGAACCGGTGTCAACCAAGACATGAGCCAACGTCGTGCCTCTGCATTCGACTGAGACATGTAATGCCTCATTATGCTTCCTCCCTCTTGGCATTAAATCAACATCTGAAAAACCTAAACCATTATCTGCAGTCAAGCTGGCCACGCAGTCATGGAACTGATCGACATATTTTTCTTGGGGTATATGGGCAGTTTTGAGGAATTTTACCAAGGCCTTTGCATGCGCCTCGGAACATAGTAATAAAGCCAGCATGGAAATTTTTGATGGAGTTTTCCCCACTTGTTCAACTACATTGTAGTCGCTTCTTTTTATGATCTTTAGAATTTCCTTCATCTCTTTCCGGGAGGTCTCAGGGATAGCTACTGATTGTGCCTTCGTTCAGACAGACTCAACCAGAATACCTTTACCGCGAGTCTCGGTTGACTCGGCATCAGGAATGTCAGTAGGGGTGATAACAGGGATCGTAATAGTTTTGTCAGCAGGAGTATTAGCAGAGATGATTGTAGGGCCGAGAATAACCTTTGGAGGAGCAACAACAGCAAGAATGATTACGGGTCCATAAAATGCTTTTGGGGGAGCAATTTCTGGAGAGAATATCCTTCCGCTTCGGGTTATCTTACTAGTCCCTACGATATTACTGATATTGGAATCAACTTTCTCAGAACTTGAATCTTCGGCAGCTGGCCAATCTTGCTTGATACCGTGGTAGTAGACATCCTGTTTACCGTGGTTATTGGTAAACAACCGCTGATCCTCCAAATGGTTACTTATTTGGTTACTCGCAGGATCGATCAGATTGATCCTAGGACATAGGTTGATTTTGAGGTTTTGATTAAATTGGATATTGATTAAGTGGCAATAAAATAAAGAGGCTTTAAGTAAATTGCATGAAGAAGTAGGCTTGGTAAAATAAATGAAGGCTTACAGTAAAGGATTTCGATAGGAAAGTAAAGAAGAAAGCAAGTAAATTTCTGGAAGAGTAAATGACTTTGATTAATAAAGTTGGTGTTTCACACATACATTTCTCAACAATTCTTTCTCACACGCTGGGTACTCGAATCTATATGAGTGACTTTGTATATAATTGTGAACACACGCGAGAAACTGCGTGAACTACTACTATTTATACTAAAACATCCCAAGTAACCGTCGGGCAGTTACACTGCTTCGAGATGATTCCACTTGGCACGTTCTCAACGTTCGACGCTCCAGATCTTTGCACGTTGCACTTGGTAACCGCTGGAAACCGTTTTCCCTCCAAATGCTTGAATTTCAAACCGTTCCACTCTGAACTATCGAACACCTTCGTCGAGAAGCATCTTCGACGAGAAACACCTTCGACGTCGAAGGCAACCAACTTCTCTCTTGGAAGAAATCTTCTAAGTACATTGCCATCTTTCGATGGGCATTTCGACAGACTCAGCTGATCGAAAACAACCTTCAGCTTTAATGGCTGACATTAATGAAACAAGGGTGTCGAATTTAAGAGCCAACAAATTGCCCCCCAAGAATGCCTTATTTCGACTCTGAAAGAAAAAGGCATTCTTTGAAATACCATTCGACACCTGTCTTTTCATTCTTAGTCACAAATTAAATTGTGCACTTTTTGCTGTCTTCTACCAACCACTGACAATCCCAAGAAAAACCATCATTTATCCGTACCTAAGACGTCACCTCAGTACGGCGTGCAGTGTGCCAAACGTCATTTCACAAATTGTCATCATGACAATTCCAAAAAACGAGGGCGCACGCTGCACCCCTCCATTTCTGCAGAACGGCTAAAACGACAGGGAGACGCCACGTGTCCCACTACCTTCTGCAACATTAAATGGCATTTAATGTCCTCGATTTTGGGGATTTTTCCCCACTACTATAAATAGCAGTAAGTACCCATTGTGGGACTTTTTACGCTATCTAGCTTTTAGAATTCTTCATTTGCATACAGACTCTTGTCAACTTTGCAAAACCTCTTTTTCTTCACTTCGTCTTCAACCTCACTACCACCAATGGCATCTGGTTCTTCCAACGCTCCTAGCTCCAACGCACCATCTGGAAACGTCAAACCTAGGGTTTTCGCCATCGCTCCAGTAGTGACTCCCACGGGCCAACGAAGGGTCCCTGAACCTTTGGACATTGCTGTACGTGATGCTTACTCATGCCACCTTATGATTCCGGTTGGATATTCCAACCAGATCTTTGCTATGTCTGGCCCATTGTACCCAAGCATTGCTGAGGCCATGAAGATCAAAAGTTATTTTCTGGTAGTTGAGAGACTCAAACCGGTTGCATGCGCCAAGAAAGATGCAGAGGATAATGAAGACCCTGCTAAAGAGAAAATTGACCTCCGTTTCTTCAACAAAGGTGTTAGGGCTTTCAGGTCTGGCCCTAGCCTCACTCCTGATTATAGTGCTTGGCTGGAAAAAATGGAGAAACGCCAAGCTTCGATCTGGAAAGACATGGGGATATTCGACCTGGTCATGCTGTCGAAGACAGGTCTTAACTATTCCCCAGAGATGTTGATAGCTTCTCTCCTCTTCTGGGACTACACCCATTTCACTTTCCATCTTCCCTGTGGAATGCTGACTCCCACACTCTTCGATGTGGCCGCCATCACTGGCCTTCGACCTACCGGGGACTACTTCGACCCGGAAGAAATGTCGGAGGATCAGATTGGATTCTCTGCCACAAAACCAACCTACACCACCTTCATCAATCACTACCACGATAAGTCGACAGATGTTGTGTCGGATGTCGAACACATTGCGTTTCTAGCCTTATGGCTGACACGCTTCGTGTTTTGTTCCAAGTCCTTATAGGTGACCAAGAAGATGGTCACTCTCGCCACTCAACTCCATCATGGCCAAAATATCTGTTTGGCAGAATTGATTTTGGCTAGCCTGTATGAGTCGATTAGTAATGGAGCGACTCTTCTGAAGATTATCGAGAACAGGGCCAGTCTGCTGCTTGCTGGACCTTTTTGGCTGCTCCAACTGTGGCTCAATGCCACCTTCGAATCTTTCTTGCCTAAGAAGATTCAAATAAATGAGCAGGCTCCAGAGATAGCGAACAGACGCGTCGAAGGAACCAGATTGGCTCTGTTGACTCCAATGGAAGATGGGCTGGAGCTTCAGCAAAATTTCACAAACTTTGTTCTGATGTTTGCTAGAAGGAAAGAGTTTGTTTCGACTATGGCTCCGTTTGCTCGACGGAAGGTTGGCCCAGAGTGGTTCATAAGGCCACATCCTAGGACGTCGAGTGGTCCTTAGGTTGACGAACATACAACAATGTGGGAGGCGTTCCTCACACCAAGAATCATGCCTCTTCGATTCAGGAGCTCTAAGACTCACTTGAGTCTAATTGCATATCAACCAAACCTGGTGTCTCGCCAATTTGGTATTATTCAAACACTACCTTCTCCAATTTTTCCAAGGGAGAAGTCTATGTTATACTTCTGCAACGACTACACCGAAGAAGCTGCCACTAAACATATCGGAAGATATGCTGGTCGAACAGTTATTTCGTTGTTTGACTACCAGCTTAACTTTCTTTGCTCACCATCCTTCGAGGAGTGGTGGAAAAGTTACTACGCTGAGGAGTTTTTCGACGAGAAGGACTTCGTGGATGAGCTTCAGAAATCTTTTGTCCTTGTCTTGGACAAAATAAAGAAATGTAAGTTCATCCTTTCAAATTACTTTGTCTTTCTCTTTCGACTGCTAGCCTGTTAATTATTTTATCTGCTTTCAGTTGTTCGAAAGCCTGCGGCCAAGAAGGCTGCAGAAGGCCAACAGGGAGGAGGCCCCTTAACAAAACCTCCACCGTCGGCGAAGACTATAGCGCCGGCGAAGACCACAACAAACCAACAGGGGGAAGGCCCTTCGAAAAAGGCTTCTGCATCGGTAACCAGACTTTCATTATCTTCTTCTGGCTTTAATTTTTTAACTTTTGATGCAACTGCTAAATCGAATTCCCATTGGTTTTTTAGGCACCTTCGCCTAAGAAACGGCCAGCACTGATGGTCGAATCCGGGAGCGACGAAGAAGATGATTCTCCCTCTGCTCCTCTAAAAAGGCGAAAGCTGACGAAGGACGTTCCTGCTCCTGAGGGTCGAACAATTAGAATAAAGGTTGTTGGGAGAAAGCCCAGGCCACCTCCAGTAATCATTGAGGAGCCAACGGAGGAGGAATTAAACGTTCTTCTCAATAAGCCTGTCGAAAGAGACAATTCCAGCCCTGGGGCTGAAGCTAATTTACAGGTAATCTCTTAGATCTCTTTGTAACTCAGGTGTAGATACCTACATTCGACTATGTCTCTTTCGAGTTTAGAAGATTCTTCTTCTTCTCTTTTCAAGACACCACTGAGAGCTCACCGCCAAGGACTTCTGAAACATTGGAGTCTGCTGAACTCAGCAGGCCACAAGAAAAAGACCTGGCGAACGATGAAGCCTATACTGAAATAAATGAGGCCAATGCTGAGACGGCAGAAAAACCAGCAGAAGATCCTCAAACAGAAGAGCAACAGCCAAAAGAGATTCAGGTGGTGGATCTGTCGGAAGAGAATCGTGACGAAGGGGACCACGGCAACACTGGCGAAGAGGATCAAGGTGACGCTGGCGAAGGGAACCATGATGACGCTGGCACTGTCGCAGTCCGAATCGAAGGGAATCAAGTCGAGGCAAATGTCACTCAACAGCCTCAAACCCAAGACAATACTGTTGCAAGGGCTGTTACCTCAACAAAGCACAGGTCGAAAGAGGACTTAGAACTCTTGAAGCAAACTGATCCTGTTAGCTATCTGAACGCCATCATCGAGAGCAAGAGTTCGTCTGACGCTAGCCAGGAGGTTCCTACCCTGTCGAGGAAGTCCACTGAAACTTCTCCTCTCGATGAGGCTTTGACGAAGGTTAAGGCTCAGTTTTTCAAGAAGGACTTGATGAAAGATTTGGAGGGGGACCCTACTGCTCCATCATATTTGGGGGCTGTTTTGAATGCCGTAGACTTGTTAGCTGTGCCTCCAGAAGTCTCAGGCTTTATCATGGAGTTACACTCCATTATTGATCAAGTCTCAGCAGATTATCGGCGACAAAGGGGCTTTAATAGCCAGCTTGTAGTGTTATATGGCAAAAGCTCTTCTGCATGGACTGCTGTTTCGGAGACAACTTCTCGAATTGCGGAACTGTCGAAGCAAAAAGTATCTAAACAAGAAGAAGTTGATGCCATCGATCGAGAGAATGCTTCCTTCAGGGCGCAAATCGAAGAAATAGAGGCTAAGATAAATGCCAATACTAAACGCAAGGAGGAACTTCTCTCGACCGTCCCAGACACCGAAAGTCAAACTGAAATCACACAAGGCCTAGAATTTGCTGAGAAGGCTCAAGGCTTCGACGATCAGATTGCCAAGCTTGTGCAGGCGAATGCCTGGTGCAACAAAAGATTGGAGCTGCAGCAAATCAAATACCTTCGACTCAAGGACTCCATTCCCTTCTGATTGATTCAGCTTTTTTAACCATATTTTGTAATATGTATTCGACAACATTGCCATCTTGGCTAAATTATAAAAAATTTCCATTTTGGCTTTTTTATGGTTAATTTAGTCGTTACTTGTTATTTTATTTTTATCTCTTGGAGTGTAGGTTTGTACTTTTTCAAATATTTACCATTTACTCTCAAGAGCCTTTTATCTTCACCTAGCTCTTCGACTTCATAGGCTCCACCAGAAAAAGTCTGGATAACTCTGAATGGTCCTTCCCATTTGGGTGACCATTTTCCCATGCTTCGATCCCTTCGATCCATGGGAAGAATCACCTTCCAAACTAGTTCTTCAGGCGAAAATACCTTAGGTTTCACCTTTTTATTATAAGAGTCTTCTACTCTTTTCTTCTGAAGCCTGAGTAGGTCAAGAGCGCGCAATCTCTCTTCGTCTAAATCCACTAGTTCGTCTAACATCATATTCCAATAAATTTCAGAGGGAATATCATAATGTCTCTGAACCCTTGCAGATTGAAGACAAATTTCTGCTGGCAACACTGCGTCATGACCAAAAGTTAGCCTGTATGGTGTTGTACCTATGGCTTCTTTTGGGGACGTTCGACAAGCCCACAAAATCTGGTCTAACGTCTTATGGCAATTTTTTGGTTTCTTCCCAACATGCTTTTTTATCAATCCAATCACTACTTTGTTTGCTGCTTCGACTTGACCATTTGCCTGTGCATAATAAGGCGTTGATGTTAGGAGTTTGAAACCTGTTTCCTGAGCGAATTCCTGCATCTTTCGACCAGTGAAAACTGATCCTTGATCAGTAGTTATAGTCTCAGGGATTCCATACCTAAAGATAATGTTCTTTTGAATAAATTCAATGACATTTTCTTGGTCTACATTGACTAAAGAGATAGCTTCGATCCACTTAGTAAAATAATCAATGCCTACCAGTATATACTTCTGACTCTTTGATGATGCTGGTCGAATCTCACCAATGAGGTCCAACGCCCATCCTCTAAAGGGCCAAGGCTTCACTATCGAGTGAAGTTCGCTTGCTGGTACATGTTGGATGCCTGTATGGACTTGACATTCTTGGCAACCTTTGGCGAACTCAACACAATCTTTCAGCATAGTGGGCCAGTATAGTCCTTGTCGAAACAACAACCATTTCATCTTATGGCCTGCTTGGTGAGCCCCACATGCTCCAGCGTGCATAGTCGAAAGGGCTATGTATGCCTCAGTTTCACTTAAGCACTTTAGCAATACCCCTTCAGACGTCTTCTTGAATAACTCATTACCCATGAGTACATAACTCAACGCCCTGTACTTTGTTTTTCGTTCTGTCGAAGCTCTTGGATTTTGAAGATAATCCACAATGGGTTTCCTCCAATCTTGCTCTGAAAAATTATCTATGAACGAAATTTCGAAGTTACTTTGATCAGCATATCCTAGTCTTGTCGATTCCAAGTCTGTTGGTGATAGACAAGTTGCTTTTATCTTTTCTCGAACTTCGATTGCTCTTTGTAATCTCGTTTTTGAAATCTTATATCCAGATGCAATTTATGCCAAGTCGTTGGCTATTTGATTTTCCACTCTGGGTATGTGTCGAATATTGACCATTTCAAATTTTTTCAATAAACGATTTGCTATCACAAAGTACATAATGAGATTTTCTCTTATGCATTTATATTCCTTTGTGACTTGCTTAATGACTAACTCTGAGTCTCCCATTATTTCGACTCGAGTTGCCCCCAATTCCAACAATATCTCAAGGCCAGTAATTAGAGCTTCATACTCAGCCTCATTGTTCGAACAAGAACCTGATATCTTGTACTTGAATGTTGTTGGAATTTTTTCTGGAGAAATGATCAAGACTCCTACTCCTGTTCCATCTTTATGGCTGGAACCATCGAAGTAGAACTTCCAAGGTTCTATCTCCACATAATTAATATCCTCAACTTGAATTGAGTGGTCGACTATAAAGTCTGCAACCACTTGTCCTTTCACTGCCTTAAGAGGCATAAAGGTCAAGGAGTATTCAGTTAATGCTAACGCCCACTTGCCAATTCGACTGTGCAAGATAGGTTTCGACAACATATACTTGAAAACATCAAAATGAGACGAAACATACACATCAACTGGTTTTATATATTGCTTGAGTTTTGTACAAGAGAAATACAGACATAGACACAATTTTTCAACTTCACTATATCTAGTTTCTGCATTGTTCAAAACTCTACTAAGATAGTAAATGGGTCTTTCGACTCCATTCTCATCTTCTTGGGCTAACATACTTCCCAAAGTTTTGTCGGATGCAGCTATGTACAATCTCATACAACTATTGCTACAAGGAGGCACCAAAATAGGTGGCTTAGTGAGGTACCCTTTGATTTTGTCGAAGGCTTCTTGTTGCTCTTGCCCCCATTCGAACCCCTCTTTATTCAGTCGAAGTAAGGGTGAAAAGGCCTGAGCTTTCCCACTTAGGTTAGATATAAATCTCCTTAAGAAATTTATCTTGCCTAACAGAGATTGCAGTTCCTTCTTATTCGATGGCGCTTTCGCTTCCAGAATTGCCTTCGTCTTGTTCTGGTTGATTTCGATTCCTTTCTTGTGGACAACGAAGCCCAAGAAATCTCCAGCTTTCACACAGAATGCACACTTCAAAGGGTTCATCTTCAGACCATGTTCTCTCATTCTTTCGAATGATTGTCGAAGGTGGTCAATATGATTCTTCCTGGAAACAGATTTTATAACGATGTCATCAATATATACTTGCATAAAAGTGTTAATAAAATCATGGAAGATAGTATTCATTGCTCGCTGGTATGTTGCCCCAGCGTTCTTTAGGCCAAAAGGCATCACTACCCATTCGTAAGTGCCTAGGGCCCCAGGGCATCGAAAAGCTGTTTTCGACACATCCTCTTCAGCAATGAATATTTGATTATATCCTGAATAACCATCGAGCATACTCAGGTATTCATAGCCAGCGACAAAATCGACTAGCATTTCCGCCACAGGCATAGGATATTCATCTTTGGGTGTAGCAGCATTCAAATCTCTGAAATCTATGCACACCCTTAATGTACCATTTTTCTTAATTACTGGCACAATGTTTGCAATCCATTCGACATACCTTGTAACGCGTATGAATTTGCATTTCAGCAGTCTTTCGACTTCCGTTTTGATCTTCGACAGTATTTCTGGAGTGAAGCGTCTTGGACTTTGCTTGATTGGCTTCTTCCCAGGTTTGATTGGCAACTGAAGTTCTACCAATCCTCTGTCGAGACCAGGCATTTCGTCGTAATCCCATGCAAAACAGTCCTTGAACTCTTTCAACAATTGGATTACTTCCAACCTAAGTTCTGGGTCAATTTTGGCGCTGATGTAAGTTGGCCTTTTCTCTGACCCTTCGCCTAAGTTGATTTCTTCTAAAGGATCTTGCGCTAACATTTTAATGTTGTTCGCTAAGGGGTCCTTTTCGAAGCCCAAAGGCTCATCGTCATAGATGGCGTCGAGCCTCTGTTCCTACATTTCTTCTTGCATGATATCAGGGGGTTCTGGATCGAAATCCTTTCCTGGACCTGCAGCAGATAACTGTTGATCATTGGCCTGTGTGGCCATGTACTTCACTTCGGCTTCGAGAGCCGTTATCATCTTAGTTTCGGCTACATAAGCCGAAATTCACTTCAAAGATTGTGATTCAGTCATTATCACTGAATTCACTTCCCCAACCAGTTGGTTGGATATCAGTTAACCCACTGAAGTCTATGTGTGACAAGTCTTCTCTGTCCCATTGGAAACCATGCTCAGGATGCAGGTATAGGGAACAAAAAGTATTTGGCGTTGGCGCCATGTCGAAGTCAGGTGTTGGACATGGCCCTATGTGAGCCAAGTTCTTGTCGAAATCTGCCAACCCCAGGTGATTCACTTCGCCTAGGTAATAGCTTTGATCTGCCTCTATGTTTTCGACCATCCCATCTGGACGCCATAGGAGCAGCCTCTGGTGCATTGATGATGGCACAACTCCAACACCATGAATCCATTCACGGCCCAACAAAAGGTTGTAGTTAGGTTTGGCCGATATGACCATAAACATTGTTGGTCGAAGGATAGACCCTACTTTGATATCTAGTTGGATCACTCCCATAGTGGTCCCTATGCCGCCCTCATAGTTCGACAAGACCATGTTGTGAGGCTTAATGTCTTCATCCCTTTTGCCAATTTTCCTTAGCATAGAGTGAGGAATAATGTTGATGGTTACCCCACAATCCACCAATATTTTATTCACTGTAGTTTCTTCGAGTTTAGCCCTTATAAATAAAGGCTTGAGGTGATTTTTCATCGCCTCTGTAGGTGGCTCGAAGAACCCATTTTTTTCCTCAGTAGTGCCATTGTCCATGACGAAATAGCATACTGGCCTATGTTTGGCCATTTCTTGCTCCACTTCCCAGTCACTTGCTTCGACCTCCACCTGTCGGTTGAATTCTATGGGCAGCACTGAGACTATATTCACCATTATGTCCAAAGTATCATCAGACTCAGAACCATCTTCGTCCTCGACTTCACCTTGGTTAGGCCAAACTAGCCTGTTGGTTACTGGCTCTCTTTCTAGAGGTTTCCTTTGCTTCCTTAGAGGAACATTCGAACTGGTTTCTGCCTTTGGTTCATTGGCAGCCTCCCTCTCAGCTTTTCGTCTCCTTTGGTATCTCCTCCATTGAGATCGAGACATGGGATTTTTCCCTTTGTAGTTGCTTGACACTTGTGCAACTTTGGGTGCAGCAACTTGAGGCTCTTTCTTTTGAGTTAAAGATGAACCCCTTGGCACGTCGAAAGAGTGCCATCTCTCCTCACTTGGCCTTTTTCGACCAGAGGTTTTGTACCAGGTATCTACCGGCACATTTGTTGGAGGCCTGAAAGTCAATGGCCTCTTTTCTTGGTTTGAACCTCTTTGGGAGGCTCTTCTGGGGTCATGTCGAAGATCAACATTTTCCCTTCTCTTATTCGCTGCTCTTACGCCTTGAATGTGCTCAGCAGCTTTTTTGTCAAAGATCGAACTGCATCTTGGACACAGCATCACCTCTGATTTCTTTTTCTGGCATCTTTGCAGAAAATCTGCCAGATTTTCATTTTCCCGAGGGAAAGCAGTCTTATTAGCTTGTTCTTGCCTCATGGCCTCTTCTGATGCTTTTGGGTCAGAGAGTTCGACCATGTTGATATTTATTGTATCTTTGTTGGCCAGAGTTAACTGCTTCATTTGAATCTCCAAATTCTCCGTCTGGCCTTGAACTGTGGCCAAGTGAGAACTGGGTTTTGGTCCAGTTTTTTGTGCTTCAACGGTCTCCAGCTCGGGGCTTTCGACCGCTTTCTGAACTGCTTCTATTGTCTTTCTGGATAAATTCCCAGAAAAACTGCCAAAGATTGGCATGTTGATATGGTCCTTTAAGACTTCGACCATTGTGATTCCTGGCCTCTTCGACTGGCTCCTGGTTGCCTCGATCACGTTCACCTCAGAAGGCTCAGCATAGTGGGCTTCAGCCTGCAACGGATTTGAGTCGACAGCCATGGGGGTCTTGTCAGCAAACTTCAACCTCCCTTCTTCGATAGCGTCTTGCACAAGATTCCTGAAAAGAAAACATTGAGAAGTTTTATGGCCCAAAAAATTATGATATTTGCAAAAACCTCTCTTCTTTCTTTGATCAAGAGGAGGCACTTTTACCCCTGGGGGTACTATCATTTGGCCATCTTTTACAAGCAAGTCAAAGATCTCATCACATTTTGTGATGTCAAAACTATAAGTCTTTTTGGGGAACCTATCGTTGGTCCTTTCTGGACCAATGGGATTTTTCCCACTTGAGGGGACTAACAGTTTACAAGAGTATGGTGGCCCTTGTTTTAGTTCCGCTAAATCGACTTCTCCTTCTTCGACAGTTATAGTATCGTCGAAGGATTCTGGATCTTCGTCATCCATATCAACATACGGTATCCTCTCTCTCTTGTGAGTTTTCGTTGCCTTTGCTTTTTCAGCTTTGAGGCGTTCTACCTGTCGAACTCTATCGGCCAGTTGGGCCATGTCTCTCAGGTATTGGGTGTCTAGCTTCTTCCTAATGGAATAATCTAAACCGCCTGCGGCTATTTCGACCAACTCATGTTCTGGCACTTGTGTAAAACATCTCGCCTTGAGCAGCCTAAACCTATTTAGATATTCGTCTATAGGTTCAGTGAAACGTCTCTTTACACTGGCCAATTCTTTCAGGCTTATCTTGGTTTGCCCCATGTAGAATTGTTCATGGAACAATCTTTCCAACTGGGTCCAATGATGGATCGAATTGGGGGAGAAAGTTGTAAACCAAGTAAAAGCGTTCTTTGTTAAAGAACTTGGGAAGTACTTGATCCTCAGGTTTTCGTTATTCGAAATATCTCCTGCTTCGATCAAGTATCTCGCCACATGTTCGACAGTAGATTCTGTCGTGTCCCCAGAGAACTTAGTAAATTTGGGGACTTTACATCTAGGAGGTAAGTCTGTTTGTAACACGTATTCTGACAATGGGGATGTAAATTTGGGCCTTCGAAAGCCCATGTTCATCCCATTTTGAGTCATGATCCTTTCGATCATGGTTGCCAGATTGTTTTCCAAACCCGTGTTTTGGTATTGGATATGCTGAACTACTTCGTCAGCATTTTGGTTTCTGTTAACTAACCTTACCTCTGGGGTTATTACCCTGGGTTCCTCGACAGGTTGCTCCAAACGTGCCCTAAGGTTTTCTTCGACAGGCTGTTGGACTTGGTTGATGGTGGTTTCTTCCTCTAAGAATATCCCCTGGTTTCCCCTTATTTGCGCCCTTTGGGGCTGTCGAATAGGTTGGGGTACTCCAAAGAAATCAGCCAAACGCGTCATTTGCGTAGTCACCTGCTGATTCGATTGAGTAGTGTTTTGTATTAGAGGGTTCAGCACTGTACTCAAAGTTTGTGCCAACATTTGCACCATATCATGGTTGCTTTCGTCCATTTTTTGCCTCAAGACTGCTGTCGAGGCATTTGTAAGGCCATGGGCTACTTGGGACGTTCCTCCTAAGAGTTGGGTCCTATTTCTATTCGCCATGCCTACTCCAGATCCTTGGAGTGGCGAAGAGGCACTCACTAAAGGGTCTGAAAAAGTGGACGCAGCATTCGTCAGGCTAGCCAAGTCAGAAGTTGGCATGCCATAGAGTGGCTCTCGATTATGACCGCCTGTCATAAATCCTGGGGGAACAAAAGGCCTTGTGCCTAAATTTCCCCTTGGTGGGGGAGTTCCCAAAGGCACTCTCGGGCCTGTGAACGGAGGTAATGGTCCCGTTGCTGTGACCGTTACTGCTGGTGTCGAACCAGCAGTTGTCGCTTCACTTACGGTCGAGATAACCGTTGCTCCCACATTCGTTTGTAGGATTTCGTTATTGTTTGGCGGATTCGCCATCTCTTCCCTTCTTCTGGCAGTATTGTTATCGTTAGTGTATATTCTACCACTTCTCAATAACATACAACGCTTCCTCGAAAAGGATGAGATTATTTTCAGAAATCAACACACGGTCCCACCAGGTGTGCCAATTTGTTTACCGTGGTTATTGGTAAACAACCGCTGATCCTCCAAATGGTTACTTATTTGGTTACTCGCAGGATCGATCAGATTGATCCTAGGACATAGGTTGATTTTGAGGTTTTGATTAAATTGGATATTGATTAAGTGGCAATAAAATAAAGAGGCTTTAAGTAAATTGCATGAAGAAGTAGGCTTGGTAAAATAAATGAAGGCTTAAAGTAAAGGATTTCGACAGGAAAGTAAAGAAGAAAGCAAGTAAATTTCTGGAAGAGTAAATGACTCTGATTAATAAAGTTGGTGTTTCACACATACATTTCTCAACAATTCTTTCTCACACGCTGGGTACTCGAATCTATATGAGTGACTTTGTATATAATTGTGAACACACGCGAGAAACTGCGTGAACTACTACTATTTATACTAAAACATCCCAAGTAACCATCGGGCAGTTACACTGCTTCGAGATGATTCCACTTGGCACGTTCTCAACGTTCGACGCCCCAGATCTTTGCACGTTGCACTTGGTAACCGCTGGAAACCGTTTTCCCTCCAAACGCTTGAATTTCAAACCGTTCCACTCTGAACTATCGAACACCTTCGTCGAGAAGCATCTTCGACGAGAAACACCTTCGACATCGAAGGCAACCAACTTCTCTCTTGGAAGAAATCTTCTAAGTACATTGCCATCTTTCGATGGGCATTTCGACAGACTCAGCTGATCGAAAACAACCTTCAGCTTTAATGGCTGACATTAATGAAACAAGGGTGTCGAATTTAAGAGCCAACACATCCCCTCCATAATTCCATGGTACGGTTTTGTCTGACGAATACGGGATTGGTCCAGGCATTGTAATTATCAACGAAGCTACTAAAGGAACTGATGTAATTCTAACGGGTGTTTTGGTGGAGACCCTAGAAGAATTGTAGGAAATGGTCATGATGGAAACATCATTATAAGAAACAGTTGGAATTGAAGCCTTCTCGAACAAAATTTCCTTGTTATCTATTAGGCACTGAATGCCTGCTTTTAACAAAGGACAACTGGTTGATGAGGACAAACAGAAATGACAGCTTTCATCACATCTTGGGAAAACACCGGCATTCAACAAATTCTCTTTAATAGTCAAGAGTGGGGTTACAAGTTCATCAACTGAAGTAACAAACATATCTTCCTCGACGGCGTTGACATCACGGTCGTGCTTGGGCATAGGGGCAGTAATGACATTAGGATTTTCTGGCGCATCGAACTCAATCTCTTTGTCTTCAAGAAGATCTTGTACTTTGTTCTTCAGAGCCCAACAATTGTTAGTGTCATGGCCGGGACTCTCGAAATGGTATGTGCAGCGGGCATTAGGATGATAGTAAGGATAGGTTGTGTTAGGGTTCTTTGGAGATTCTTTCAAAGTCAATAGGTTGGATCTTAAAAAATGTTGTAATACTTGAGATAATGTCATATTAATTCAGGTGAATTGTCTGACTGGTCTTTCCATTCTTGGCTGGTTGCTTCTTTGTTGAGCATGCTCTGGTTTAGGAATCATGACAGCCCCCACCATTGGACGGCGTTCAGCCCTATCTTGATTTCTCTGAGGATATACAACAACCACTTCCTTCTTTCCAATGAATGGTTTCCTTACAGCAGCAGAGGATGCATCTTTTTGAATCTTTCCATTTTTATCCCAGCTTCTATCCTTTCTCCGGTCAATATCAATTCAGTAAAACCCGCCGAAGAGCTCCCAATTAAGTGATTGAAGAAAGGTCCAGACAAGGTGCCCAAAAACATATCCACTAACTCTCTTTCAGATAGGGGAGGCTGGACCCTTCCTTCTAAGTCCATCCATTTTTGTGCATTGTCCTTGAATCCCTCACTTGAAACCATGGCCATACTCTGGAGTTGAGTACGGGTGGGCGCAAAATCAGCGTTGTATTGGTATTGTTTATAAAAGACAGCAGCCATATCTTCCCAGTTATGAACATTGGCTCTTTCTAACTGATAAAACCAATCAAGTTGAGTTCCAGATAGACTGTCTTGGAAGAAGTGTACCCATAAATCCTTGTCAGCGGTATGAGGTTGGATTTTCCTCACATTGGACCGGAGATGCATTTTGGGACATGAAACTCCATCATATTTGGCGAACACCGGTGCTTTGAATTTTGGAGGAATGACAATCCCAGATACTAGACCCAACTCCTCAAAGTCCAATCCAGGAACTTTTTGGATTTCCATTGCACTTAACCGTTCTTCTAGATGCTTATACTTGTCGTCGGCTGGAGGATATTGTTCTTCAGAATAGTATTCTTCTTCCTCTTCTGAATCTGAATCTAGCTGGACAATTGCTTCCTTGCCTTTCCTATCTTGATTGTCTTTCTCACCAGATGACGTTGCAAAGTCCAGGGTCCTTCTTGCTTGTCCTTGGAATCTTCTTCCCATATTTAGAACTCCGGTTATTTTCTTTTTCTTCTTTTTCTCTTCAACCAGCAAAATCTTCAACTCTTCTTGTCCTTTGGCTAGAGTTAAGAACATCAGTTGAAACTGGGCATTTTGAGCTTGGAGGTCCTTCACCGTTTGCTCGAGATCCATCTTACTGAAATAAACAGTAGAAAGATGAGGAGACTTGTTGCAAGAAACCTGCTTATGTTATGATGAATGGTAAATGCATATGCAATGATTTCAAGGACTTAGAGATTCAAATTTATTTTAGACAAAAAGGAAACACATGTTATATTAATAAATTAAAGCTTGAGTACATCAATGCCTTTTTGGGAAAAACAATACAAAAAACTCTAAGATAAAAAGGTAGTATGCATCCTCTTTGGTGAGATGTAGGCATTTAGAGTCTGCTCCTCATGAAGTTGCTTAGTGAGTTCCAAAACCTTCTTCTCGCTAGCGCAAAATTGGTCTTCGAGAGTATCTCGCTCCCCCTTGAGTTGTATCCAATCTCTTTGTAAGTCTTCAAGAGAGGTGGGCATGTCAGGATGTAGGATAGTGTATGGAACATCTCCTTTCATAACAGGCTCAATGATTACCAGGAGAATGGAAGGATAAGGCATCATAAGACTCTGAGCACGAGTTCGTACCCATTTGAGGTAAGGCTCAAGAGGGATGGAATTCTTATGCCCCAATGTCTTGCTATCTACCTTGTTCAACATCCTCCAAGTTCAGATAAATCTTTGGCGAAGACCTTGATCGTCGTTCTCGTAGTCAAATACCAAACCTTGATGAGCATCTCATGAGGGTCATCCCTTCGGGCCTAACCAAACTGTCTTAAGGCTAAGCAGGGGTTGTAGGTGATACCTCCCCTAATGCCAAATAAAGGGACATTAGGGAATTCTCCATAACGATCGACAATAGTAACATTCTCTATAGATCGGGAATACCAATGGATGTCTGAATGTTTGAGTGTCATCTACCTTTGTGACCACCTTGCACCTTGCTCGTTTTTCAATACAGATTGGGGAAGATGTGAAATAAACCATCTTGCCAAGAGAGGAGTGCAACACATAAGTACACCTCTTTTCTTCATAGTGCGAGTGTGAAAAGAATGTAGAATGTCCCCTAACAAAGTAGGCACCAGGTTATAAGATATAAAGATTTTGACGGCGTTCACATTTATGAGTTGGTCAGGATTTGGAAACAAAACCATCCCATAGATGAGGAGAGCCATAATTTCCTCAAAGGCTTGCAAATCCAAGGAGTTCCAACAGTTTCGGGATTTCTCAAACAAGGACTTTGCTAGGAAACCTTTGACACCACTCCTTGTTTCCCAATTAGTCGTGACATCAGATGATTGCAAGTGTAGAGCTTGAGCAATATCTTATGGCTTTAGGTCTCTTTACGTACCGTTGAAAGGTAGTTGATTGAGAATGGGAATCCTCATGAGTTGGGAGAATTCTTCTAAAGTTGGCACAAGTTGATAATCAGGAAATGTGAAGCAATGGTGTAAAGGATCAAAGAACTGAAAGAGAACCTTCATCATGTCTTCATCAGTGTTGGAGGTGACCAAGTTGAGTAGGCGACCATGTCTCTCAGTGAATGGAGAATTTTCTGGAATCCTTGAAGCTAGCTCCTTAAGTTGAGGAGGAATCCTTACAAGATTGACTTGAATGGTTTTCCTGCGAATAGAATCCATGTCCTACAAAACAGAACAAAGATGAATCCCAAGATCCTTGAAATGGTTAGTGAATAAGTATGATGTTATGATATTCATGATTTTATGTACAAGTATATATATATATACAAACAAAGCAGACAATTCCTTAGGTTTAGGCTTGCATGGAGTCTCATAGGTAAGTACCCTCTTGAAGTTTAGTTGGCTCAACCTGTCCTAGAAATAGTAATCGGGTTCTAAGAAGCTCAATATCACTTATTTGTTTCTTTGAGCATTGTCTCAGCACAAGCCTCTTTAATGGCGGTAGAAATATGTCAAAAAACCAAACCTCAATAAGTGTAGTATCCAGTATCTACCAACTTCAGACTGTACCAAAGCCAGTCATCTCACTACGTCCTAATGGCCAAGTTGGTCAAGTAAAGGTTCTAAAATTTCATTAGTGCTTCATGACATCACTCAGCGGCCCCGTATTCTCCTTGATTAACTCAAGCGCTACTGGTACCCACAAATATGTCTCACTAACGTAGTTATTGCTTAGACCATGTCGGTATACCCTGCACAGTTTCCACAATGTATTGCTACTTACCTATAAGGTATCCCAAATCCGGGTAGAGGATTCAAACCCAAACAAAGAACCATAATATAAAGCATACAAATCAAACAATGAAAGAAATTAAATGTGATCTAACCCTAAGGTAACCCCACTTTTAGAATTATCCCCAGCAGAGTCTCAAGTTTTGTGATACGGTGGGAGAACTGACGTGAAGGTTTTGCATTTGATCGCAAATGTTGTGGTTAGTAAGAGTCGCCATCGACTTTTCTTTTATACAAAAGGAAAGGTGAAAAAGCACAGGAAATACCTTTGAGATTATTTCTTGAGTTTGGGGGGTAGATTATGAAAAGGGAAGGTATTATCACCCTTTTCATCCATGGTTTTCAATGGGCTCTTAGTTACTTGCTAGATCACTTGCTTTTGTTTGAAATTGTGCTTTGTGTGGTTTTTGAAAGTATTTTGTAAAGAGGCCATTGTTTAGGCAATCTTTGCAATGATTCTCGTTCGTAAGAATGTATACAAAGATATTGATCTTTTGAAAATGTTTTGAAGTTTGTAAGAGGTTTTGAAAGTGCAGGTGTTTGTTTTGAAAATAGCAAGGATGTTTGTTTTTTGAAATGGAGCAAGTAATTAGGATCATTCTACCTACTCAAAAGTCTTTCTTGTTCATTTTCTTTTCCTTTGACATTGTTATCTTACCATTGGTTTGGTAAGTAACTGTATCTTTGGATGTAAACGGGACAAGCGTGGTTAATCGTATAACCATGATTAGAAATGTTGCAAGGTATCTTAGCATTATCTTTGTAGGGACTAAGATCATTTGAAAGGCAACTTAGATAGCGTCATTGAGAGACTATGATCTTATACTTTGCTTGTTTTTGCTAAGATGCCTCACATGCATAATATGGCCATTTGGTAATGGCAACCGAGTGGATTTACCCTAGGGGTGCTTGTGTGCAAGTGTATTGTTTTCATGCTTGATTTTGTCTTGAATTAGGGTTTTCTAAGTATTGGTTTTAGTCTTTCCATACAAACCCTAATTACTAGCATTTGTATATAAAGGGATAAATTGCGGAATTTAAAGTTACTACGCTATTACAATATTTGTGGGAGGGGGTGTACACATTGTAAATGGGGATTGCAAGGAAATAAACCTAATTAATCTATTACAATCATATTGAATTGGTATCAATGTACAAGAATTTAAATGAATATAAAGTACAAAATGAATAAATATCCAAGAATGCAAATATAAAGAAAACAAATATTTTTGTTTGGATTTTTTAGGAAAGTGAATTTGTTTTAACCTATTTAATTAAAAGAAAATAATTAATTAAAATAATAAAAGTAAACCTAACTTAATAAGAAAAAATATTAAATAAAACCCTAAGTCTATTAATTGATTAAAAGGAAATTAAGTTTAAGAAAATTATTTTTGTATTTTTGTCTTGAAAATAATTTATAGTATTATAAAATATTTTTGGCCTTTTTTATATTAAAATAATATATTTTAATTGGTGTAAAAGAAAATAAATAATATCCTAGTTTTAATTAAATTTACAAGAATAATTAGTAAAATAAATAAGGTGTGGATAAATAAAAAAAAATTGTGAGAAAAATAAATAAACTAAGTTAAAATATAAATCTACTATTTTTGTATTTTTTATGATTTTTTAGTATTAGAAAAATAATTAAGAAAACAAATAAAAAGAAAATAAGAAAATAAAATAAAATTGGGCCAGGGGCGTGTAAATGAAACATGAGGGTTAGCCAACAAAAACAAAAATAATCAAGGCCCAAGGAGGCCCACTGGGGCTCGAACCCAGGTCCCAAAGGTTACAGGCACGCGCATCTACCATCGGGGTGGCTATACATCCGTTAACATAAGCAAAACAATAAATATATGATACAAAATGCACCCAGATTTTTACTTCATCTTCAACCTCCAGCCAGACCAACTGTAACTTGTCCAAATCTCAACAAAAATGAAAACTGTAAACATGAAACTTGTAGCAAATTTCTTAACGGTTTCAGAAATGTAAAGCATTAAAACTATAGATCAAAGATAAGCATGAATTTCATTGGCCCTAATTTGAACCCTAAAAATCTCAGAAATTTCAAACTTAAAATTCTCTAAGCTCAAGCAAAATTAATGGAAACTATGAACATGGTTAGCTTTAGGGCAATGATATCTACATGTTTCATTCACAAATAAATCATTGATGATGCATGTATGAAAAGTTCCAAAGTTAGAAAACTTACCTTGAAAGAGGGTATCAGATTTGAAGTTTGAGCAGCTTTCAATGAGTTCCAATGATTGGGTTAGCTTCCTCAAGTTCCCAGGAAGCTAATGGGATGCTTAGCTTAAGCTGAAAGTACCTAGAGTTCTGGAGATGTCCAGGTCCAAAGCTCTGTTTTTGAAAAGGGAGAATGGTTTTAATGGTGTTACAGTTCTGTAACAGGGTGTGGGATCAGTTCTCAATGATGTTTAGAAGCTTTAGAAACCAAAAGGCTTGAAAATGCACGAGGGAGTTAGGAGTTTCAAGTTTTTGGTCAGTTTATGTGAAAATGGAGGTATGGGATGTGATTATGAGCTCTAGGTGTTTTCAGGGCTTAAGCCTTCGTGTCCTTGATGAAAATAGTTTGTGTATCTATAAGAAAAAGGATTAGAGTGCATTGGCAAGTCAGAAGTACAAGTTACAAGCTTTTGGCTAGGTTACTTGATTTTCAAGAAAAGAGGGAAACCAAGTTTCAATGTGTAGTACAAGCATGTGTTGAGTTATTGTAAGTGTCTAAACCATTTCTTACGAGTTATAGGACTTGTATGGTCAGAAGAGAATAAGTGTAAGGCTCAAGAACAAGTTTTGTGCAAAAAAAAGCTTTATCAAAATGGCAATGTACACTTTCTTCCAAAAATGGATATAAAGCATGTCATTGCATTGAATGCTTGAAATGAGACCTCTAACAGCTGTGCAAGCCATTAATTATGGGGTGCCTAACAAGTTTGAGGCCTACAAAGTAGAGTTTATGCAGCATAGTTTGAATTTTGAATTTGGTTTATCACAAAATGTCTTGTAATTCAAGTGATAAAACCCTAACTTCATCTCTTCTATTCCCCCTACTAAAAAATGATCTCAAGGAGTCTTTGGACATTTTGGAAACTTGAAATGTGTTTTACAACCCATATTTGAATTGCTTTTGAATATTCCTCTTGGAACTATATGAAAAAGTTCCATGAAGTTGGGTCAAAATCCTGACCAAATTAGGGCAAAATTTCACTAAGTGTTTTGTTTCATGACCACATGTTTTTAAACTTATAACTTGAGATCCAAGCACTTTTTGAAGAATTTATGTGAATAAAAGTTGTATATTTCATGGAGATCTACAACTTTCATGTTGGAAGTTTCTCTTGAATCACCTTGCATCATGGTGAAAAATTGGCTTAAAGTTATGAAAAAATAAGAGTTTTCAAACACTTAGAAAAATTTCTGTTTAGAAATTTTAACTTTTCAAAATGAAATCTTGAATTTTTTATTTCTTGATGAATAAGTTTCATACTTTGACATTCTTTGATGAATTGTGATCTTTGGCATTTGAATTTGACCAAAAAGTCAAAGTTTGACTTTTCAGTATACAGTTGACTTTTGATCAGTTGACTGAAAAATTCATCTGTCAATCCATTGGACTTGCAATGTTTTGAGCCATGTCATTAGGTCAAAATGATGCAATTGGAATCTTGAGATCATGCCTTAAACCAATTTATCATTTTCTAAATCAAAAATCAGAAATTGCCATTTCCTAGTCAAAACCCTAATTTTGACCATTTTGCCCTTTTGAAGATTTGATCAAATTTCTTGGGGAATTGTGGTCCAATCTTGATCAAATGATACATATGAGTTTATAATGTTGATATGGATCAAAAATTATGAATTTTGGCTGTAAATTGGCCATAGTTGACTTTTTCCCAATACAACTGGTTTTTAGGCCAACTGCTCAATTGATTGAGCAAAGGTGTGATCCAAGGCTTGAAACTTGTCATGAGTAATATTGGGGGTTCATAATGATCCAAGAAAGTCATATGGGGCATTGGAAGTTCAAAAATACTTTTGCAATCTCAAACCCTAATTTTGGTCATTAGTGCTTAAGGAGGTGTCTTGAACTGATCAACCCTAGTGCAGTCTTGAGCCCAAGGAGATATTGTAAGCAAATTCTTGATAAGTGAGAGGGAAAATTTTGGGGTATAACAGCAATACTAAACCCCAAAGGTTTTAGAGGCCTTGCAAAATAATAAAGACACCTAGGAGAAAAAGCCAGAGGATGCAGAGGCCAAGGCTACATAGATCGCTACTAAGGAGATATCTATGAGAAAATATCTGGAAGACGCCCTTGTTAGAACATAGTTTGATTCTACAACCCTTAATTAGAGTTTTGATGATAACAAAATCAAAGAACAAATATGCACTCTAAATTTGTGCTACTGTGTATGCAGAAGTTCTGACCAAGGAAGCATAAGAAGTAAGCTATAAAAGCTTTCACGCTGAGAAGTTCTGACCAAAGCAGCATCAGAAGTTAAGCTATAGAAGCTTTCACGCTGAGGTAATCAGAATCTGCACTGAAGAATGATGATCAGAACCTACGCTGAAAGGATGAATACTCTGATTCTGAACAGAAGGATCATATACAATCAGATCCTCACAACTCTAAGTCATCAATGTTTTGAAGCAATTGCAGCATACAAGATTGTAAGATTCTGAAGCGTTACTATTCAATCAAGACAGCATCACATGCAACAGATTCATTCAGACAAGAATCTTCTCAATATGGAAACAGCTTAAATTTCCATTGCCACGCTTTATGTTGGACAGGATTCCATTGCCTATATAAACAAGCTAAGAGGACAAATTGTTTACGATTTTGAAACATCACTGCAATACATCTCAAAACGCTGCAAG
Organism: Vicia faba; assembly: GCA_948472305.1. Classification (NCBI taxonomy): domain Eukaryota; kingdom Viridiplantae; phylum Streptophyta; class Magnoliopsida; order Fabales; family Fabaceae; genus Vicia; species Vicia faba. The sequence continues at coordinate 646,193,689 of OX451738.1, forward strand.
ATTACATACTCTTTTCTACGCTCAAAATTGTGTAAAATATCACAGTTGTGATAACTATTTTTGTAAAGAAAAACAACGATACACAAAACTCTTTTATCTTGATTAAGCCAGTTTTTTATTGAGATTGACTGGATTATGGTTGTACTCAAGAGGACTTTGATAGTTGTCAAAGTAGTGATTGTAATCAGTTTTTGATTAGTGAATTAAGTCCTCGTTGGAGAGAGGCGAAATCACCTTGACGGGTGGACTAGAGTAGTTTGAGATCAAACGAACCAGGATAAAAATATTGTGTCTTTGCGTATTTGATTTTAAGTTTTCAATTCAACCCCCCCCCCCCCCCCCCTTCTTGTGTTTTTCACTTCTTCAATTGGCACCAGAGCGCCTGGCTCTGAGTTCATACACTTAATCGTGTCAATACAAGATCCAAGCTTCAGAAAAACACTATGGTGGGACCAAGCCAAAACATCATCAATGACTATTATGAAGACAAGGACAAAATCAGTGGCAAAACTCCAGTCTTTGATGGAGAAAATTTTGACTACTGGAAAGACATAATTGAGAGCTTCTTTTTGGCCCATGATGCTGATCTATGGGACGTGGTAATTGATGGATACACACATCCAGTGGATGAAAGTGGTCAGAAGATAGACAGAAAAAGGATGTCTGACCAGCAAAAACGTGATTTCAGAAACCATCGTAAAGCCAGAACAATACTTCTCAGTGCTATCTCATACTCAGAAAATGAGAAAATCTCAAACATAGAGACAACCAAAAACATGTTTGACTCTCTGAGAATGACGTATGAAGGCAACATACAAGTCAAAGAAACCAAGGCCCTTGCGCTCATTCAGAAGTACGAAGCATTCAATATGGAAGACAATGAATCCATAGAAGTAATGTTCTCAAGATTCCAAATCCTTGTTGTTGGGCTGAAGGTTCTTGACAAAAGATATTCTACTGCTGATCACGTAAAGAAGATCATCAGAAGTCTACCCAAGCAATGGAGGCCAATGGTCACATCACTTAAGCTAGCTAAAGATCTCAACAAGATATCTCTGGAGGAATTTGTCAGCTCCCTTAGAAGTCACGAGATAGAGCTAGAAGAAGATGATCCTTCAAAGCAAGGTAAGCCACTAGTATTAAAATCTAACAAAAGATCTGATTCTAAGGTTTTGCAGGCTATGGAAGAAACCTCTGATGGATCCTCATCAGAATAAGATGAATTGTCTCTCCTCTCCAGAAGGGTGAATCAACTGTGGAAGCAGAGACAAAGGAAATTCAGAAATCCTAGAAGATCAGAGAATCAAAATGAATCCTCCTCCAGATGTAAAAAGTCTGAGTCTTCCTCTGGACATAGAAGATCTGAAGGTTCTTCAGGACATAGAAAGTCAAATAACAAGGACATCATCTACTATGAGTGCAATGAGAAATGGAACTACAAAAGTGACTGTCCAAGGCTTCAGAAGGAGAAGCCCAAAAAGAAGTTCTTCAAGGAGAATAAGAAAAGCCTCATGGCAATATGGGACGATTCAGAAACTTCTGATGCTGACTCAGAGTCAGATGATGAAAGAGAAAACATAGCTCTCATGGCAAATGTGTCAGAAGACAGTGAAGCTTCTGGTTTTGACTCAGAATTAGACACTGAAGAGGTATTCCTTGACTTCACTATTAATTTTACTAAGGCTGAACTTGCAGAAAGTCTAAATGAAATTCTGGAAAGGTATCAGCAAATCAGAGTCAAATTCAAGAACCTAAAAAGGAATTTTGTCTCTGACTCTGAAAAGACTGAGAGTCTCATATTAGAGAATTCTGAGTTAAAAGAAAAGGTTTCAAAATTAGAAAATGATTTGCAAAACTCTCAGAAGGAAATAATCTCAGAGACTCCCAATAATGCTGATGAGATCATCAAAGAGTATGATCACAACTTTCAGAAGTTTCTGGCTAAAAACATAGATAGAAGGAAGATGGCTTCAATGATCTATGGAGTTAGAAAGAATGGCAGAAAAGGGATAGGATATCAAGGTAAGGTATCTACACCTAAGAAAGTCATAGACCTAGTCATAAAACGCACACCACTTAAATCACACTTCATATATGGGCACACACACGACCTAAAATACACTAGTAATGATTACTCTGCCAAACCAAAATTTAACCAAAATTTTGGTAAAACTAAGAAACCATGACCCAAAAAGATATGGGTACCTAAGGATAAAATTATATATGTGGCATATATCTTTAGCAACAAGGCTAAAACACCAGTCATGGTACCTGGACTCTGGATGCTCTCGACACATGACGGGAAGAAAGCATATGTTCCAAAGCTTGGAACTTAAACCTGGAGGCTACATGGGCTTTGGAGGCAACCAAAGAGGAAAGATCATTGGCTCTAGAACAGTAGGTAATGGAAATATTCCCTCTATAAATAATGTGCTCTTAGTTGATGGATTAATGCATAACCTGTTATCCATAAGCCAATTAAGTGATAACGGTTATGATATAATCTTTAATCAAAATTCATGCAAAGCTGTTAGTCAGAAATATGGAACTATCCTTTTTAATGGAAAGAGGAAAAACAACATCTATAAGATAAAACTTTCTGAACTAAAGAGTCAGAATGTAAAATGTCTTCTCTTTGTTAACAACGAGCAATGGATCTGGCACAGAAGATTGGGGCATGTTAGTATGAGAAGAATATCTCAGATTAACAAACTCAATCTGGTCAGAGGACTTCCTAATTTGAAGTTCAGCTCAGATGCTCTGTATGAAGCATGTCAGAAAGGAAAATTTGTAAAACCTGCTTTTAAATTTAAAAATGTTGTTTCCACCTCTAATCCATTAGAACTTCTGCACATAGACTTATTTGGACCAGTAAAAACTGCATTAGTTAGTGGCAAGAAGTATGGGTTAGTGATCGTAGATGACTATAGCAGATGGACATAGGTAAAGTTCTTAAGACACAAGGACGAGTCACCCTGTGTGTTCATTGCATTTTGTAACCAAGTTCAGAATGAAGAGGATCTTAGAATTGTCAAAGTCAGAAGTGATCATGGTGGAGAATTTGAAAATAAAAATTTTGAATCATTTTTTAATGAAAAAGGCATCTTGCATGACTTCTCTTGTCCTAGAACTCCCCAACAAAATGGAGTTGTAGAACGAAAGAACATAACACTGCAAGAAATGGCCAGAACCATGATCAATGAGACTAACATTGCTAAGATCTTCTGGGCAAAAGCAATTAACACATCGTGTTACATTCAGAATAGAATCTCTATAAGACATATTATGGAAAAGACTCCATATGAACTGTGGAAGAATGGAAAACCCAACATTTCTTATTTCCATCCGTTTGGATGCACTTGTTTCATTCTGAATACTAAAAATCATCTGAACAAGTTTGACTCTAAAGAACAAAAGTGTATCATGTTAGGATACTCTGAATGCTCAAGAGGGTACAGAGTATACAATACAGAAACATAGATTGTTGAAGATTCAATCAGTGTTAGATTTGATGATAAGCTTGACCCTCAAAAGTCAAAGCAGAATGAATTCTTTGCAGATATAGAAGTTGAATTCACAGGTACTGAAGACAACTCATCAGAAGTTCTCAACAAAGACGCTCCAACAACTTCAGAAATAAATGTTATAAGCAATCCAACACCTTCTGTTGATCAACTCCAGAAAAGGTTTTCCAGAAGCAACATAGCTCACCCAGAAGATAAGATCTTGGGAAAGAAGGATGATCCAATCAGAACAAGATCAACATTCAGAAACTCTGAAGAATCTCTCATGGGACTGGTCTCTCTAATTGAACCAACAACAATTGATGAAGCTCTTCTGGAAAATGACTAGATTCTGGCAATACAGGAGGAATTAAATCAGTTCACCAGAAATGACGTATGGGATCTGGTTCCCAAACCAAAGGGATTCAACGTCATTGGAACAAAGTGGGTGTTCAGAAACAAACTGAAAGAGAAAAGAGAAGTCATCAGAAACAAAGCACGACTGGTGGCATAAGGTTATAGTCAACAAGAGGGGATAGACTATACATAAACCTTTGCTCCAGTCGCCGGGTTAGAATCTATCAGACTCTTAATCTCATTTGCTTTAAACAATAGCATCACTCTATATCAGATGGATGTCAAAAGTGAATTCCTAAATGGCTACATAGATGAAGAGGTATATGTGCACCAACCCCATGGGTTTGAGACTTCCAAACACCCAGAATATGTTTTCAAACTAAATAAGTCACTCTATGGTCTGAAACAAGCTCCCAGAGCTTGGTATGAAAGACTAAGTAACTTCCTATTAGAAAAGGAATTCACCAGAGGGAAAGTGGACACAACCTTGTTCTGTAAGACATTTAAGAATGACATTTTAATGTGTCAGATTTATGTAGATGACATCATCTTTGGATCCACTAAACCTTCTCTGGGAAGAGAGTTTGCTAAGTGCATGCAGGCAGAGTTTGAGATGAGCTTAATGGGGGAACTTAAATTCTTTTTGGGTATTCAGATAAACCAAACCTCAGAAGGAACTTACATTCATCAAAGCAAATATGTCAGAGAACTTCTGAAGAAATTTGATCTCTCAGAATTTAAGCCCTCAAAGACTCCAATGCACCCCACGTGCATTCTGGAAAAGTGAGAGGTAAGTAAAAAGGTAGAATAGAAAATCTGCAGAGGTATGATTGGCTCTCTCCTTTATCTGACGGCTTCAAGGCCTGATATTTTATTCAGTGTTTGCTTATGTGCTAGATTCCAATCAGATCCTAGAGAATCTCACTTAACAGCAGTTAAGCAAATTTTCAAGTATCTGAAAGGTACTACTAAACTGGGTTTGTTTTATAGAAAATCTAATGAATACAGCTTAGTAGGATATTGTGACGCTGATTTTGCTAGAGACAGAGTAGAGCGTAAAAGCACTTCTAGAAGCTTCCAGTTTCTGGGAGACAATCTGATCTCATGGACCAGCAAGAGACAGTCCATAATAGCATTGTCAACAACAGAAGCTGAATACATAGCAGCTGCTGGATGTAGCACTCAAATGCTCTGGATGAAAAGTCAACTTAAAGACTTCAACATATTTGAGAGTAACATTCATATATTCTGTGATAACACTTCTGCCATATGTCTCAGTAAAAATCCCATTTTGAATTCTAGGGCTAAGCATATAGAAATAAAACATCGCTTTATTAGGGACTATATTCAGAAAGGAATTCTTACCTTAAAATTTATTGACACAGACCATCAATGGGCTGATGTATTTACAAAACCCCTTTCTGAAGATAGATTCAGTTTCATTCTGAAACATCTCAGCATGAAGTTATGCCTAGAATAAAATGTTTTATTTGCATATCTTAACCCTCAGAACTTTATTGTTTTCTGTGAACATCTGATCAACTTGTCTTCAGAAGTTAGAAGTATAGTTGCCTCAAAATCTATCTATGAAGATCTGGACATTTCATTTCAAGGATAGAGGCATGCAGTTCACATCATCAAACATCTGTCATCCTCTCACAAGCTACCTTCTGAGGCTGAACACGCGTTCAAATTTTGAAGGGTCCAAGGCTCTGATTGGATGCATTGAGACACTTGTCAGTGGTAACTGTTTAATATCTTTCTAAATCCCCTAATTTCAGGTCTCATTAATGCATATAATCATCACTTGTTTTCTTGCTTACTGATTACGTTTTCTAAAAAAAAAACCTATATAAACACAATTTACTATTTCATTCATTCACATTTTACTCTCTTCTATATTCTCTCTTGTTCCAAGTTTCATTTTCAAAAAACCCTTTCCATTTTCTTCAACGAACCCGTGTGAACAATGGCATCATCATCAAGTCTCAAGAATCTTAGTGCTCTTGAATCTTCATCAACGGAACAATATGAAGAACCCATTAGAACGCTTCTCACTCCTATTGATAACCTGGAAGTTCTCTCTGAGTTGATCATTGATTTTGAAATTTACAAGAAAATGGGTTAATCTCTATGAAGACGTAACTGCACAGGGATGGAACAAATATTTTGATCGTCTATTGGGTCCAACGTTTCTCATTCTCGTCAAAGAGTTCTGGATTCATGCTACCTCATCCAACCACCAGGTTACATCGTATGTTATGGGAAAGAAGATAGTGATAACAGAAGATTTAATTGGGAAACTCATTGGATTTAATGGTGGTGGAGTCAGATGCATTGATATGGCTGATAGATGTTCTGACCTAAAATCTATTGCCAAAGAAATCTTCACTTCTGGACAACCATCCAGCAAGATTAGAGACTTGAAGGATCATCACAGAATCTGGGCTAGAATAATTCTGGGATGTATCAATCACAGGAAGCCTATAAGCTCTCCTGTTTACATCAATATTGATCAGCAGTTTCTGATTTACTTCATTGCAAAGAAGACCAAGATAAACCTTCCACACTTGCTCTTCAACCATCTCAGAACAAGTGTGAAAGAGACAAGATAAGAAGAAAGAACTAAGAGGGATTGGATTCCTCTAGGAAGATTGATTTCAGATATTCTAACAGAAAACAGGCTGATAGAACATCTGACAGAGGCTCAAGAAATAAGCACTCTGGAACAACCGCTGGGAAACCTTTGAACGCCAAGAATATGAAGAAAATGGAGATTATTGAGAACATTAAGAGGGAACCAACTATTGCTTCTCATGAGGCCATCACTTCTAGGAGAATCCCTCTGAAGGATTTTCCACTATTTTCTGAGATAGATGCCTCCCAAGAAATCATAGTCAAATACCTTGAAGCTTGCAAGGCTGATGGGACTATTCCAGAAATCAACATCCAAGATCTGCACAAGCCAGCTCCAGAGTTTGTTCTAAAGAAATCCAAAAAGAGGAAAGCAGCAGGAGAAGGATCCTCTCAGAAGACACCTAAAGCTGCAAAAAAGAAAGGTAATCTATCTTTTGTTTCTGTTTTAGAATCAATAGTTGTTCCAACATCTGAAACCATTCCCCCTCAACCAACAGAAAATCCTTCACCCCAAACATTTGAGGATTTTGACATAGAGTTTAACCCATCTATAACTCTTGGAAACTTTTTGAATGAACCTCACTCCCCCAATCAAAATCCAAATCCAGAACATCATCAACCAGAACTTACCAAAGTTCTATCTGAAATTGAACTGTTTGATTCAAACTTTTCCACTCCAATACCAGAAAATCCAAACTCTCAATAACAACCAGAAAATACACAATCACACTCTCCTCAACCAAAACATCTGAACCTCAACTCACCACAACCAGAAAATAGAAACTCTCTCTCTCCACCTTTTGAAAATCCATCTTCTGAAATTCCTGAACCAGAAACTCAACATGCTACCGCAAACCAATCTGAAGACTCTCCTTCAGATTCTGATAACACTATCCCAATCCATGGAATAACAGAACCCCTTACGGTTCGCTTACCTCTCACTATTCATGATATTCCAGAAATCCCTTCACCATATGAATCTACACCACCAAACACCCCTAACACACTAATTCTAATTTCTGACTCTTCCACTCCTTCACCCATCAACCATCCAGCTAACAACCTCAGACTTGTCATTGATCCACTAGTGTTGGACCGACTAGCTTCCACCTCAAACAAAATTTCCATTCCCAAACCTAAACCAACCGCGACCAAATTAGATGTTGGTAAGAATCTATTGATTTTTGAAACAGAAATGCGGGAATGGATTAATTCTTTGAAGCTAGCAAGCCAAGAGATTTCTAATCCTGCTGCTTCTGATTCTCTGTGGGAAATATTTAGAAAACGACTCAACTCTGAAACTTTAAATCTGAAAGAGTTGGGATATGAAAGGGCTCGACAGAACTTCAGTGATCAGCTGAAAGCCTTCCAAGATCAAGTTCTGAGCCAATGGTGCAAGAAAGAAATTCTTCCGCTGGATAATGCTCCTTGGAAAGAGTCCCATCCTTCATAAGTCGCTGAACCAGATTCTAATAGTCTCTCTCTGACTAATGCTCCAGAAATTATGATTATAGCGGAAGAAGTGGTTCAATCAGAAGAGGCTGTAGAATGTTCTGAACAACATGCAACCCCTGAAGATACACCAGCTTCGTCTCTAGTCATGCAAACTCTGGAAGAGTTGAAGAAAGAGAATGCATTAATCCATGCCATACTGGATAAGCAAGAGGATACAAACAAAGAGCTCAAGGGTATTCTGGATAAACAAGAAGATACTACAAAAGAAATCAAAGACATTCTGGGAAAGTAGGAAGAATCAAGCACTCAGATCAAGAGCTTGTTAGAAGCGTTGTTCACACATCTTCCCCCTCCTTCTTAGATTTTCTTTAAAACTGTTTATCTGTAATTTTTTTATCTTTACCTCCTTGTTTCTGAAACTTGTCATTGCATTCTGTTTTCAATATAACTCATCTTTTTTACTCTGATTATATTGCTTTTTGATACCTGACAAAAGGGGGGAAAAGTAAGATATTTTCAATAACAGTATACCGGGACAAAGTCTCAAACATTTTGAATATTTTAACCTCTACTTTCTGAAAAGCTTGAACATGAACACTTTTTGATAAGAACAGAAGGAGATGCATCAAAAGCTCCAACGAGAAGGAACTTCAGGGAAGTAATCAACTCAGGGGAGTCTCTCTTAAGCTTTTTGTTCTATATTTTTCATTGAAAATCCTAGTTTTTGTCATCATCAAAAAGGGGGAGATTGTTAGAACATATTTTGATTCTACAACCCTTAATTAGAGTTTTGATGATAACAAACACAAAGAACAAATATGCACTCTAAATTTGTGCTACTGTGTATGCATAAGTTCTGACCAAAGCAGCATCAGAAGTTAAGCTATAAAAGCTTTCACACTGAGAAGTTTTGACCAAAGCAGCATCAGAAGTTAAGCTATAGAAGCTTTCAAGCTGAGAAGTTCTGACCAAAGTAGCATCAGAAGTTAAGCTATAGAAGCTTTCACACTGAGGTAATCAGAATCTGCGCTAAAGAATGATGATCAAAACCTGCACTGAAATGATGAATACTCTGATTCTGAACAGAAGGTTCATATACAATCAGATCCTCACAACTCTAAGTCATCAATGTTCTGAAGCAATTGCAGCATACAAAATTGTAAGATTCTGAAGCGTTACTATTTAATCAAGACAACATCACATGCAACGGCTTCATTCAGACAAGAATCTTCTCAATATGGAAACAACTTAAATGTCCATTATCACGCTTTATGTTGGACAGGATTCCATTGCCTATATAAACAAGCTAAGAGGAAAAATCGTTTACGATTTTGAAACATCACTGCAATACATCTCAAAATGCTGCAAGATTACATACTCTTTTCTACGCTTAAAATTATGTAAAATATCATAGTTGTGATAATTGTTTTTGTAAAGAAAAACAATGATACACATAATTCTTTTATCTTGATTAAGCCAGTTTTTCCTTGAGATTGATCGGATTGTGGTTGTACTCAAGAGGACTTTGACAGTTGTCAAAGTAGTGATTGTAATGAGGTTTTGATTAGTGAATTAAGTCCTCGTTGGAGAGAGGAGAAATCACCTTGACGGGTGGACTGGAATAGTTTGAGATCAAACGAACCAGGATAAAAATATTGTGTCTTTGCGCATTTGATTTTAAGTTTTCAATTCAACCCCCCTTCTTGTGTTTTTCACTTCTTCAACCCTCATTTTTAAAAACACAGTTGGACTAGGAGGTCTCAAATCTTAATAATGAACTGGTGTGGATCTGTGGTGTATATTTTGAGCGGGCGAGAGAGCGTGTTTCCTACTTTTATTCTGACCTGGATCTGAGTAAGTTAAACTTCCTTAAAGTTGTTCGAGAAGGCCAGATCCTGGATGATGAGGTTGTGTCTCACTCAGAGCCCAATGGTTCTTCCCTTGACAAGGACACTCATGATGGTTGTATGGCGATGGAATGATATGGATCTCAAGCTCCACTGTTAGAGGGTGCCATCACAAAAGAGACAACTTGGGAGGAGGATTAATAGTTTGTGTTTTATGTGGTGCTCCTTAGCCCTTAGTGGCATTTGTTGTATTTCTCTGCCCCTGTAGGGGCTTTTTGTAAGAATTAAGATAGTGGTTCCCCTTGGGCATCTTTTATGTTTGTTAGGTTTTGGTTTGTTGGTTGTATTTTGGTTAAACAATATGTTCAGCAAGATGTTGGACAAAATGTCGTGACATGTTACTACGACATCACAACATGTATTGTTTATGTTTTTAGAAGATTTGTTTATGGTATTTTTAGAATATTTGATTTTGGTTTTGTGTGGATCAAGTTGCGCATTTGAAGATTGGATTCTCTGAAGATTTTTTGCATTTTGAAGATGTCACAAGTTTGAGTTCACAAGATAGGATGTCAAAACATTATGCCTTGCATCAGAAGATTTGATTTGATTTGAAGAATGTTTGAACCAAATTTTATATCCAAGATCAAGCGCTCTTATGCTTATAAAAAGAAAGCCTCTAAGCCTAAGAAAAGTGTGCGCGTGTGAAAGAAAATATTAGGGTTTAGTTTATTCATTGTTCACTTTTAATTACAGGCCTCTCATGTATCACTTTAATACCGAGATGGACTAAATTTTGAGTGTTTATTTGTGAATCACTCATAAGATTTTATGCAAGAGTGGATTTTGTTTAATTGGAAGTGTTTCTTCTATTTGATTGTCTTTGTTATTATTATCATAGGTGTATGATTGAGGGGTCTCATATCTTGTATTTCTTAGATAGAAATAGCACGAGTAGTGATTAAGTGCGAAGTTTGTAAAACCAGAGGTTGTTTAGAACTTCAAACTAATACTATTATAGTGGATTTCCTTCCTGGCTTGGATGCCCCGATATGTAGCTGACTTTGCACCGAACTGGGTTAACAATTGATCTATGTTATTTTCTTCCTGCAACTATTTTTAATTTGTTAATTTCTACTTCTCCTACTACGATGTCTTAACATTGCATTCAAAATTCTAAATGTCCTGAAATTGTATTCGAAATCTATTTTATAAAGTGCCAGAATTTCAATTCGCATCAAACAGGAACCCTGTTCTGTTTTTGGGTGAGCTCCAGGGAAGATATGTTCTGGAAGTATGGAAAAGGAAGGAGGAAATACTAATAGACCACCTGTTTTGGATGACACCAATTATGACTACTAGAAAGCACATATGGCGGCCTTTCTAAAATCTATGTACAATAAAACTTAGAAAGTTGTCATCAAGGGTTGGAAACATCCTGTGTTGATAGACAAAGATGGGAAACACACCACTGAATTAAAACCATAAGAGAATTAGTCTAAGGAAGAAGATGAATTTGCTCTTGGTAATTCCAAAGTTTTAAATGCCTTGTTCAATGGTGTTGATAAAAATATGTTCAGGTTGATAAATACTTGTATTTTGGCCAAAGATGCATGGAAGTTCTCAGAAGCACTCATTAAGGCACATCAAAAGTTTAAATGTCAAGACTTCAACTTCTCACCACCAAATTTGTGAATCTCGGGATGAAGGATGATGAGGACATTCACGACTTTCATATGAGTATTCTTGATATTGCCAATTCAGCTAGTGTTTTGGGAGAGAAGATGTCAGAAAAGAAGTTGGTTAGAAAAATTCTCAGGTCCTTGCCTAAGAAGTTAAACGTGAAGGTTACAACTATTGAAGAAGACCAAGATATTTGCAACACAAAAGTGGAAGAGCTGATTGGGTCTCTCCAAACTTTTGAACTAGCTGTGAATGATAGATCAGAAAAGAAGAAAAAAGCATATCTTTTATCTCCAACGTTGATGATAAAGAAGATCAATATGATATGAAGACTGATGAGTGTATTTATAATGCTAATGTGCTTATTAGGAGGCAATTCAATAGAGTTTTGAAGAGAATGGATAGTCAGCCAAGACCAAATTTCAAGAACATGTCATTCGACATCAATAAGAACAGTGAGTTTCAAGGGAAGACAAGACCAGAGGAGAAACCTAATCAAGGTAAAGGGATTCAGTTTTATGAGTGTGGAGTTTTTGGTCACATTAGGTTAGAATGTCCCCCTTTACTCAAAGTAACCAAGAGGGACTCATCTGTTCCTTGGTCTGATGATGATTCTGAAAGTGAACATGTTGATGAAACTGCTAAGCATGTTACAACCCTCACTGGTAGGTATGAATCTGATGAAGATTCTTGTGACGAGGGTCTCTATTATGAAGAATTTGTTGCATCCTACAAAGAGCTTTGTGTCATAAGTGAAGAGGTATACAAGGCATGAGAAAAGCAAAAGAGAATTATAGCTCAACTGTAAGCTGAAAAAGAGAAATTGTTATCTACTATATCTGATCTTGAAAATGAGGTAACCTTATTGACCTCCAAACTTGAAAACATGACCAAATCCATAAGAATGTTAAATAATGGATCTGATATGTTGGATGAAGTTGTGCAAGTTGGAAAAGGGGCTGGAAACTCAACAGGTATTGGTTTTAATTACCAATCTCTAAATAAACAAGGAAAAACCCCTGTGAGAAAATTCGTTTCTTCTGAATGGAAGCAAGAGGTCACAATGTCAGGCCAAATGTTGCAACATTCTATTAGACATCAAAAATCTCAAACCAAAATCTGGTTCTTACCATGGATGTGTCATTATTATGGAAAATATGGTCACATAAAACTGTTTTGTTATAAATTGTATGGCTATCATAAACACGCAAATCAACCTAGGGGTAATCATGTGATAAGTAAAACTAGAAAGGAGTGGAAACCTAAGGGTGTCGACACTAGTCTTATAGCCCACACTTCTCTTAGATCTCCATTTAGAGAAGATTGATATTTTGATAGTGGATTTTCTAGACACATGACAGGGGTCACAAATCATTTTGTGGACATCATGTCTTATTCCTCCAGTTTTGTCACATTTAGAGATAGAGCTAAAGGTGAAACCGAGGGAGTAGGAAAGTTAGTGTGTACTGGTCCTCCTAGACTAGTAGATGTTCTTCTGGTGAAAGGATTGACTACAAATATAATCAGTATTAGTCAGTTATGTGATCAAGATTTAAAATTAAAATTTACCAAGTATGAATGCTTGCTTACTAATGAGAAGAATGATGTTCTAATGAGGGGTGTAAGATCTAAGGACAATTATCATTTGTGGGTACCACAAGGAACTGTGCACTCTTCATCTGTTTTAGAGGAAGATAAAGTTTATAGGGAGGATCAAAATGGGAATTAAACCAAGATGTCACACCAGAAGTTGCAATATTCGAGTATTTACCAAACTATAGATTCTCCACATATGGAGTTAAGAAGGCCCAATCAAGTGAAAGTCCTGGTGGAAAGAAGTGTGTCTATGGGGTTGATGGTTTTGTCATTGAGAAAATGACCGATGTCGAAGAAGATGTTAGAACTACATCACAACAGATGGACCAGTGTGAAAAGATGAAGGGAAAACTGGAAATTTGGATTTTTGAAAAATTATATCAATAATGAGTAGGAAGCGTGTAGTAGCCATTGTCCCTCTCCTCCAATTAAATGTGCACCCTAAATCATGAAAATATTTACAAACTTTCCATAATGTGTTTTCCCATAATTTCAAAAACTTCAACATCAAAAACTTCAACATCTCTTTCACTCATCTCCAAACTGTCCCACATGACACTAATCTCAGGATGTCAAAAGTTTTAAACGCAAGTTCCAGTGATAGATACATAGAAATTATCAGAGATGTTTTCCCTCTCTCCAGTATTCCAGCACCTATTACAACAACTAAGAAGGCTCGAACACCTGTTTCCAAAAGGGAAAAATCATTTATTGTAAGTAAATCTCCTAAACCTTCTGTGTCGATTCAATCATCTGATAGGAATATTAGGAATGTAGAGCCCCATACATCTTTTAAGAAACCTATTTTCTTGACTAGCTTGTATCTTGATCCCATTAATAATACTAATGTTGAACCTAATGCTACAACATTTGTTAAAGGTTTTGATATGTCTAACTTACTGGGTAGTGTGGAAAAAATTGGAAAATCTATGTCTGATCCTGGTAAAACTGAAGAAACCCTAGCCCGGGTCAGTTTGAATGTTTTTGATAAAGCCACGGCTTACAAAAGTATTCGTGTGTTAGCCTCAAATATTTTGGGGATTAAATATGATTCTAGTGATGTGTCGGATATCACAACATCCTTGGCCCAATCTGAACCTCATGTTGAAACTACTCAAGAGAATTCTCTTGATGAGTCTTATAAAGAATGTGGTTGGTCTTTCTAAAAGTTATGAGAAGAATATGCCTAAGAAAATTTCCCAAGAGATTGTGTTTGAAAAAAAATCTAGTGAAAATAAGAAAGTTGATTCAGAAAGGAAGTCTGTTGAGGAACAAGAGAAAAATATTCCTGATAGTGTGGCTGGTGAAGAAGACTTATTTGACAAAGAAGACGAGGAAGGAATTGTTACTGAAAAGGAAAATAAAAAAAATGATATTGTCAACGTGAATGAATTAGACTCTGAGGATGTTCATATTGATAAAAAGGTGACTCCTAGTATTTCAAAAAGGTTAAAGTGGAAGAAAGGAAAGAATGTGGTTTCTGAAAGCAAGTCCTCCAAGACTCCCAAGAAAAGTCTAATTATTTGTCCTGCTAAAAGATGGAGTAAAGTTGTGACTCATACTTCCAAGAAAAAGTCTCTGAAGAGGAAGAAGGTGTCCTCTAGTTATTCTGATTTTGATATGGAAAAGGATGTTCTAGACATAATTCCCTCAACAAGAAAGAAATCTTTTGGGAAGAAGGTTCCAGCTAACACTCCTGAAGTTCCAATTGGAAACATATCCCTTCATTATGTGGAAATTTATTTACCAAAAAAGATTAGCTCTGGAGAGGGAGCTTAGACAAGATGCACTAGAGAGAAAGGGAGTTATGAAACTCATTGAACAAGTCGGGTTGATGAAAAGTGTTACATGCTTTGGAAAATTATATGAGATGCTAGTAAAGGAGTTTATTGTCAATATCCTTGATTACTCTGATGACAATAAAAGCAAGGAATATAGAAAAGTCTTTGTGAGAGGAAAATGTGTGGTATTTTCACCTATTGTGATTAATAGGTACATGTGAGAGGAAATTAGTTTCTTTTCATTGTCTCCTAAATTTTGCTTGGGTTTATTATTTTTTATTTCTACTTTTGAATTCATTTTCCGCGAAGCAAATCCCGCCGACCTGTGGAAGATTATTTTCAGTACTAGAATTGTTACAGAAACTGCATTCTATTATTTAATTCCAGGTTTTTAATTCAATTATATTAGTGTCTTTTTATTTATCAATCATGGTTGAATCACTATAGGATTTCTATTGTTTTGTGTTCATAATAAATAATATGTTCGGCTAACTTCCCTGATAGCGGTATGTAAGGTCATAAACTGAAAGGGTTCGGTAATAATTTGGTATAAATATTTTATAAAATACTTTTCTGGTTTGGTTTCAAACTTTTAATATAAAACAGTTTTGTTACGAGAGTAAGAGACAAACGAAGGCTAAAATCGATATAACGAGAGTTTGAGTTTTTAACTACGTAGTGGTAATCATACATTAGTTTTAAATATAGCGAGAGCGGTTTAAGATTAATTAGATCCTATTTGTTTTCCAAAAGTATTTTTAGATTTTAAATGAGATATCGAGAGCAATCATTTAAGTTTAATAATATAGTCTGAATCAATAAATCACGAGAGTGTGAGATAAAGGTTTTTAAACTGATAGTTTCTACTGAAACGGTGTTTTGAATACTCAAAGTTATGCCAGTGATTTACTGAAACCCTGAAGTCAGACGTATTACACATCGGTGTCCTGTTATCAAATATTTCATTTAAGTCTAAGCTTATTTTCTTCTACCCCAAAACCTAATATTAATTATTAGCCTTAGCTTTACGCAGTAACTTTAGATAGCAGTAATTCGATTATCAGTCCTTTTGGGTTCGATATCTTTTAAAACTACGCAATTAAACTGTGCACTTGTAGTTAATACACCTGATAGACTCTTAAAGTCACGATCAATACCACAATAGTTACCAACTGATTTATCGAATCTTGATACTCCTTTGCATTCTTTATCTCCAAAGCTTTTGTGCACGATCAATTGTACCTATTACACACAAGACACTTCAATTTGATTCTTCGTTATTGCGCTACTTCCTTTGTGTTCTTTATTTCCAAATACTTTCACTATGCTTCAATCCTCTCTTGAATGTCTTGCATGAAAACCCCCAAATCTATCAACAATATTGGAGGACAAACCCACCGTTATTTTGGATGAAACCCCCTGCAAATCTCAACCCAATATTCTCGGCTACACAAGAACCTAATTGGAATTTGTTGTACCCCAACTTTTTACCCAATATCCCACCATCTTTTGCATCTTTTACATAGAATTATGAGTTCATATTCTTCATCTTTGTATCACTAACCTCACAAAAGTACAAAAGTTTGCTTTGTTTGTTTCTTGTGCAAGATAGGGTTATTGATCAAGGAGCTCAAGGGATTGATCAATAAGGAATTAAGGTTTTGAAGGTTAAAGCTCCAATTTACATAACTCAACAGGATATAAATATCATCATCTCATAATCCTCAAAATATCTAAATGTATTAAAGATTGCATCATGATCACAAGGTTCCATTGAAATTGGAAGATTTGAATTCATCTAGAAAAGTCAACTACTCCAAGTCAAACTTTGACTTTTGAGATTTTTGGTCAAATATAGACTTCTCAAGTTAAAATTCATTAAAATGTGGTTTCTATTTGAATTTAATCAAGTGAAATCACAAAAATTGAGATAACTTGCAAAAAGGGTAAAGTTGAAGAAAGTGAAAATTTCTAAGTGTAAAAAATACCATGTTCAAGTGCGTGACTTTCCAAGCTTGTAACTCATTCCTCAAGTAATCATTTTGCATTCCCAAGAGAAATACTTGAAGATTATCCAACATACTTTAAAATTGTATAAGGAATTGACTCCAAAGCTCATAATATTTGAGAGATATGAAGTGTGGAAGTTAAGGTCTCAAAGTTGTGAAGAATTACAAAACACTTAAAACTTTGCTAAGTGTTTTTTAGCTTAAAACTCCAATTTTGTGAGGAATTTTTATTAATTATTCAAGATGATTTAAGCCAAGTGTTCAAAATGAAAGTTTTATATGATGCTCTCCTCTTTCCAATGGTACCAAGAGCATTAATTTCTTTTATTTGAGCACCAAGATTGAAGAGTTGAAGTTACTATGATGAAGATGTTTTACAAGTCACATTTTGGTTCAAATTCATGTCAAACCCAACCAAATCCCATATTATCTTGCTTTGAAGGACATTTTGCTTCTAAATCTCTACATAATTGTTGCTTTACTCAATCCCTGTGTGTATTACACAAAGTGTTTAGTGCATTGTCCAAGTTTCATGCCACTTTGAGAGCATTTTGCCAAAAGTTACATATCCATTTATATAAAGCATGCCTTTTCTCAACAAGTCTTGCTTTTAGTAAATGATTTGTTCTCTAATCAAGCATTCTTAGAATAAACATCCTATTGTGTAGAAAAGCCTCCCTATTGTCCATGAATCAAGCAATCTATGCATTGGAACTCCACCATGTTCATGTAACTTCCACTTGAATTTTAATCGAACCATAAACTTGTAAACTTGAAATTTGATCAGAGATCATTCTCTCAAATTTTTCTATAAATAGAGAGACTCATTTCATTGCAAAACACACAGAAACTTCTCCTCAAACACTCACAAACTCAGATAGAAAAATCACAAAACTCCATTAGAGCTCAAAAGTCCATTTCTTCGAAATTATCATCCCTTGCAATTTCTTTTCAAACTAACCATATAAACACCATCGATACACTCTATGTTCATTTTTGTATATCACTGAAACCTCCCAAGCATTCCACCCAACTCGTGCTCATTCATCACTATAAGTGGACTTGGTCAGAACATTTGAGGTAGTTTTAAAGAAAAATAAAGGTTGCATTATGTTCATGAGACATCATACAAGATAGATAGATTATTTTCTGTCACTGAAAGAGCTTGAATAAGACATTGTATCGTACTCCAATAGGTAACTTTCATGACACTTGGAACCCTCTCATGCAAGCATCATTTTGATTCATTCTTGGTACTATTCTATTTGTTTGAGTTCTATGAACTGAAGCTGATAGCTCTAAAGATTTGACTAATTTTGGTAATACTAGTTGCCGAACAAAGAAGTTCTATCATCAGAAGAAACATGTCGAACAAAGAAGTTCTATCACCAGAAGAAACATGTCTAATAAAGATGTCCTATACAGAGTCATTCAACATTGTGAATACGATCAACTGGACAGTTGGATTAGTTCTGTTTGTTACATATATAGAATATTATGGAATATTATGTTATCCTACGTGGCGCTCAAGTTGAAGATTGAAGATATTCAAGCTGATTTCAAGGAGTCTTATCAGTTTCTATTTGTGGAGACAAATTAGGAAACAAATGATTGAAGTCTTATTTTTATGCAAAAGATTCTGCAGATTTTTAGCAACTAATATTATATGGTTTCAAAGCCCATGGACAGCTGAGGATTATAAAAGTAAGACTTATACCTAGGGAAATGTAACTAAGCCTTGTGAAACAATTTTGTAAAAGAAATATCAGGTTTTAGGGTTTTGAGAGTCGTGTAATTTCTTGTGTTGTAAGTCACCCTTTGTATTAGTTTGATACATTGTGGTAAACTTTGTTTCTATACAGATTTAGAAGCCTTTAGGTAATGAATTGTATATTGTTCTTGGATAAAGCTTTGAATCAAATCCAAGTGTGTTTGTTAGTCAAGAGTCTTGGCCGAACTTTATTTGAAAGGGGGTGTCTTTCAAGTAGTTCGATGCAGTCACCGGAGGTTGTGATTGTTAGATATCACTGAGGTGATTTAGGAGGTGAGATGAAGATTTCTCATATTTAAGGAGGACCTAAGTAGAATTTCTATTGGATAGGGATTAGGCGAGAAGTTGTAAACAAGGGATTTTAGATTTAAACTAATACTGCTGATAGTGGACTTCCTTCCTAGCTTGGTAGCCCCCAGAGTAGGTGTTGTTGTACACCGAACTGGGTCATCATATCTTTGTGTTAATATCATTCTGCATTTTTCGGTTTTGTTTCTTGATTGATTTATATGTCATATAAGATATTAGAACATATGCCATGACGTTGTTTTGATATGTATCAGTATGTTTTATCCAGTCCAGATGATGTTACACAGAGATCTTTGTCTCAACATGTGTTAGGACATTGTTATCTGTTAACAAGAATTTCAATTGGTATCAGAGCAGACATCATGTTCTGTTCTGGGTGAGATCTAGGGAAGATACTTTCTAGTTAATTGGACTTGAAGGAACAAAGTGTTGGTTGTAGCTACTACTATGACTATGGTGTTAATTGTGAGGCATGCTTTTCTTCTGCTGCACGTGACTCTGATTTGTTAACCTGTAATGTTCAGGTTGGTTTGTCTTCTAGAGATTTGGGTCTTTCCTTGAGGAGAAGGATGTTTTTAATATGATAGAGGAAGTTATATATATATATATATATATATATATATATATATATATATATATATATATATATATATATATATATATATATATATATATATATATATATATATATATATATATTCTCTTATCACTAATTGATGGCTGATTCTGGGGATATCTCTTGTGCATGATGTCATATAAGATGGATCTAACATCCTGCTTGGAGGCTGTGGAGGATGTGATTTATTCTGCTGCATATGTATCAGATGTGTGTTTTTTTAAGATATGGTTTAAGGAAGATCTAATATTGAAATAACTTGAGGTGTTCTTTATATAGAAAAGTGATAAAGATTGGTGTTATGGTCAAAGTCTCATGAGTCTCTCTCAAGATTAATTAAGCAAGATGGTGGAACTGATTATACAAGTACAAGACCAGCTGGGAGTAAGACAAAGATAAGAGGTTGTATTGATTCTTTCATATTCTGATCCATAATCACTCCTATCATATATAAAGTAGTCAAAGATACTTGAAATCTCTCTCAAGTTCACTCATAAAGGCACTTCTATTTGTGAAAAGAGCTCAGAAGAGAAAGTAATCAAGATGAAGACCCTCTAGGAAGACAAGAGCTATTTATTTTTGCTCTTTAAGAGCTTGATTTCATATTTCTGTTGAAGGCAATCCTAGAACTTAATATGTTTTATTATGACGTGTTCCTTCTCAAGAAAGGTTGATAGGGTTTTGTCAACTAAGTCAGCAAGAGAAAGCCATAATAGTTTCTGGTAAGTTGAGTCAAGAATGTCAGACTTGATGTCTCAACATTGTCCTTGACATGTGAAAATACACGATTTGTATTCCTTTAATATTGTGTTTCTCTATATTGTGTGCATGGCCATCTGAACAAGTGTTATACCCCAATTTTTGCCCCTAAGATCCCTCACCATCTCATATTATCAATACATAAAGATCACACATTAGGTTTGGTTCTCCCTTTCTATTTCATCTTATATTTAAGTTTGCTCTTGAAGAATCACCAAGCACATTGAAGTGTGTATCTTGTACATGTGTTCTTTTAACTAACATAAAAAATATGTATATATGTCTCTTTGAATGTTCATATTGTAGGTGATGACACAATTGCATTTATCTCACCATCTAACCTAGGGTTTGAGGGATGGTCCTCAGTCAAATGGTTCTTCAATGGATGTCAAGAGCTCAAGCTTCAAGGCTATGTCTATGACATCAAATATTTGTGGTTTAAAGAGTTCTCTCACTTTATTTAGGTCAAACTTTCCTAAAAGTTGCTGGTGGCATTCTTCAAGAAGATTCATAGGTTAATGTGTTTATTTCCATGCCTTCTTCAACAAGTTTCATTGAGACTTTAGATCCATATTTAGGTGTGCTTCAAGACAACATCATTTAAGGCCTATTGTGATCTATCATGATTTATGTTTCCAATAAAGTTCAAAAAGATTCAAGGTTGATTCAACAAGTCTAACCTAATTGAGAAAATGTTTGATTTAGTGATCACATGTGCATAACTCTCTTAATTTTCAACATTTTGAGTTGATTCTTTTTGCTATGTATTCTTATCATCTTCCACAACAGCCTCTCTTCACATGACAAGATCCAATTGTGCAAGAAAAATCATCAAAAGTTGAAAGAGGTTTCAAGTCATTTTGACACTCTCTGAGCTAGGGTTTATTGACTTTTAAGGACCATATTTTTCTCATTTTTTTAGATTTTTTATTGACTCCAGATCCATGATTTTTTTTAAAGGGTCCTTAACAAGTTCTCTTCAGGGACCTAAAGCTAATTTTGAATGGAGGATCACTAATGATTGAGAAAGATTACAAGTCTTCTTGAAAAGCCTTTGAATCTTAGGGTCTGACTTCAAATGATCATAACTTGGTCAATTTTTATCTCTTTGAACCCATTATTTTTCCATAATAATCTTTTGGATGTCTACTACAACTTTGTCTAAATGTGCAAGACTTGAAAATGCTTGGAAAGTTGTTGAAGAATTGAAAAGATTATAGGTCTTTTGTGAATTTTCCCAAATTTGTTCATCATCCTCCAAAGACCATAACTCTCTCAATTTTTATGATTTTTGAGTGACCTTAATTCCACAATTCAATTAAAGAGGTCTAATTCATCTCATCTTCAGATATCAAGATCAAATTTTGAGTGGAAGGTCATGCAATTTTGAAGAACATTATAGGTCATTTTGAGGTCCCATACTTAGAAATATTTCTAAATACAAAAATCAGTTAGTTTTTCACGATTTCAAGAGGACATAACTTCCAGCTCAATCATCCAAATGGAGTCTTTATTGGCACATTGTAAAGATTGTGACCTTGTCTTTCAAAATTTTCAAGAATCATCTCATAAAGGTACCTGAGTACTGATCTAAGCATTGTTAAAGTTGGCTCCATGGAATCTATTTTTGCCTCGAGTCAGAATTTTTACCATGAGTAAATTTTGATTACAGGTAGAATTACTCAAAGTTTAGTTGCTAAACGTGTTTAACTAATTGCCCAGATGTGTTATGATAAGAATTGCACTTGGTATGAGGTCGTTTTGATGCATTTCAAGTCACACGTTTGGCATGATCACAACTGGATTGGTTTGCACGATTTGTCACTATTCCTCTCATTTCTCATCATCATTCACCTCCCTATAAATAAAGGATGATATTTCATTCATTTCCCAAGCTTTAGAGAGCCAGAAAAATCTATCAAACTTCCTCCATACCTCTCAATTCTGCAACTTCAAATTCGACTCTAAAGCGCTTCCATTTCTAAATTCTTGAGCTCTTCACCTTCACTGAACCTATATGAATCTAACCACATACAAAAAAGCCAAATCATCCATTGAATCGAGCTATCCAAATCCAGTTTCAGAATAAAATTTCTGTACTTCGTTCAGGTAGTTTTCTTAACCAAATTGATCCAAACAATTTACTAATTTGTTGCCTCCTTCTTCTGATTCTCATGCTTCTTCTAGTTTTTGATTTCATGGAGAATTGAGCATTTAATTTACAAACTCGTTTTCACTTTTTTCCTCTGGTTTTTTGCAAATCGACTGAGCTATGGTTTAAAGAAATTTTTCGCAAGGGCATGGTTGTGATCATCTTGAATAGATGAATCCATTGGTACCGGTTTGAGCTTCTAATTTTTCCATTTGAAGAATGTGATATAGTGGGAGAATTGACTCGGGTTTTTTGCGTTTTATCGCAAATGTTGCGGATAACAAGAGTCGCCACCGACTTTTCTTTTATCCAATAAAGGAAAGGGTGAAAAGAAAAGGAAAAACCCTTCGAGATATTTTCTTGAGTTCAGGGGGTAGGTTATGAAAAGGTAAGGTGTTAGCACCCTTTTCACCCGTAGTTATCTACGGGATCTTAGTTTCTTGCTAGATTACTTTGAATAATGCTTTGTTTGAAATGTGTTTGTGATGGGTTTTGAAAGTATTTTGAAAACGCCTTTGTTTCGGAAGACTTTATAATGATTCTCATCTCTATAAGAATGTATACAAAATGTTGGTTTTGAAAATAGTTCAAAGAGATGTTTGTTTTTTGAAAATGTTTTGAAAGTGTAAGTGTGAAAATGGTTTTGATTTGTGAGCAAGCAACTACCAGCATCCTACCTACTCAAAAGGTCTTTGTTCTTTTCCTCCTCCTTTAAACGTTGCTATCCTACCATTGATTGGTAAGAATCCCCATCATTGGATGTGAAGGGACGGGCATGGGTCGATCATATAGTCATAGAAGGCAACTTATGAGACGTTTTAGCAATTTTCGTAAGGGACTAGATTGTTTACCGAAGGAAACATCGAGGGGCATTGAGGTACTACGATCTTTTTTTATCAAGGGTTTTGCTAAAACGCCCCTATTCAAGGGACATGACTATTGTCCGAGGCAACAAGCGGGGTTACCCTGGAGGTGCATGTGTGAATAGTGTGTTTAATTACATGCATTTTTGTCTTTGAGATTAGGGTTTTCTATCGGTTGATTTTATCTGGCCATACACACCCTAATTACTAACAATTTATATTAAAGCGGTAAATTGCGAAATTAAAATCCTAAGCTATTACATCGTTAGGGGAGTGGAGGTACAATTTACAAATGGGGATGAAATAGAAACTTAAATATTACAACCATATAGAATAAAAATGAAGACAATGTAAAAACAGTGTAAATTAAAGGAAAAACTGCATTTTAAATTATTGTGTCGACACATGCTGCTATGCATCGACACAAAACTTTCCTTTCCCCTATAAAATGAAAATAACTCAGTATGAGTCGATGCATAATGGGATGTGTCGACTCATGCACCTGTTTGTGTTAACACATATGCGTTTTGTGTCGACTCATGCACCTTTCATCCTTCTGTTTTGAGGCCTGGATAACAGTATGAGTCGATGCATAAGGCTATGTGTCGACTCATACCCTAGTTTTTTCACTAGAATGGGTCGAACCATGTGGGTATGTGTCGACTCATGTTGTAGTTTTTTTGCCTTAAACATTGTTTTATTGTCTGTACAGGTCTGTTTACATCATATGATTGATAAACATAAACATCAAGCAAATGGTTAGCTCAAAGGGGAAATGATTACTACAATTTATCTTCAAAAATAAATCATTAATGATGTATGAAAAAATGCAAAGTCAAGGAGACTTACCTTGACACCGCACTTGGTGTTTCAAGTCAGAATACTTTTCAAGATCATGTGATGGCTCCAATGAATCTCCAGGAAGCTATTCCAAACTGATGAATCATACTAACTCAGTCAAGTTGTACAATACTGTTTTTATGTTTGGAGGGTGAAGATAAAAACACTACATAAACTGTTCTTGTGTTTGAACAATATCTATGTGTTAAGGTGTTTGATTTATGGGAGAGTTTGTAAGATGGAATAATGGATTGAGGTTCTATTTTGAATGAAAGTAGAGCTGGTTTTTTCGAATGATCCAAGGTTACAAATAATGATGTTTTTTCTGCTCAAAACTCTCTATTCTCTCTCTAAAGCCACACCTTGTGTGTTGTGAAAATAGTATATTTATAGAGGAAGTTTAGCTGAGATTTAGGGGGGGAACAAATAAGTTTTTGAACAGTTTGGGTATGTTGCCTCATTTCCTTTTAGATGCAGCTCTCATATGCAAATTTGGTGCAAGCGTGGGATTGAGATAATACAAGCTTGGACTGGGTTCGTAATAGCATAGCAGGGCTGTTTTGTGCAGCAATTTTGGAGTGTTGTGGAAGCTTGGTGCAAGGCTGTTTTATAGCAGTATAGCAGACTGTCTTTTGACATTGTTTTGGGTTATTGTGTGGGCAATACACCAGGCTCAGACAATATTGTCTGTAGCGTGATACAAAATCTGGTTTCTGGACCAATTTATGCAGATTGTAACAAAGACAAAGCATGTTTGTTGGCAGCATAGTCGTAAGGTTTGAGTCAAAGAGAAAGAGTTCAAACAAGACCAAACTTAGGATTTGTAATCTTGCAAAAAATGCCAATTTGTAATAACTTAAATTATTTGAAACATCTTGCATTATTTTGAATTGTAGTGAAAAGATGTCATGAAGTAATGAAATTAAAAAGTATAGAAAATACTTAGAAAAATTTCCTAGTCTTGCAAAGTTGGATTTTTGACTCTCTTGATTTTTGATGATATATTCCATATTTTGGATGCCTTGATGAAATGTGAATTTTGGGACTCAATTTTGGTCAAAAAGTCAAAGTTTGACTTTTTAGTGTACAATTGACTTTCCATCAGTTGACCGAATTTTGTCTATCAATCCACTGATCTCAGGAGATGAATTGAAATATGCGATTAGGTAA
Organism: Vicia faba; assembly: GCA_948472305.1. NCBI lineage: Eukaryota > Viridiplantae > Streptophyta > Magnoliopsida > Fabales > Fabaceae > Vicia > Vicia faba. Next base: position 646,219,037 of record OX451738.1, read on the forward strand.
AAATTACGCGCTCGGATCCTTGAGATCATGCTTCTAACCAATAAGTCAGGTATTAGGTCAAAAATCAAAGTTCGGTCATTTTCAGCCAAAACCCTAATTTTGCCCATTTTGCCCCTTTTGATAATTTGAAAGACTTTCTTGGAAAATTGAGATCCAAGACTTGAAACTTGACAGAAGTAATTCTGAGGGTCTATAACGATCCATGAAAGTCATATGAACATTAGAAATCCGAATGCCTTTGTACAAACTCAAACCCTAATTTGAGGTATCAGTTTTGAGGAGATTGTTTGACTTAGTCGATACTTTCACAAACTTGAGGCATTGAAGATCTTTGTAGGAAATATGTTGAGAAATGAAAGGGAAATATTTGGGGTACAACAGCTTCCCATGTTCAATCTTCTTAAACCTGAAGAGTTAGATTGGAGAGTCCTCCATTCGTGACTTGAAGGTGGAAGATGATTGAACACTAGAGTGCCATCCAGCGTGACTGTTGGTAGAAATTGGAAGGAGTATCAGAATAAATCTTTGATCGATTTATACTGAAACAATAGATGTCTTGAAGAAAGTGTTTGTCATGTAGATAGTCGCCCTGTCCTGTTTCGGGAATTTATCTTTATCTGACCCAAAGAGAAAGAGAGATAGTTTCTCCGTCTTGTTTCGGGAGTTAATCTTCAATCTGCTCATATAGATATTTCTCCTGTCTTGTTTCAGGTATTAATCTACAATCAGTTGTTCACAAATAGTTGTCCTGTCTTGTTTCAAGTATTAACCTGAAACCTGCTTTTTGTTGGTCTTAAAGATAGTTGCACTGGCTTGTTTCAGGAATTAATCTCTGACCTTAGAGAAATAAAGATAGTTTCCCCGTCTTGTTTTAGGAGTTAATCTTCAATCTGCTCATGTGGATAGTTGTCCTGTCTTGTTTCAGGTATTAATCTACAGTTAGTTATTCACAGATAGTTGTCCTGTCTTGTTTCAGATATTAACCCGGAACCTGCTTTTTGTTGGTCGTAGAGATAGTTACCATGGCTTGTTTCAGGAATTAATCTCTGACCTTAGAGAAAGAAAGATAGTTTCCCCGTCTTGTTTCAGGAGTTAATCTTCAATCTTCTCATGTAGATAGTTGTTCTGTCTTGTTTCAGGTATTAATCTACAATCAGTTGTTCACAGATAGTTGTCCTGTCTTCGTTCAGGTATTAACCTGGAACCTGCTTTTTGTTGGTCGTAGAGATAGTTGCCCTGGATTGTTTCAAGAATTAATCTCTAACCTTAGAGAAAGAAAGATAGTTTCCACATCTTGTTTCGGGAGTTAATCTTCAATTTGCTAATGTAGATAGTTGTCTTGTCTTGTTTCAGGTATTAATCTACAATCAATTGTTCACAGATAGTTGTTCTGTCTTGTTTCAGGTATTAACCTAGAACTTGCTTTTCGTTGGTCGTCGAGATAGTTGCCCTGGCTTATTTCAGGTATTAATCTATAACCATAGAGAAAGAAAGATAGTTTCCCCGTCTTGTTTCAGGAGTTAATCTTCAATCGGCTCATGTAGATAGTTGTCCTGTCTTGTTTCAAGTATTAATCTACAACTTGTTGAAAATTGATGATGATATTTGTTTGTTAATCTTTCTTGAAAAGGTAAAGAATTAGTTGTATGCAACATCATGATGCATGACACACATTGTGTAATGATGTTCTCAAAATAAATGAGATTGTGCTATATGTATTTCGTATGCATATGCTATGATGTTTGTAAAATAGTGTATAAATGCAATATATGAACTGACCAGTTGTTCTTTGTAGCGTCGTTGAATTGAGGGAAAATAAATCGCTAACTGCTGTCGAGGATGAAGAATGTGATTCTTCATTATTTGTTGAAGTTGAATTACTGGGAGATGGATTTTCGTGGCTAGAGAAATAAACTCTATTGGGGAACGAAACTCCATAAACTGCTTGAGGATTTTGATGAAGCCCTATTGGGGAACCCAAGAAGTTTATGAACCATGTTGTGGAATTCTTCAAGATCCTGGGGAGATAATTGGAGACTCTTGCTCTCTAGGGGATATCGAAACCTCTGATATCAATAGGTTGTATGCTGAAGATATGGCAGTGACTTCGCAGGAGGACGCCTCTGCCTCTGTATCTATTGTGGGATGTATCTGCGGGGATTTACATATGGCTTTTTAGACATTGTTTGTTTCTTAAAGCCATTAGTAGTTGTCTTTCTATTTTTTCATGCGCGTATTTGTAAATGGTGATTATATTCAAATGCATATGTTAAAAATAATCGTTGGACGTTTTTGCAAAACAAAACAGAAAAATAAAAACAAATAGTTTATGCACTTTCAAAGAGTTAGATTTTGTATTAATCTGAAGAAGTCTGCCTATAACATGCGTTTTTGTACAAGGAGACAGACATTCTAATAAGAGAATGTTGTCGTAAGAATGAAAACTATACAAAGCAAATAAACAAAGAAAAATAGCTATGTGAAATGATCTCATTGGGTTCCCATTCTGCTATTGTCTTTATATCTTTGAGTGTCTCATCACTTTGCTGCTTGACCGAAGTTGATTGGATTGATTAGTACCATTTTAATTTGACACTTGATATTGAAGTTTGTCTGTGAGGTGATCCAACAGGACATAGTTGTTTTCTTTTAATCCCTAACTTTTTCCTGGACCGCCCTTTCGGTTTTTCAGTCCACCAGGATACCCTTTTTTGCCCAAGCTGCCTTTTCAGGTTTTCAACTTGTCGGGTGTATTGATTTCAGATATATATCTCTAACTTTTTCCTGAACCCTTTTGGTTCGCCGGGATGCCCTTATTTTTTCCTAGGCCAGTCAAGCTAGTGGGTCTCTGTTTATGCATAGTATCTTTTAACTATGTCCGCATTTATAGGATGGGAAGGTCGTCACCATCCATAGTGGTTAATGTCATGGCTCCACCAGAAAATATGTTCTTGATCATAAATGGTCCTTCGTATGTGGGAGTCCATTTGCCCCTGGGATCACTTTGTGGCAGGATAATGTGCTTGATTACTAGGTTGCCAACTTGATATTCCTGACGTCTGAAATTCTTGTTAAAAGCTTTGATCATATATTTCTGGTACATCTGACCATGACAAACAGCCGTGAGCCTCTTCTCGTCAATCAGGTTCAAGTGGTCAAGTCGATTCTGAACTCATTCTTCTTCATTCAAACCTACATCCTTCATGATTCTCAAGGAAGGGATCTGGACTTCGATGGGTAGGACAACATCCATACTATATACCAGACAGAAAGTAGTTGCCCATGTTGACGTGCATACTGAGGTACGGTAACCATGAAGAGCGAATGGTAACATCTCGTGGTAGTCTTTGTATGTCACCGTTGTGATGCGGTGGGAGAACTAACTTGAGGTTTTGCATTTTATCGCAAATGTCCCAGTTAGCAAGAGTCGCCACCGACTTTTCTTTTATTCAAAAGGAAAGGTGAAAAAGCACAGGAAAGACCTTTGAGATTATTTCTTGAGTTTGGGGGGTAGATTATGAAAAGGTAAGGTGCTAGCACCCTTTTCATCCATGGTTATCCATGGGCTCTTAGTTACTTGCTTAGATCACTTGCTTTGGTTTGTTTGAAATGGTGTTTGATGTGGTTTTGAAAGTATTTTGTAAAAGAGGCCATTCGTTTAGGCAATCTTTGTAATGATTCTCGTTCGTAAGAATGTATACAAAGATGTTTGTCTATTTGAAAATGTTTTCAATTTTTGTAAGATATTTTTTGAATTGTGTGTGTGTTTGTTTTTTTGGAAAATAGCAAGGATTGTTGTTTGAAATGGAGCAAGTAAATTAGAAGCTATCTACCTACTCAAATGTCTTTTTTTGTGCATTTTCTATTCCTTTGACATTGTTGACTTACCATTGATTTGGTAAGCAACCCTATCTTTGGATGTAAACGGGATGGGCGTGGGTCATCGTATAGCCATGATAGCAATGTTTGCAAATTATCTTAGCATTTTTGAGGGACCAAGATCATTTTGTTTAGGCAACATTTGAATAGCGTCATCGAGGGGCTATGATCTTAAATTTGTTTTGTTTTGCCAAGATACTTTGTGTGCGTAACATGGCCATTTTATTTTAGGCAACCAAGTGGGGGAAACCCTAAGGGTGCTTGTGTGCAAAGTGTATCATTTTTCATGCTTTTGATTTTGTCTTGTATTTAGGGTTTTCTATTTGTTTTGTTTCGTTCTTGTCATACAAACCCTAATTACTAATCATGGCATATGAAAGCAATAAATTGCATAATGTAAATATACTAAGCTATTACAACAATTTTATGGGAGGGGGGGAATACAAGTTTGAATGGGGATTTGCACAAATATAAAGCTAAATACATTATTACAACCAAATCGAATTTGCGCGAATTAAAATAAATATAATACAATATTTAAAATATAATGCAATGTATATGTAAAGTAAAGATGTTTTATGTATTGCTTTTGGATAAAAGAATATTTAATCTAAACCTAAAAATATAATAAAAAAAAGGTTTAATTTTTGAAAGGGGTTAAACCCTAATTTTTGTTTAAAAGAAAATAATGTTTCTATATGTATTATTTTGTGTATTTTTGTATGAAAATAATAAATAATATAGTATATAAATATTAAAAATTAAATATATGCAAAAAATAGGTATTTGTAAGTATGAAATGTAAAATAAAAATATTAAGTATATTTAATTACATTTATAAGTTTATTAAGAAAATAAATCATATTTTATCAAAATAAATTAATTTTTTATGTGAGAAATAATAAAAATAAAATAAAATAAAAGTGTAAAAATAAATAAATTATTTTTTAGGATTTTTTATCATTAAAGAAAATAAATAAAAGCATTAAATATAAAAATGAAAAAAAATATAAAATATGAAAGAGTTAGCAGGGGGTGAAAAAGCAAAACAGTGGTGATGATGCTAGCAAAAACGAGTCCAGGAAGCCAAAAAAGCCCAAGACAGCTTCATCCATGTCCTGCCTTCTCCTTCCTCACGCCATGGCCAATTCAACCTGTAACTTCCTCATGCTTGCATAAAAATGAAAACTTATAACATGAAAATGTAGCATTTGAACTCACAATTCCAACCATATAAATTATGTAATCTAACTATCAAAGATCAAAGAGAATTTTGAAATCCCTAAATCGTGACCTAAAATTTTCAGAGATTTCAAACTCCAAATTCTCTTAGCACAAGTAATATAAATGCAAGAAAATGATATGTACATCTTTTTTATGATGAGAACTACATTTTTCATTCACAGATCGTGGCCTGAGGTTGCCTATATAAGGAGATAGAGTTTGAAAAATTACCTCCTTCAGCTGGAATCATGTATGGAAATGTAGGGACTTTAATGGAGGCCTGGTTATTTCTTGAGCTCCCTTGAGCTTCCCTGAATCTATTCCAACTCTTACCTTGCTCTGAAGATGGCTAGAACTCCCTGACCAAGTCCAACTGCAAGCTTCAAAGTTAACAATGGCAGATGGTGAAACAGAGGTTACTGAACAGGGATGATGGCTTGGATGTGTTTGATATCTAATATGTAATATGTTTGGATGGTCTAAACACAAAAAGCACGAGCCAAATGGATGTTGGATGTGTATATGCAGAAACTGTATGTTTGGGCAGTTTTTTTGGTGTTTTACTGCTTGAGAGAGTTTCAGGTCCTTGCCAAGCGTGTTATGTGTTGCATATTGTTTGCATATTAGTATAGAAATGATCTAAAGTCAGCTCTCTATCAGCTTCCAATGGTAGCCTTTTTGCAACTTTTCTTGTACTTGAAGTAAAGTGACAAGACAATACTCTCATGCTTGTACCAGCTTGCTTTAGGGTTGGTATAAGTTTGTACAAGTTACTTGAGACCTGTGTGGTTTGTATGCATCAAGGGGACGGATTCAAAGCTCCAAGTTGACAAGTTTGCAAAAGTGTTTCTTTATGAAAATGGCAATGGAGCCTTTTTTTCCAAAATGGAATTACAAGTTGTGTAAAAGTTCAAAAGCATGGATAAAGGATTTGTCAACTGAGTATGAATTTAATTAAGGAGTGTGTAGCAAGTTTAGGACCTGTAAAGCATGAAATAGGCAGCATAGGTTTGGTTTGCAACTTGGTTCTTCATGAAAATGGCTTGAACAAAAAGTGAGAAAATGCCAACTTCCTCTCTTCGATTCTCCCTACTCAAAACTGATCTTGGAGAGTTCTTGGACATTTTGGAAAGCTTGAAATGTTCTCTATAATCCATCTTTGAAATGCATTTGGAGATACCTCTTGTAACTAGGTGAAAACTTGCCATGAAGTTGGGTCCAAAGCCTGCCTAAATTAGGGCAAAAATTTTACTAAGTTAAGAAGTTCATGACCATGTATTCACAAATTCATAACTTGAGATTCAAGCATCTTTAGGGAAAAGTTTGTGAGGAAAAGTTGTAGATTTCATGGAGGTCTACAACTTTCATGTTAGGGGCTTTCCTTGAATCAAAATGCATCATGGTGAAAAAGTTGTGCAAAGTTGAGAAAAAATAAGAAAAATTTTATACTTAGAAAAATTCTAAGTTATGAAAATTTTCAAATTCAAACCCTAATTTTCAAATTTGGTATTCTTGGTCAACAAGTTTAACATTTTGACATATCTTGATGAATTATGACCCTTGGCACTTGATTTTGACCAAAAAGTCAAAGTTTGACTTTTCAGTATATAGTTGACTTTTGATCAGTTGACTGCAAATTTCATTTGTCAATCCAATGAACTTGAGATGTTTTGAACCATGTAATTAAGTAAAGATGATGCCATTGAATCCTTGAAATCATGCTTGAACTCAATTGGTCAATTTCTAGGTTAAAAATCAGAAATTGCCCTTCCTCAGTAAAAACCCTAATTTTGACCATTTTGCCCTTTTGATGATTTGATCAAATTTCTTGAGGAGTTGTAATCCCAACTTGATCAAATGGTACATATGAGTCTAAAATGTTGATGTGGATAAAAAATTATGAAGTTTGACTGTAAATTGGCCATGGTTGACTTTTTCCCTAATACGGTTGATTTTTAGGTCAACTGTCCAATTGACTGATAAAAAATGTGGTTCAAGGCTTGAAACTTAACATGAGCAATCTTAGGGGTCCAAAATGATGTATGAAAGTCAAATGAAGCATTGGTGATCCAAAAATCCTTGTGAAAACTGAAACCCTAATTTTGGGTTATCAGTGCAAGGTGAGATGTCTTGAGCTGACCAAACCCTAATCTTGTCTTGAGTCAAAGAAGTCTTGTGAGAAAATTCTTGATAAGTGAGAGGGAAAATTTTGGGGTACAACAGCTGCCCCTATTCAATCTTCTTAAACCTGAAGAGTTAGATTGGCGAGCTTTGTCGTTCGTGACTCGAAGGTAAAAGATGATTGGACACTAGAGTGCCCGTAAATTTGCACTCAACAAAGTGTAGTTGAGGGAATGGGCTTAAAGATGCCATTTGGAGAGGTGATAGAATCTTGTTGGAGATGGGCTTGTAGATGCCATCTAGGAATGTTTGTTGAATTGTAAGTTGTAAGTCATAAGAATAAGTATCAGAATGGTGTCCGCGTCTGGAACGTATCTGAGCTGTATCTGAACTTGAAATCTAAATGAGAAATAGAATAGCATCCGTGTCTGGAGCGTATCCGAACTTTGGAAATTTGAATGAGTATCAGGATGGCATCCGTGTATGGAGCGTATCCGAACTTTGAAAATCTAAATGAGTATCAGGATGGCATCTGTGTCTGGAGCGTATATGAACTTTGGAAATCTGAATGAGTATCAGGATGGCATCCGTGTCTGGAGCGTATCTATTGTATCTGAATTTGAAAACTAAATGAGTATCAGAATGTCATCCGTATCTGGAGCGTATCTGAACTGTATCAAAAGGTTGAATCTGAATGAGTAACAGAATGGCTTCTGTGTCTGGAGCGTATCTAAACTGTATCAAAAGGTTGAATTTGAATGAGTAACAGAATGGCTTCCATGTCTGGAGTGTATCTGAACTGTAACTGATTTTGAAAACTGAATGAGTAACATAATGGCAACCGCATCTGGAGCGTATCTGTACTGTATCATGATTGCACATTATTTAACGGTAGCTGTTAATCTTATCCTGAAAAGGGTAAAATGTTAGCTGGAACATAGAATTATGTTGCATGAAATGTATGATGCAATATATGTGTTTTATCAATGTTTATGATATGTGGATGTAATGTATGCGCATGTAAGGTGATTCGCTGTACTGTTGAGGAAAATAAATCCTTGACTGCTGCTAAGGATATATGGATTCTTCATGTCTTGAAGTTGGAGTAATTGACAACAATTCTGTTGTGAGCAATGCCATATACTGCTTGAGTAATCTGCTTAGGGGATCCAGAGAATTTTGATGACTTCTACTGGGGATTAATAAATGGGAGTCTTTATTCCGTTGGGGAGCAGTGAAAACTCTGCGGGGAAAAAGCTTATTCCTGTTTGGGAAAAAGTTCAGGAGTTTCGGTCGTCTGCCACTCTACCGGGGAATTATCCTAGGTTAGGGAGAAACAAAAGTTAGTCGTTATCCGGTTGATTTTCAGGCTTCAAGACAACTTGCTGGGGAACTTTAGAGAAACTGGATGGTTTCTACCAGGGATTAATAGTTTGAAGTTTCAGTTCCGTTGGGGATATTAATGACGTACTGTAGGGATTGCTTATGGAATAGCCTAAAGACATTTTCCTATTCTTTCAACCTGTCAGTAATTGTTCTTTTCCATTTTGTTTATTTGTAAAAAGTAATTATGTTCAAATGCATATGTTCATTAATGAATCATTGGACGTTTTTGCAAATAAAACACAAGTGTAAAAGAAAAGGACAAATAGTTTTCTGTACTTTAAAGAGATATCTTTGTATTCACTTTGAATAAGTATTTTTGTATAAAGGAGACAAACATCCTAGTAAGAGGATGGTGTCATAAAAGTAAGAAAAAATTTATACAAAGAAAGACAGCTATGTGTGATAATCCCATGGGGTTCCCATTCTGCTATAGCCTCCGTATCTCTGAATATCTTGTCTATTTGTTGCTTCGTCCAAAGATGATTAAATCGATCAGAAGTTCAGAGTTTGTCAGTGAAGAGATTGTCCTCAAAGTGATCCGACGAGACATAGTCATACTCTTTAATTCCCGAACTTTTGCCTGGACCACCCTTTCGGGTTTTCAATCCACCGGGAAACCCTTTTTTACCCAAGTCGCCCTTTCGGGTTTTAAACTTTCCGGGTGTACATATTTTTTTTATTTTATCCCTAATTTTTGCCCGAACCCTTTTGGTTCTCCGGGAAGCCCTTATTTTTGCCTAGGCCAGTCAACCTAGCAGGTCTCTTATGCGTAGTATCTTTTGACTATGTCTGTGTTCGCAAGGTGTGGCAAATCGTCGCTGTCCATGGTGGTTAAGATCATTGCCCCACCGGAAAAGATGTTCTTGATTACAAATGGTCCTTCATAGGTAGGAGTCCATTTGCCCCTGGGATCACTTTGTGGCAAGATGATGCGCTTGATCACCAGATCTCCAACTTGATATACTTGGCGTCTGACTTTCTTGTTGAAAGCTTTGATCATCCGTTTTTGATACATCTGACCATGGAAAACATCAGTAAGTCTTTTTTCATCAATTAAGTTCAGTTGATCAAGCCGGGTCTGGATCCAATCATGCTCACTCAAACCTGCATCCTTCATAATTCTCAAAGAGGGGATTTGAACCTCAATAGGCAAGACAACCTCCATGCCATAAACCAAAGAATAGGGTGTTGCCCCAGTTGATGTGCGAGCCATGGTACGGTACCCGTGGAGAGCAAACGGTAGCATTTGATGCCAGTCTTTGTAGGTGATTGTCATCTTCTGTATGATCTTTTTAATGTTTTTATTGGCAGCTTCGACTGCACCATTCATCTTTGGCCGATAGGGGGATGAATTGTGATGTTGAATCTTGAACTGCTCGCACAAGGCGGTGATTATAGTATAGTTAAGGTTTGTACCATTATCAGTGATGATCCTTTCTGGGATACCATACCGGCAAATAAGATTCTTCTTGATGAAGCGGGAAACAACATTCTTAGTAACGGATGCGAAGGAAGCTGCTTTGACCCACTTCGTGAAATAGTCAATGGCCACTAGAATGAAGAGGTGTCCATTGGAGGCTGTAGGCTTGATCTCCCCAATCATATCGATTCCCCACATAGCGAAGGGCCAAGGAGCTGTTAAGACATTTAGAGGAACCGTGGGCACGTGCACCTTGTCTGCATAGATTTGACACTTATGACAGGTCCGGGAGTGTTGACAGCAGTCTGCTTCCATGGTAGACCAATAATAACCTGCCCGTAGGATTTTCTTCGCCATCGTATGCCCACTAGAGTGAGTACCAAAATTACCTTCATGCAATTCAGCCATAATCTTTTCAGCTTCAATCTTATCCATACAATGGAGCAGAATAGAATCATGATTACGTTTGTACAGGATGCCATTACTTAGGAAGAACTTATCGGAGAATCTCCTTAGGAACTTTTTATCATTGATTGAAGCTCCTTCTGGATATTCTTGAGCCTCGAGATACCTTTTGACTTCATGAAACCAAGGCTGGTCCACTACTTCTTCAGTATTAATCTCGTGACAGTGTGATGGTTCATCCATTCGTTCAATGGTGATCTGGGGAGCCTCGTTATCCCAATTAAGTTTAAACATAAATGACATTGTGGCTAGAGCATCTGCTAGCTGATTTTCTTCTCGCGGGAAGTGCTCGAAGGTAATCAGCTCAAAATGTTGTAGCAATGTCAAAACATGTTCTTTGTAAGGGATAAGGTTTGGGTGCTTAGTGTCCCGCTCTCCTTTGATCTGACGAATGACCAAATCTGAATCTCCAAACATAACTAAAGATTTGATTCCCAAGTCTATGGCAGCCTTGAGACCAAAGATGCATGCTTCGTATTCTTCCATGTTGTTCGTATAGTTGAAGCAAAGTCTGGCAGTAAAGGGAGTATGGCACCCTTCCGGAGATATGAGTACATCGTCGATACCATTACCAAGTGCATTGGATGCCCCATCAAAGAACAAGGTCCATCAGGATCCTTGTCCAGGTCCGTCATATGGTCTGATTTCTTCACAGTTGTCTAATGTCATGATGTCTTCATCCAGGAATTCAAACTTCATGGACTGATAATCCTCTACAGCTTGATGAGCAAGATGATCGGCTAGCACACTGCCCTTTATAGCTTTTTGGGTTGTGTATTGTATGTTATATTTTGTTAGGATCATCTTCCATCTAGCTATCCTCCTAGACAGAGAAGGCTTCTCAAAGATGTACTTTATCGGATCCATCTTAGATATTAGCAAAGTGGTATGAGTCAACATATACTGTCTTAGCCGGCAAGCAGCCCATACCAGAGCGCAGCAAGTTTTCTCGAGCAGTGAATATTTGGTTTCACAGTCGGTAAACTTTTTGCTCAGGTAGTAAATAGCGTGCTCTTTTCGGCCAGACTCGTCATGCTGCCCCAATACACACCCCATTGAGTTCTCTAAAACGGTCAGATACATGATCAGTGGTCTTCCCTCAACTGGTGGCATCAAGACAGGAGGCTCTTGTAAATACTCTTTGATTTTGTCAAAAGCAATCTGACACTCATCATTCCATCTGACTACTTGATATTTCTTCAACAGTTTAAAGATTGGTTCACAAGTAGATGTTAGGTGAGAAATGAATCTGGAAATATAGTTCAGGCGTCCCAAGAATCCTCTGACTTCCTTCTCAGTGCGAGGAGCAGGCATTTCTTGTATTGCTTTAACCTTGGCAGGATCAACCTCGATGCCTTTGTTGCTGACAATGAAACCTAAGAGTTTACTGGACCGGACTCTGGATGTGCACTTGTTTGGATTCAACCTTAGTTTGTACTACTTCAATCTCACAAACAACTTTTGCAAGTGATCAAGGTGCTCCTCTTCAGTTTGTGATCGGGCTATCATGTCATCTATGTAGACCTCTATCTCATGATGTATCATATCATGAAATAAAGCTACCATGGCACGTTGATAGGTTGCCCCAGCATTCTTCAGTCCGAATGGCTTTACTTTGTAGCAGAATGTTCCCCACTGTGTGACAAATGTAGTTTTCTCCATGTCCTCAGGTGCCATTTTGATCTGGTTATATACTGAGAATCCGTCCATGAAGGAAAATACTTTGTGTTGGGTCGTATTATCAACCAGGATGTCGATGTGTGAAAGTGGAAAATCATCTTTAGGGCTGACCCTGTTTAAATCTCTATAATCCACGCACATTCTTACTTTGCCGTCCTTTTTAGGCACGGGAACAATGTTGGCAACCCATTGAGGATAGGAAGTAACAGCCAGAAATCCAGCTTTGAACTGTTTCATGACTTTCGCTTTGATCTTCTCTAACATGTCAGGTCTCATGCGGCGGACTTTTTTTTTCACTGGTGGACAGTCTTCTCTTGTGGGTAGACGATGTACCACGATGTCTGTATCGAGTCCCGGCATGTCTTCGTATGACCAGGAAAAGATCTCAACATAATCATACAATAGCTGAATTAGATGTTCCTTGACACTCGGCTCTAGATTGGCACCCACTTTGATTTCCTTTTTATCTTCCTCGGTACCCAAATTGATTGTATCCAACAGCTCCTCATGAGGCTGAATAACTCTTTCCTCTTATTGTAGTAGTCTGGCCAATTCCCCTGGCACCTCACAATCTTCCTCACCTTCATATTCGGCTTGGTAGATTAGATCTTCAGAGTCACTGATGGCTATAGCAGTATCGTTACCCATGGGATCCGGAATGGAGGGGTACCTACATTTGTGAGTGTGGGTGTGTGTAAGGGTATAGCCATCTTTAAACAATAAAATGTAAAAGAAAGACAATGAGCACAAAATACTTATATGTGGAAAAGCGTCCATGATTCATTGAATGTCATATGAAGATGAAATAAAAACCCTTACAAATGGACCATTGTGCCTCGGGTAAGACACAAGGTTTTTAAAGTGCGAATTGTTTGTGAATATTACAAGTCCAACAAAAATGTAAAAGATAAATTACTGAGAGATGAAAGTTATTGGGACAAAGTCTCTGGCTTCCCAGTTGTGAAGTCCTTCGTTGACAGTAGGAAATATCCAATCTTCCAAGCTGCCATCCTCTTCATTGTCTTCTACTGCATTGACCCCTTGGTTGCTAATCTTCATAGGTGGCCCTCCAGCACGAGCACGGGGCACAGTCTTCTGAGCAGTTGAAGTAAACCGCAAGCCAAACTTGTCTGATTTATACGGGATATCTGGAAGCTTCCCCCAGATGGTGCATCCACCCTCTTCCACTACTTCCTTTGCGTCCTTTAGAGATGACATCCAAAGTGGAAGTCTTGTGATCTTGGGAATCGAGGATACCGCCTTGGTCGCCGCTACTTCTTGAGAGACTTCTCCAAAATGTTGGAAAGGGGTTTCAATGAACTCGCCATCCAACTCCACATATCGGAAGGAATTTAGATGACTAATCATGTACTCCTCTTCTCCATGGACAGTTATGATCTTTCCTTGGACCGAGTACTTCAGCATCTGGTGTAGCATGGAAGTGACAACACCGGCATTATGAATCCAGGGGCGTCCTAACAGACATGAATAAGAAGGACGGATGTTCATCACATAGAAGGTTGAGTTGAAAATCTGAGTTCCCACCATTATTGGGATGTCCACCTCCCCATGGACCATCCTCTTCGAGCCATCAAATGCTCTCACAATTATGTTACTGGTTTTCAATGTCAGCCCTTTGCAATCCAATCTGTCAAGAGCTTTCTTTGGTAAGACGTTCAAAGATGAGCCAATATCAACCAAGACATGGGCTAGGGTTGTTCCTCTACACTCCACAGAGACATGTAATGCCTCGTTGTGTTTTCTCCCTTTGGGTGTCAAGTCAACATCAGAGAAGCCCAGGCTGTTATCAGCTGTCAAACTGGCCACACAGTCTTGGAACTGGTCAGCAGACGTCTCTTGTGGCACATTAGTTGTCTTCATAAATTTTACCAGAGCTTTCGCATGTGCCTCAGAGCACAGCAGCAATGCTAGCATAGAGATCTTGGAAGGGTTTTGTCCCAACTGTTCAACCACACCATAATCACTATTCTTTATTATCCTCGGGATTTCTTCCATTTCCTTCTTGGATGTTTCAGGGATAGCTAGTGATTGAGCCTTTGTTTGGACAGGATCTTCTTGAACGCTTTTTCCTTTATTCTCAGTAGTGGAATTATTGGTAGGGATAGGGATTGTGTTGTCTTTGTCAGTAAGTACGCTTGCAGGTATAATCACTGGTACATAGGTAATCTTTGGAACGACCACGGGTCCAAAATTTGCCTTTGGAGGGGCAATCTCTGGAGAGAAGATTCAACCACTACGGGTAATCTTTCTAGTTCCGGCAATATTGCTAATGTCAGAATTTTCCTCTTTGGAGCTCTCTTCTTCGGCAGTCGGTTCATCTTGTTTGATACCATGGTAGTAGATTTCTCCACCATAATTCCATGGTACTATTTTATCTGATTTGTACAGGACCGGCCCGGGCATTGTAATCTTAAGTGGAGTAGTCTTTGGAGCAGATGTAATCCTAACGGGTCTTTTAGGGACCCTGGAAGGATTGGCGGAGATGGTTATGATTGAAACTTCTTTAATTGGAACGGGTGAAAGAGGAGCATTCTCAAACAGAATTTCTTGGTTATCAATCAGTTGTTGGATACCTTTTTTTAATAGAGGGCAATCAAATGATGAGGATAGGAAAACATGGAAGTCTTTGTCACAACCTGGGAATATACCAGCTTTCAACAAATTCAACTTAATGATCGGGAGCGGAGTCAACAGTTCATCCACGGTAGGAACAAACAAATCTTCTACAATAGCGTTGGCATTGTGACCATGCCTAGGCATCGGAGCGGAAATAATATTTGGTTTCTCAGGCGCATCAAACTCAACTTCCTTCGCATCTATTAGGTCTTGAATTTTGTTCTTCAGAGCCCAATAGTTGTTAGTGTCGTGCCCTGGACTTTCAGAATGGTATGCGCATCTGGCATTTGGATGGTAATGAGGGGATGCAGTATTGGGATTCTTTGGGGCCTCTTTTAAAGTTGCCAGATTCAATTTCAGAAGATGTGGTAGAACCTGGGCTAGAGTCATGTTAATCCTGGTGAATTGCCAGACTGGCCTTTCCACCCTTGGCTGATTATTTCTTGGCTAGTCAGATGCAGGCTTTGGGATCATAATGGCCCCCACCGTTGGTCGGTGTTCAGTTCTTCCCTGATTCCTCTGTGAATAAACAACAGACACCTCCTTCTTCTCGGTGAAAGGTTTCCTCACAGCTGTAGAGGAAGACGCATCCTTCTGAATCTTCCCACTTCTTATACCAGCTTCCACCCTCTCGCCAGTTAATATCAATTCAGTAAACCATGTAGAGGAGCTCCCAATTAGATGATTGAAGAAAGGTCCCGATAGAGTTCCCAAGAACATGTCCACCAACTCCCTTTCAGACAGAAGGGGTTGCACTCTTCCGGCTAGATCTCTCCACTTTTGCGCGTAATCTTTGAAGCCCTCATTTGAAACCATAGCCATACTCTGAAGTTGAGTACGGGTAGGCGCCAAATCGACATTGTACTGGTATTGTTTATAGAAAGATGTGGCCAGGTCTTCCCTATTATGGACATTGGCCCTTTCTAATTGGTAAAACCAATCAAGTTGCATTCCTGATAAACTGTCTTGGAAAAAGTGGACCCACAAGTCTTTGTCAGCAGAGTGCGGCTGAATCTTTCTGACATATGATCAGAGGTGCATTTTAGGACAAGACACCCCATAATACTTGGAAAATAATGGCACTTTAAACTTTAGCGGGATCACAATTCCTGACACTAACCCCAACTCTTCAAAATCTAGACCCGATACTCTCTGGATTTCCATAGCGCTTAAACGCTCTTCAAGGTGTTTGTACTTATCATCAGTCGGAGGGTATTGTTGCTCAGAGTAGTCCTCCTCTTCCTCCTCTTCTTCATAGTCTGACGGAACTGCCGTTTCTTTTCCTTTTCTTTCCCCTTCATCAGATGTTGTTGGAAAATCTAAGGTCCTTCTAGCTTGTCCCTGAAACCTTCTGCCCATGATTACCACACCAGCTGGCTTCTTCTTCTTTTTCTATTTCTCTTTTTCTAGCAGAGTCTTCAGCTCCTCTTGCCCCTTGGCTAAGGTCATGAGTAATTGTTGAAATTGTGTGTTTTGAGCTTGAAGGTCTTTGACCGTCTGATCGAGATCCATCTTACTGAAATAAACAGTAGAGAGATGAGGAAACTTGTTCCAAAGACCTGTTTATGTTTATGATGAATGATATGTATTCATGCAATGCTTTCAAGGATTTAAAAATTCAAATTTGTTTCAAACAAAAAGAAACACACGTTATATTAATAAAATAGAATTTGAGTACATCAATGCAAAATTCTAAGACAAAAAGACATTGCGCATCCTCTTTGGTGCAATGTAGGTATTTAGAGTCTGCTCCTCATGAAGTAGCCGAGTGAGTTCCAAAACCTTCTTCTCGCTTGCGTAGAATTGGGCTTCGAAAGTATCGCGCTCTCCTTTGAGTTGTATCCAATCCCTTTGTAGGTCTTCGAGTGATGTAGGCATTTCAGGATGTAGGATATTGTATGGAATTTCTCCCTCCTTAACATGCTCAATAATCACTGGGAGAATGGAAGGATAAGGCACCATAAGACTTTGAGCGCGGGTTCATACCCACTTGAGGTAAGGCTCAAGAGGGATGGAATTCTTGTGTCCCAAGGTCTTGCTATCCACCTTGTTTAGCATCCTCCAAGCTCGGATGAATCTCTGGAGAAGTCCTTGATCATCGTTGTTGTAGTCAAATACCAGGCCTTGAATCAGCATATCATGTGGGCCATCCCTTCGGGCATAACCAAACTGTCTTAGAGCTAAGCACAGGTTGTAGGTGATGCCTCCCCTAATTCCAAGTAGAGGGACATTAGGGAATTCCCCACAACGGTCAACAATGATAACATTCTCTTTGGATCGAGAGCACCAATGAATATCCAAATGTTTGAGCGTCATTAACCTTTGTGACCACCTCAAACCTAGCTCATTCTTTAAGACTGATTGGGGAAGATGAGAAATAAACCATCTTTCCAGGAGAGGACTTCAACAAATAAGAACAACTTTTTTCCTCATTGTACGAGTGTGAAAAGAGTGTAGGATATCCCCAAGCAATGTAGGCACCGGGTTGCGAGACATGAAGATTTTGACAGCGCTCGCATCTATGAGTTGGTCAAGATTGGGGAACAAGACCATCCCATAGATGAGAAGAGCTACAATCTCCACAAAAGCTTGCAAGTCCAGGGAATTCCAACAGCTTTGGGCTTTCTCAAACAGAAACTTTTCTAAGAAGCCTTTGACACCACTTCTAGTTTCCCAATGAGTTGTGACATCAGATGAGTGCAAGTGCAGGGCTTGAGCAATCTCTTCTGGATTTGGATCTCTTTCCGTACCGTTGAAGGGTAGTTGATTGAGAATAGGAATCCTCATAAGTTGATAGAATTCTTCCAAAGTGGGCACAAGTTGATAGTCAGGAAATGTGAAGCAATGATGCAAAGGGTCAAAGAACTGGAAGAGAACCTTCATCATATCCTCCTCTGTGTTGGAGGTGACCAAGTTGAGTAGATGACCATGTCTCTCGGTGAATGGGGATTTCTCAGGGATCCTTGAAGCTAGCTCCTTGAGTTGTGGAAGAATTCTTACAAGGTTGATTTGGATAGTTTTCATGTGAAGTGAATCCATAACCTACAAAACAAGAACAAAGATGAATCTCCAAAATCCTTGAAATGGTTAGTGAATGCATATGATGTTCATGATGTCCATGATGTTATGTACAAGCATGCATATACAAATAAATCAAGCAAGTTCTTAGTTTAGGCTTGCATGGGGTTTCATAGGTAAGTACCCTCTTGAAGTTTAGTTGGCTCAACCTGTCCTAACAATAGTAATCGAGTTCTAAGGAGCTCAATATCACTGGATTGTTTCCTTGGTCATTGTTTCAGCTCAAACCTCTTTAATAGCGACCGAAATATCCCAAGAAACCAATCCTAAATGAGTGTAGTATCGAGTATCTACCAACTTCGGACTGCACCAAAGTCGTTCATCTCACTACATCCTAAAAAGGCCAAGTTGGTCAAGTAAAGGGTTCTAGAAGTTCATTAGTGCTTCATGGCATCACTCAGCGGCCCCGTATTCTCTTTGATTAACTCAAAGGCTACCGGTACCCACAAATATATCACACTAACATAGTTATTGCTTAGACCATGTCGGTATACCCTGCACAGTTTCCACAACGTATTGCTATTTACCTATAATGTTTCCCAAATCCGGGTGGAGGATTCAAACCCAACCAAAGAACCAAAATGTAAAGCAAACAAGTCAAACAATGTAAGAAAATAAATGTGATCTAAACCCTAAGGTAACCCCACTTTTATAATTTTTCCCCAGCAGAGTCGCCAGTTCTGTGATGCGGTGGGAGAACTGACTTGAGGTTTTGCGTTTTATCGCAAATGTCGCGGTTAGAAAGAGTCGCCACCTACTTTTCTTTTATCCAAAAGGAAAGGTGAAAAAGCACATGAAAGACAGTTGAGATTATTTCTTGAGTTCTGGGGGTAGATTATGAAAAGGGAAGGTGCTAGCACCCTTTTCATCCATGGTTTTCCATGGGCTCTTAGTTACTTGCTTAGATCACTTTCTTTGGTTTGTTTGAAATGGTGTTTGATGTGGTTTTGAAAGTATTTCGTAAAATAGGCCATTCGTTTAGGCAATCTTTGTAATGATTCTCGTTCGTAAGAATGTATACAAATATGTTTGTCTTTTTGAAAATGTTTTCAATGTTTGTAAGATGTTTTTTGAACTGTGTGTGTGTTTGTTTTTTTGGAAAATAGCAAGGATTGTTGTTTGAAATAGAGCAAGTAACTTAGAAGCTATCTACCTACTCAAATGTCTTTCTTGTGCATTTTCTATTCCTTTGACATTGTTGACTTACCGTTGATTTGGTAAGCAAACCTATCTTTGGATGTAAACAGGACGGGCGTGGGTCATCGTATAGCCATGATAGCAATGTTTGCAAAGTATCTTAGCATTTTTGAGGGAGCAAGATCATTTTGTTTAGGAAACTTTTGAATAGCGTCATCGAGGGGCTATGATATTAAATTTGTTTTGTTTTGCCAACATACTTCGCATGCATAACATGGCCATTTTATTTTAGGCAACCAAGTGGGGGAAACCCTAAGGGTGCTTGTGTGCAAAGTGTATCATTTTTCATGCTTTTGATTTTGTCTTGTATTTAGGGTTTTCTATTTGTTTTGTTTCGTTCTTGTCATACAAACCCTAATTACTAATCATGGCATATGAAAGCAATAAATTGCATAATGTAAATATACTAAGCTATTACAACAATTTTATGGGAGGGGGAAATACAAGTTTGAATGGGGATTTGCACAAATATAAAGCTAAATACATTATTACAACCAAATCGAATTTGCGCGAATTAAAATAAATATAATACAATATTTAAAATGTAATGCAATGTATATGTAAAGTAAAGATGTTTTATGTCTTGCTTTTGTATAAAAGAATATTTAATCTAAACCTAAAAATATAAGA
Source organism: Vicia faba (assembly GCA_948472305.1). Taxonomy (NCBI): domain Eukaryota; kingdom Viridiplantae; phylum Streptophyta; class Magnoliopsida; order Fabales; family Fabaceae; genus Vicia; species Vicia faba. The sequence goes on from OX451738.1 coordinate 646,238,754, forward strand.
AAAAAAAAGGTTTAATTTTTTAAAGGGGTTAAACCCTAATTTTTGTTTAAAATAAAATAATGTTTCTATATGTATTATTTGGTGTATTTTTGTATGAAAATAATAAATAATATTGTATATAAATATTAAAAATTAAATATATGCAAAAAATAGGTATTTGTAAGTATGAAATGTAAAATAAAAATATTAAGTATATTTAATTACATTTATAAGTTTATTAAGAAAATAAATTATATTTTATCAAAATAAATTAATTTTTTATGTGAGAAATAATAAAAAAAGTAAAATAAAAGTTTAAAAATAAATAAATTATTTTTTAGGATTTTTTATCATTAAAGAAAATAAATAAAAGTATTAAATATAAAAATGAAAAAAAAATATGAAAGAGTTAGCAGGGGATGAAAAAGCAAAATAGTGGTGATGATGCTAGCAAAAACGAGCCCAGGAAGCCAAAAAAGCCCAAGACAGCTTCATCCCTGTCCTGCCTTCTCCTTCCTCACGCCATGGCCAGTTCAACCTGTAACTTCCTCATGCTTGCATAAAAATGAAAACGTATAACATGAAAAATGTAGCATTTGAACTCACGATTCCAACCATATAAATTATGTAATCTAACTATCAAAGATCAAAGAGAATTTTGAAATCCCTAAATCGTGACCTAAAATTTTCAGAGATTTCAAACTCCAAATTCTCTTAGCACAAGTAATATAAATGCAAGATAATGATATGTACAACTTCGTTATGATGAGAACTACATTTTTCATTCACAGATCGTGGCCTGAGGTTGCCTATATAAGGAGATAGAGTTTGAAAAATTACCTCCTTCAGCTGGAATCGTGGATGGAAATGTAGGGACTTTAATGGAGGCCTGATGATTGCTTGAGCTCCCTTGAGCTTCCCTGAATCTATTCCAACTCTTACCTTGCTCTGAAGATGGCTAGAACTCCCTGACCAAGTCCAACTGCAAGCGTCAAAGTTAACAATGGCAGATGGTGAAACACAGGTTACAGAACAGGGATGATGGCTTGGATGTGTTTGATATCTAATATGTAATATGTTTGGATGGTCTAAACACAAAACGCACGAGCCAAATGGATGTTGGATGTGTATATGCAAAAACTGTATGTTTGGGCAGTTTTTTGGTGTTTTGCTGCTTGAGAGAGTTTCAAGTCCTTGCCAAGCATGTTACGTGTTGCATATTGTTTGCATATTAGTATAGAAATGATCTAAAGTCAGCTCTCTATCAGCTGCCAATGCTAGCCTTTTTGCAACTTTTCTTGTACTTGAAGTAAAGTGACAAGACAAAATTCTCATGCTTGTACCAGCTTGCTTTAGGGTTAGTATAAGTTTGTACAAGTTGCTTGAGACCTGTGTGGTTTGTATGCATCAAGGGGACAGGTTCAAAGCTCCAAGTTGATAAGTTTGCAAAAGTGTTTCTTTATGAAAATGGCAATGGAGCCTTTTTGCCCAAAATGGAATTACAAGTTGTGTAAAAGTTCAAAAGCATGGATAGAGGCTTTGTCAACTGAGTATGCATTTAATTAAGGAGTGTGTAGCAAGTTTAGGACCTTTAAAGCATGAAATAGCCAACATAGGTTTGGTTTGCAACTTGGTTCTTCATGAAAATGGCTTGAACAAAAAGTGAGAAAATGCCAACTTCCTCTCTTCGATTCTCCCTACTCAAAACTGATCTTGGAGAGTTCTTGGAAATTTTGGAAATCTTGAAATGTGCTCTATAATCCATCTTTGAAATGCATTTGGAGATACCTCTTGGAACTAGGTTAAAACTTGCCATGAAGTTGGGTCCAAAACCTGCCTAAATTAGGGCAAAAATTTTACTAAGTTAAGAAGTTCATGACCATGTATTCACAAATTCATAACTTGAGATCCAAGAATCTTTAGGGAAAAGTTTGTTAAGAAAAGTTGTAGATTTCATGTAGGTCTACAACTTTCATGTTGGGGACTTTCCTTGAATCAAAATGCATCATGGTGAAAAAGTGGTGCAAAGTTGAGAAAAAATAAGAAAATTTTTATACTTAGAAAAATTCTAAGTTATGAAAATTTTCAAATTCAAACCCTAATTTTCAAATTTGGTTTTCTTGGACAACAAGTTTCACATTTTGACATATCTTGATGAATTATGACCCTTGGCACTTGATTTTGACCAAAAAGTCAAAGTTTGACTTTTCAATATACAATTGACTTTTGATCAGTTGACTGCAAATTTCATCTGTCAATCCAATGAACTTGAGATGTTTTGAACCATGTAATTAATTCAAGATGATGCCATTGAATCCTTGAAATCATGCTTGAACTTAATTGGTCAATTTCTAGGTTAAAAATCAAAAATTGCCCTTCCTCAATCAAAACCCTAATTTTGACCATTTTTCCCTTTTGATGATTTGATCAAATTTCTTGAGGAGTTGTAATCCAAACTTGATAAAATGGTACATATGAGTCTAAAATGTTGATGTGGATAAAAAATTATGAATTTTGACTGTAAATTGGCCATGGTTGACTTTTTCCCCAATACAGTTGATTTTTAAGTCAACTGTCTAATTGACTAATCAAAAATGTGGTTCAAGGCTTGAAACTTAACATGAGCAATCTTAGGGATCCAAAATGATGTATGAAAGTCAAATGAAGCATTGGTGATCCAAAAATCCTTGTGCAAACTCAAACCCTAATTTTGGGTTATCAGTGCAAGGTGAGATGTCTTGAGCTGACCAAACCCTAATCTTGTCTTGAGTCAAAGAAGTCTTGTGAGAAAAGTCTTGATAAATGAGAGGGAAAATTTTGGGGTACAACAACCGTCATCTTCTGTATGATCTTCTTGATGTTTTTATTGGAGGCTGTAGTTGTTTAGTTATTGGCATGCATTTTTGGTAAAACCAGGTGTGTGAATGTCATGACTAATGTCATAACATTCTGATTTATTAGGTACTGGTTTATTAGGTACCTTTGCAGAAAAATAGTGGCATACAGGTACTGATGTTTATGAGTGTGTATCTGAGCATTTTGCAAAATGATCACATTTACCAAAATCAGTAAACAGGAATTCAGATGTCATAACAAATGTTAAGACATCCTGTTCTGAACTAACAGTTATGCAGTTTGGTTAATTCTGAGATTTTTTAGGAAAATGACTCAGTCTTTCCAGAACAGAATCTCTCGTGGACTTGGGGTTAACCTAGCTCAACCCTAACCTGGTTGATAAAGTCCTGTGACCAAGTCTTAAGGTCAAACGGAATTAACCCTAGCTTTTTGTGGAAACCCTAACTGAAGAAGCAGCTGCTATATATTCAACAGGGCTGCTGTTTGGAATTTATCCCTTTTGACAGAAGATCATTTAGAAGCTGTATAGTTTTAACTATTGTAATCCAAGCAAGTATCATTGTGATAAGTGACTTGGAATAGGTTTTAATTGTAAGGGTTTTGTATCACTCAAAGCTTTGAAGCAAGAGTGTTTTGTGTCTCTTGACTAAAGCTTTGAAGCAAAGTCAAGTTAGGTTTATGTATCACTCAAAGCTGTGAAGCAAGAGTGTTTGTGTTGCTTGATTAAAAAGTTGTGAAGCATAATCAAGTGTATGTTTTGAAGAGTGTCTTCATTAAATCATTAGTCAATTATTTTAAGTATCACTGCTGTGATTGAGGGGGAGTGAGTAGGAACTCAGGTTTAAGTTGTACTTAGATTGAAGTTACATTGGGTAGGTCTTAAGTGAAGGAGATAAACTGGTTGGTTTATTCCTGAATTAATATCTCTTATAGTGGATTTCCTCCCTGGCTTGGTAGCCCCCAGAGTAGGTGTTGTTGCACACTGAACTGGGTAAACAATTGACTGTGTTCTTTACTGTTTTTGTATTTACTGTCTTATAGAAAGTCAGATACAGTGTCATAACGTTGAACGTGACATTGAGTATCTGCAGTCAGAATTTCAATTGGCATCAGAGCAGGCACCCTGCCTGTATTACTGGGTGAGATCTAGGGATATCACTTTCTGGCACTATGGACAAAGAAGGAGTTTTTGGAAATAGACCACCCATTCTGGATGGAACAAATTATGACTACTGGAAACCTCGTATGATTGCCTTCTTAAAATCTCTGGACAAAAAGGCTTGGAGAGCTGCTGACAAAGGATGGAACCATCCCACCATAACTGAGAAAGATGGGACAATCAGTCTGAAGCCTGAGGAAGAATGGAGTAAAGAAGAAGATGAGTTAGCCCTGGGTAATTCCAAAGCTTTAAATGCCTTGTTCAATGGAATTGATAGAAACATATTCAGACTAGTACATCAATATGAATTGGACAAGGAAGTTTGGGACACGCTCAAAACTACCCATGAGGGCACTTCCAAAGTAAAAATGTCAAGGCTTCAGATGCTGACTACCAAGTTTGAGAATCTAAAAATGATGGAAGATGAAACCATTCATGAGTTTCACATGAACATCTTGGAGATTGCCAACACCTCAGGAGCATTGGGAGAAAAGATGTCAGAAGAAACACTGGTGAGAAAGATTCTCAGATCCTTGCCTAAAAGATTTGCAATGAAGGTAATTGCTATAGAGGAAGCCCATGATATCAGCAAGTTGAAAGTGGATGAACTCATTGGGTCTCTTCAGACTTTTGAGATGGGGATCACTGAAAATGTTGACAAGAAGAACAAGAGCATAGCACTTATATCCAACACTGAAGATGAAGACAAGGAGGATGAAGAAGAAAATATTTCAGAAGCTATAGCCATGCTTGGAAGACAATTCAACAAACTCATCAAAAGAATAGATCCAAAGTCAAGGTCTAATGTTCATAACATTCCCTCTGACATTGACAGTTCCAGCAGAAGACCAAGGTCAGAAGAGAAGGGAAATCAAGGCAGAGGAATTCAATGCCATGGTTGTGAAGGATATGGGCATCTTCGAGTTGAATATCCTACCTTTCTTAAGAAACAAAAGAAAGGAATGTATGTTACTTGGTCTGACTGTGATTCAGAAAGTAATTCTGAAGAAGAATCTGCCAAACTAGTTACTGCTCTAACTGGTGTTTGTACCTCTGAAAGTGACACTAGTGATGAAGAAGTGACATTTGAAGAACTGGCTGATACTTACAAGAAATTGTGTATCAGAAGTGCTGAAGTCTGTGTGCAGAATGAGAAACAAACAAAACTCATCATAAAGCTGGAGGCTGAAAAAAGGGCAGACCTTGAAACTATAAGTCATCTAGAAGGGGAAGTTCAATTGCTGAACTCACAACTAAACCAAATGACCAAATCTGTCAAGATGCTGACAAATGGAACAGACAAATTGGAAGAAATCCTTCAGGTTGGACAAAATGTGGGAAACAAATCTGGACTAGGATTTGTGGAAGCAAAGAAATCTAGTGCAGACAAGAAGATCAGGACTGTTAAACAAATGTCAAAGCAGATGTCTCAACATAACTCTCAACATCAGGAACAGAGATATATGAAGAAAAAGTACCAAAGATGGAGATTTCATCATTGTGGGAGGTATGGTCACATTAAGCCTTTCTGCTTCAGATTGTATGGATACCCTAATCAGAGCCCAGGTGTTAAACCTAAGTCAAAAAGGGTACCACATACTCCTCAATGGAAGAAAAAGGCTACTGCCCTGATAGCCCACACTTCCCTGAGAGTCTCTGCAAAGGAAGGCTAGTACTTTGACAGTGGGTGCTCTAAGCACATGACTGGAATAAAGAACATTCTCAATCATGTTAAACCTCACACCACTAGTTATGTGACCTTTGGAGATGGTGCTAAAGGTGAAATCAAAGGAGTTGGTAATTTGGACTACCCTGAAGTTCCAAATCTGAATGAAGTACTATTGGTAAAAGGCCTGACTGCTAATCTCATTAGTATCAGTCAATTGTGTGATCTAGGATTCAAGGTCAACTTCTCAAAATCTGAATGTCTTGTAATTAATGAAAAACTAGAAGTTGTAATGAAAGGAATCAGATCTAAAGATAACTGTTACTTGTGGCAGCCCAAGAACACTAATAACTCCACTATGTGTTCTATTACCAAAGAAGAAAAAGAGGTGAAACTGTGGCACCAAAAACTTGGCCATCTTCATCTAAGAAGAATGAAAAGAACTATCTCTATGGAAGCAGTCAGAAGGATTCCAAGACTGCAAATTGATAAAAGGAGGGTTTGTGGTGAACATCAAATGGAAAGGCTTGGTAAAAAGAGATATGTCTATGATGTGGTGAATAACCTTAAAGTTTTTAGAGAACTGTGCAAAAGAACTCAAAAAGAAGGATGTATTGTCAGAATCAGAAGTGATCATGACAAGGAATTTGGAAATAACAAGTTTAATAAATTCTGTTTCTCAGAAGGAATGAGTCATGAATTCTCTTCTCCTATAACTCCTCATCAAAATGGAGTTGACAGAAGGAAAAATAGGATCATACAGGAATCTTCCAGAGCTATGATTCATGTCAAAAGAATGCCTTTTCAACTCTGTGCTGAAATAGTTGCAGCTGGTAGTAGCTGTTCTCAAATTATCTGGACAAAACAAATGCTCACTGAGTATAATGTCTCACAAGATGTTGTGACATTGTATTGTGACAATCTAAATACAATCAATATTTCCAAGAACCCTATTCAGCATAGCAGGACCAAGCACATTGACCTTGTAGAGAAGAAGACAATTAAACTGGAACATGGTGTCATTAAGCTTCAGCTGGCTGATTTTTTTTACCAAGGCTCTTGATGGAGATCAACTTGAAAACTTGAGGGGCAAGATGGGTATTTGCCAACATGAGAAATTATAGCAATTAATTTTGCTTAAAGCAAGGGTTGAAGGAGTTATTTTTGTTAAGTCTATTTTTAGTGGGTTAATCATATGTTTTTCCAATTCTTTCAAAATTATTAAGAAGTTGAATAGACTCTCATTTGCCTCCTACCTCTCTCGACTTTGCAACCTATTCCTTTCTCTCAATCAAAGTTTTCTCTCAAATTGCTACTGGTGCTCTAAGTCAATCAAAATGTCTCAAACATCATCTTCAACCAAGGCGACCACTTCATCTTCATCATCTGATCAAGATTCTCGAGCAATCACCACATGCATAGATTCTGAAGTCCTGGAGATCACTCCTCTCAGAGAAATGGCAACTGACCCCTCCAAAGTCAAAAAGCTGAGAACTAGGCATGCAGGAAGATCTCAAGCTACTGCTTCCGGTAATCCTTCTCATCCTTCTTCTTCTGTACCAAATAGGGAAGGATCAGCTCAAGTACATCAAGCAATTTCTAGGCTTGTTACAATAATACTAAGCGAAAACCACTCTGTACCGGGGATTTCTGTCCCATTAAATCAAGAATCAGCAAGCCCAAATGTTGAAGCAAATGCAGATGTCTCTGAGAATGTTGTGAAACCAAATGACAACATTCAGAAATCATCTGAAATCCTTGATGATATTCAGAACCCTTCAGAGAAGACTGTTGATCCACCTGTCATTGATGTGGATGAGGAATACTCAGACAATGAACTAATTGCCAATGTAAACCCTAGCATAGCTAGGAGAATGATGAAAAGAAAGGGTAATAAGAATGCTGCAAAATGTATGACCAAAGAGAAACCTGCTGATAAGAAATCCAAGGCTGAAGGCAAGACTGGGGTAGAATCTGTAAAAACTGGTCTGTCCAAAGGGAAGGTGAAAGCCCAAGTGCATACTGGAAGACAACCAATTACAAAGAAGAGAAAAGAACCTGAGTCTTTTGATTCTGATGAGGAATCAGAATTTGAAATTGAGGCTGAAGAAATTTCTATCAGAAGGAAACTCCCTTCCAGCAAAATGGCTAGAGTCCCTGAAGTCCCAACAGACAACATCTCTTTTCACCATCCTGACAATGCCAACAGATGGAAGTATGTTTGCTTGAAGAGAATAGCTTTAGAAAGAGAGCTAAACAATGGTGCCATGGATTGCAAGGAAATCATGGACCTGATTAAAATTGCTGGACTGATGAAGACTGTGGTAAAATTTACCAAGTGCTATGAAAATCTGGTCAAGGAATTTATAGTGAACTTGTCTGATGAATGTGTTGATCGAAGGTCAGCTGACTTTGAATGTGTTTATGTTAGAGGAAGAAGGGTTAATTTCTCTCCATCAGAAATTAACAAATTTCTTGGAAGATCAAATGAGGATTGCCCTGAACTGGAAGTCACTGACAATGAAGTATGTCAAACCATCACAGCAAGACAAGTAAAGTGCTGGCCCTTGAAAGGAAAGCTGAATGCCAGCAAACTAAGCATGAAATTTTCCATCCTGCACAAGATTGGTGCAGCCAACTGGGTCCCTACAAACCATAAATCAACTATCTCCACAAGATTGGGGAGATTTATTTATGTTGTGGGAACCAAGACTGATTTTGACTATGGCAGGTATATTTTTGAACAAACTTTAAAACATGCTGGTAGTTCTGCTGTCAAAGGCCCTATTGCCTTTCCCTCCCTCCTTTGTGGAATTATCCTTGCACAATACCCTGATATCCTGGTGGCAAGAGATACTGCTTGCAAAAGAGCTCCTGCTCTTGGGTTACACTACAAGCTTTTTCAGGGATCTCATGTTCCTGATATTGTTCTAACATCAGCTGAGACATCATCTGTAAAGACTCAGTCCAAAACATCTGATGTTATAGCTGTATTGAAAGAGACCTGCAAAGAGCTGGAGACTAGGAAAAAGACTCTAGAAAACCTAATTGCCAGGTTAGAACAAGAGGAGGCTGAAGGAAACAGAAGGGAAGAGGGTGCTGCTGAAGATCAACTCAATACTGAAGAAAGTAGCTCCTCTGAAGGGGACAGTGCCTAAAGGTTGGTGAAGTTGATGCTGGTCCTGGTGTGTTCAGATTTTAGTTGTTGTTTTTACCACTTTTGGGATGACTGTATAACTTTTAAGAACATGTATCTTTGGCCCATTTGTGGCTAAAGAGGGGGAGATTTTCTGTGGTTAATTACTTGATAAACACTATATTTTTCTGCAGTTATATTTATTCTGCTGCTATCTATTCTCTGATTGCTTACGGGCTTTAGCCAAAAATCTGCCAAAGGGGGAGTTTGTAGTTGTTTAGTTATTGGCATGCATTTTTGGTAAAACAAGGTGTGTGAATGTCATGACTAATGTCATAACATTCTGATTTATTAGGTACTGGTTTATTAGGTACCTTTGCAGAAAAATAGTGGCATACAGGTACTGATGTTTATGAGTGTGTATTTGAGCATTTTGCAAAATGATCACATTTACCAAAATCAGTAAACAGGAATTCAGATGTCATAACAAATGTTAAGACATCCTGTTCTGAACTAACAGTTATGCAGTTTGGTTAATTCTGAGATTTTTCAGGAAAATGACTCAGTCTTTCCAGAACAGAATCTCTCGTGGACTTGGGGTTAACCTAGCTCAACCCTAACCTGGTTGATAAAGTCATGTGACCAAGTCTTAAGGTCAAACGGAATTAACCCTAGCTTTTTGTGGAAACCCTAACTGAAGAAGCAGTTGCTATATATTCAACAGGGCTGCTGTTTGGAATTTATCCCTTTTGACAGAAGATCATTTAGAAGCTGTATAGTTTTAACTATTGTAATCCAAGCAAGTATCATTGTGATAAGTGACTTGGAATAGGTTTTAATTTTAAGGGTTTTGTATCACTCAAAGCTTTGAAGCAAGAGTGTTTTGTGTCTCTTGACTAAAGCTTTGAAGCAAAGTCAAGTTAGGTTTATGTATCACTCAAAGCTGTGAAGCAAGAGTGTTTGTGTTGCTTGATTAAAAAGCTGTGAAGCATAATCAAGTGTATGTTTTGAAGAGTGTCTTCATTAAATCATTAGTCAATTGTTTTAAGTATCACTGTTGTGATTGAGGGGGAGTGAGTAGGAACTCAGGTTTAAGTTGTACTTAGATTGAAGTTGCATTGGGTAGGTCTTAAGTGAATGAGATAAACTGGTTGGTTTACTCCTGAATTAATATCTCTTATAGTGGATTTCCTCCCTGGCTTGGTAGCCCCCAGAGTAGGTGTTGTTGCACACTGAACTGGGTAAACAATTGACTGTGTTCTTTACTGTTTTTGTATTTACTGTCTTATAGAAAGTCAGATACAGTGTCATAACATTGAACGTGACATTGAGTATCTGCAGCCAGAATTTCAGAGGCCTCTACTGCGCCATTCATCTTCGGCCGGTAAAGAGAAGAGTTATGATGCTGAATCTTGAATTGTATGCAGAGATCGGTGATCATACTATTATTGAGATTGTTACCATTATATGTGATGATTCTTTCTGGAATACCATACCAACAAATAAGGTTATGTTTGATGAACCGGGCCACGACATTCTTGGTAACAGAAGCAAATGAGACTGCCTCGACCCACTTTGTGAAGTAATCAATGGCAACCAGGATGAAGCGGTGCCCATTAGAAGCGGTAGGTCTAATATCTTCGATCATATCAATGCTCCATATTTTAAAAGGCCAGAGAGAAGTCAAGACGTTCAAGGGAACTAGAGGTATATGTACTTTATCAGCATAGATCTGGCACTTGTGACAAGTTTGGGAATGCTGATAACAGTCTGCTTCCATAGTGGACCAGTAGTACCCTTCCCTCATAATCTTCTTATCCATTATGTGCCCACTATAATGGGTGCCAAAGGTACCTTCGCGCATATCTGCCATAATCTTCTCTGCTTCACTTTTGTCTACACACTGAAGCAAAGTAGAATCGTGGTTGCGCTTGTAGAGGATTCTGTTATTGAGGAAAAACTTGGTAGAAAACCTTCTTAGGAACTTCTTATCATTGATGGAATCTCCCTCAGGATACTCTTGGGCTTAAAGGTAACTTTTCACTTCATGGAACCAAGGTTTGTTCACTACTTCTTCAGTATCAACCCCATAACAGTATGCTAGTTCGTCCAGTCTCTCAATAGTGATCTCAGGAGCTTCATTATCCCATCTGACTTTAAACATGGATGACATAGTAGATAGCGCATCCGCTAACTGATTTTCCTCTTGTGGAAAATGCTCAAAGGTGACTTCTTCAAAGTGTGGAATTAGTGTCAACACATGCTCTCAGTAAGGGATGAGATTAGGATGCTTCGTGTCCCATTCTCCTTTGATTTGATTGATTACCATGGACGAGTCTCCAAATACACTCAAGAATTTGATTCTCAGGTCAATAGCAGTTTTGAGACCCATAATGCATGCTTCATATTCAACCATGTTGTTGGTACAGTTGAAATATAGCCTGGCATTGAAAGGAGTATGACAGCCTTCGGGAGATATTATCACATCACCAATTCCATTGCCCATAGCGTTGGAAGCTCCATCAAAAACCATAGTCCATTGGGATCCTTGTTCAGGTCCATCATACGGTCCAGGTTTTGCATAGTCGGTTGCTAACATGATATTATCATCCGAGAAGTCAAAGTTCATATATTGATAATCATCAACAGCTTGATGGGCAAAATGATCTGCCAATACACTTCCTTTGATGGCTTTTTGTGTTGTATATTGAATATCATATTCAGTTAGAATCATTTTACATCTAGCTATCCGTCTGGAGAGAGCGGGCTTCTCGAAGATGTACTTGATAGGGTCCATCTTAGAAATCAATAAAGTGGTGTGAGTCAACATATATTGTCTTAGCCAGCGAGCAGCCCATGCCAGAGTGCAACAAGTTTTCTCGAGAAGTGAATATCTAGTTTCACAACCGGTAAACTTTTTGCTCAGCTAGTATATTGCATGCTCTTTTCAGCCAGACTCGTCATGCTACCCCAGAAAACACCCCATTGAATTCTCTATTACTGTTAAGTACATGATCAGAGGTCTTCCTTCAACCAGCGACATCAAAATTAGAGGTTCTTGAAGATACTCCTTGATTCTGTCAAAGGCAGTCTGGAAAACGTCATCCCACCTTAATACTTGATCTTTATTTAGTAATTTGAAGATTGGATCACAAGTAGCGGTTAGGTGGGAAATGAATCTGGCAATGTAGTTTAGACGTCCTAAGAATCCCCTAACCTCCAATCGGTGCAGGGAGTTGGCATCTCTTGAATAGCTTTAACCTTCGTAGGATCTACTTCAATACCTTTGTCGCTGACAATGAAACCTAGGAGCTTACCAGATCTTACTCCAAAGGTGCACTTGTTCGGATTCAGTCTTAACTTGTACTTCCTCAGTCTTTTAAACAGATTTTGCAAGTGATCCAAGTTCTCTTCTTCAGTCTGAGACTTGGCTATCATATCATTGACGTAGACCTCTATCTCGTGATGGATCATATCATGAAACAAAGCTACCATAGCACGCTGATAGGTTGCCCGAGCGTTCTTCAACCCAAATGGCATAACTTTGTAGCATAAGGTGCCCCACTGCGTGACGAAAGTCGTTTTTTCAATATCTTTAAGTGCCATTTTAATCTGATTATACCCGGAGAAACCGTCCATGAAGGAAAATATCTTATGTTGTGTAGTGCTGTCAACCAAAACATCAATATGGGGAAGCGGAAAGTCATCCTTAGGGATCTCCCTATTCAAATCTCTGTAATCCACACACATACGCACCTTGTCGTCCTTTTTAGGTACTGTTACCATGTTTGCAACCCATTGTGGATAAGAAGTAACAGCTAAGAATCTGGCGTTAAATTGTTTCATAACTTCAGCCTTGATCTTTTCTGACATCTCAGGACGCATACAACGGACCTTTTGCTTCACTGGAGGACAATCTTCTTTCGTTGGTAGACGATGAACCACAATATCAGTGTCCAGCCCTGGCATGTCTTCATATGACCAGGCAAAGATGTCAACATAGTCACGTAACATCTGGATTAACCACTCTTTGACACTATGCTCCAAAATGGCACCTATCTTGACTTCCTTTTTATCCTCTTTAGTACCCAAGTGTATTGTCTTGACTGGCTCTTTATGAGGTTGTATTCCTCTTTCCTCCTGTTGTAACAGTCCAACAAGTTCTCCTGGTACTTCACAATCTTCCTCACCTTCGTCCTCGGCTTGGTAGATCGGATTTTCAAAGTCATAACTTGCAATAGCATAACCATTATCAATGGGATTCATAGTGGATTTGGATTTGTAGTTTGATGTATGGGTGTGTGTAAGAGAGCATAGCTATTTTGATAAAGTAAAATCAGAAAGGAAAGACAAAGAGCACAAATTTTGTATGCAAAACGTCCAATGATTTATTTATGACATATGAAAGTGAAATGATAACCCTCAAAAATAAACCATTGTGCCTCGGGTAAGACACAAGGCTTTGGAGTTTAATTTGTTCAAATATTTCATATCCCAAAAAACAAAAAGATAATTACTCCTGGATAAAAGTAATGGGAATAAAGTATCTAGCCGTCCAATTATTGAGTCCACCATTGGTAGTAGGGAAGATCCAATTGTTTAGGTCACAGTCACTGTCAGTGTATTCTACAGCATTGACCTCATGGTTGTTGATGAGTAATGGTGGTCCTCCGGCGCGAGCACGACGAACGGCTTTTTGAGCTCCTGAAGTGAAACCCAAACCAAATTTGTCAGACTTATAGGGGATGTCAGGTAGTTGGCCCCATATAGTGCACCCACCTTCTTCGATTACAGCCCTAACATCTTTTAGAGAAGCCATCTTCAGTGGAGGTCTGGTAATCTTTGGAATATCGGTAGCAACTTTGGTAACAACAATTGTCTGAGGAACCTCTTCAAAATTCTAGCAGGGCGTCTCGATTAAGTCTCCGTCCATCTCGACATATCAGAAAGAGTTCAGATGGCTCACCATATACTCTTCTTCACCATGGACTGTAACAATCTTTCCATTAATCGGATACTTTAACATCTGATGCAAGGTGGAAGAGACATCATCAGCCCCATGAATCCAAGGGCGTCCCAATAAACAAGAGTAAGACAGGTAAATTTTCATCACATAAAAGGTGGAGCCAAAAGTTTGGGAACCAACTTTAATAGGAATGTCCACCTCCCCGTGTACCATTCTCTTGGAACCATCAAAAGCCCTTACCACAATATTACTGGGCTTCAAAGTCAGTCCTTCACAGTCTAATCTATCTAAAGCACCCTTGGGTAGAAAATTTAGTGACGAACCTGTATCAACTAGAACATGAGCCAGGGTAGTGCCCCTGCACTCATTAGAGACATGCAGGGCATCATTATGATTTCTTCCTTTAGACGTCAAATCAGCATCGGAGAACCCAAGTCCATTGTCAGCAGTCAGACTAGCAACACAGTTCTTGAATTGGTCAATAGAAGTCTCTTGCGGCACATGAGCAGACTTCAGGAACTTCACCAAAGCCTTAGCATGGGCTTTAGAGCACAACAATAAGGCCAGCATTGAAATCTTTGAGGTGGTCTTCCCCAATTGCTCCACAACATTGTAATCACTCTTCCGTATGATTTTCAAAATTTCCTCCATTTCTTTTTCAGAGACTTCAGGAATGGTTTCTTTAGGTGCCTCCGTTCAGGAAGGCTCGACCAATACTTCTTTGCCCCAAGTATCAGCTGACTCAGTTGCAGGAATAATAACATGAGTATTAGCAGGAATAACTGAAGGAGTGGCAACAATCTTTGGAGAGATTTCAGGAGAGAAAATCCTTCAGCTTCTGGTAATTTTACTGGTCCCAACAATGTTGTCGATGTTAGGATCAATATCTTTAGTAACTTCATTCTTAATGTCCAGGAGGTCCTGCTTGACGCCATGATAATAAACGTCAGCTCCATAACTCCAAGGAACAACTTTGTCAGAGGAATATGGTATGGTCCCTGGAAAGGTGATAATTAAAGGAGCAACCTTAGGAGTGGATGTAATCCTGACAGGTCTTTTAGAGGAGACCCTGGGAGGATTGTCAGAAATGGTAATAATTGATACATCTTTACATCTTGCATCTTCACATAGACCTTTTGTAGAGGGAGTCTTCTCAAAAAAAATTTCCTTGTTGTTCATCACACGTTAGACACCTATCTTCAACAACAAACAACCATTGGGAAGAGACACACACGGGTGGAAACCTTCACCACAACCTGGAAATAAACCGGCGTGTAAGAGATTCTTCTTAATAGTTGGAAGAGGGGTAGTCAAATCATTCACAGAAGAAACGAATAGAATATCATCAACATAATTAATACCCTAGCCATGCTTGGGCATTGGTGCAGTTATCACATTGGGGGTTTCAGGAGGGTCAAATTCAATCTCCTTTGCCTAAATAAGATTCTGAACTTTATTCTTTAGAGCCCAATAATCATTTGTATCATGCCCTGGACTGTTGGAGTGGTAGGCACACCGAGCATTTGGATTATAAAGGGGAGATATAGTGTTTGGATTTTGAGAAGGCTCCCTCAGAGTGACCAAGATAGCCTTCATTATATGTTTCAATACTTGGGATAAGGGCATGTTGAGTCTGGTGAATTGTCTTCTAGGCGCATCTTGCCTGCATTGATTGTTTTATCATTGAGTTGATACAGGGTTAGAGATCATTACATCTCCTACCGTTGGACGATGTTCAGCTTTACCGCGATTTATCTAGCCATAAGCAGCACTAACTTCCTTCTTCCCAATGAAAGGCTTCTTCACTACACTTGAAGATGTATCCCTTTGAATCTTACCGCTTCTGATACCAGCTTCTACTCTTTCACCTGTCAATATCAGCTAGGTGAACCCAATTGAAGAGCTTTCGATCAGATGGTTGAAGAATGGGCCTGACAAAGTACCCAAGAACATATCTACTAGCTCTCTATCAGACAGAGGAGGATGGAATCTTCCTGCAAGATCTCTCTACTTCTGGGCATAATCTTTTAAGTCATCACTGGAACCCATAGACATGCTTTGAAGTTGTGTACGGGTTAGAGTGAGGTCAGTATTGTATTGGTACTGCCTATAGAAAGCAGTAGCCAGATCCTCCCAATTGCGGATGTTGGTTCCCTCCAGCTGATAGAACCATTCCAATTGAGTCCTCGATAAACTTTCCTGGAAGAAATGCACCCACAAATTCCTATCAGCGGTGTGAGGTTGGATCTTCTTGACATAAGACCTTAGATGCAGCTTAGGACATGAAATTCCGTCATATTTAGAAAATGCGGGAACCTTGAACTTCTGTGGAATGACCACTCCAGAAACTAACCCTAATTCTTCAAAATGTAGACCATGTACTCTCTGAATTACTATGGCGTTGAGACGATCCTCCAGCTGTTTATATTTGTCATCAGCAGGAGGATATTGTTCTTCAGCATAGTCAGCCTCTTCTTCATCAGACCCTGGACTATGGTCCTCTTCTTTTGTCTTGTCTTCTTGATTTTCCCCCTCATTTTGCGGAGTTGCAAATTCTAGAGCTCGCTTTGCTGGTTCTCTGAATCTCCTTCCCATATTCAGGACACCCAATGGTTTCTTTGTCTTTTTCTTCTTGTCTTTGAGAATGAGAGCCTTCAGGTCCTCTTGTCCCTTAGCCACAGCCAGGAACATCTGTTGGAATTGAGCATTATGTGCTTGAAGATCCTTCACTATTTGTTCGATATCCATCTTACTGAAATAAATAGTATAAAGATAAGGAAACATGTTGTGGAAAGCCTGTTTATGTTATGATGCATGAAAGTGCATATGCAAATGATTTCAAGGACTTAGAAGATTTAAATTTGTTTAGACAAAAGGGAACAAACATTAATTGTATTAATAAGTTCAAATTGATTACAACATGCCTCTTGGGCTTACATTGAAACAAAAGAAACAAAATGAACTAAAATACAATAACAATGGCTCAAATTTCCTATGGATGCTTCCTCTTTGGAGAGATATAGGCATTCAGGATCCTCTCCTAATGAAGTTCTCTTGTGAGCTCAAATGTCTTCTTCTCGCTTGCATAAAACTGGGCTTCAAAGGTGTCTCGCTCCCCCTTTAGCTGAATCCAAGCTCTTTTAAATCTTCAAGAGAAGTACGCATATCAGGATAAAGTACAATATATGGAACATCTCCTTCGGCAACAGGCTCTGTGATGATTGGTAAGATGGCGGGGTAAGGCATCACGAGACTTTGAGCACGAGTTCATACCCATTTAAGGTAAGGCTCTAGGGGGATGGAATTCTTATGTCCCAATATCTTACTAACCACTTTTTTTATCATTCTCCAAGCTCGTATGAACTTTTGACGATAGCCTTGGTCGTCGCCCTCGTAATCAAATACTGAACCATGGATGAGCGCATCATGGGGACCATCTCTCCTAGCATATCCAAACTATCACAAAGTCAAAAAAGGGTTATAGGTGATTCTTCCCCTAATGCCAAGGAGTGGGATATTATGGAATTCCCCACAACGGTCAATGATGGTAATATCCTCCAAAGATTGAGAATGCCAATGGATATCCGAGTGTGAGAGTGACATTATCCTTTGAGACCATGTCAAGCCTTGCTCATTCTTTAACGTTGATCGAGGTAGGTGCGAAATAAACCACCTAAAGAGTAATGGAATGCAACACAAAAGAGTACCTCTTTTCTTCATGGTGCGAGTGTGGAAACAATGTAGAATGTCTCCAAGTAGGGTAGGTACGGGATTGTGAGAGAGAAAAACCTTGATGGATATCACATCTATGAGTTGGCTTGGATTTGGAAATAGAACCAAACCATATATTATAAGGGCCAAGACATCCTCAAAATCTCAAAAATCCATATCTTCCCAGAACGAACGAGCCTTCTCCAACAGAAACTTCGCTAAGAAACCCTTAATTCCACTTCTTGTCTCCTAATTTGTCATAATGTCATATCTCTTAAAATGCAAGGCTTCGGCAATAACTTCAAGAACATGCACTCCTAGCAATTGAGAGAACTCTTCTAATGTAGGCACCAATTGGTAGTCAGGAAAGGTGAAGCAATGATGCATAGGATCAAAGAATTGGAAAAGCACACACATCATTTCTTCTTGGAAGTTTGAGGTAACTAAGTTGATAAGTCGACCATATTTCTTGGTGAAGGGAGAATCTCCAGGAACCCTTGATTCTAATTCTTGAAGTTGAGGATGCACATTCACGAAGTTTACTCGGATGGTATTTCTATGAATGGAAGTCATGACCTACAAAACGGAACAAAGATAAATCCCTAAATCCTTGAAATGGTTAGTGAGAATGCTTATGATGTCATAATGCTTATGATGTCATGAATAATAATCTCAAACAAAGCACACCAAGATCTCAGGTTTAGGCTTGCATGGGTTTCATAGGTAAGTATCCTCTTGAAGTTTAGTTGGTTAAACCTGTCCTATAAACTAATCGGGTTCTAGGGGATCTCAATATCATTGATCGTTCTTCATTGGGCATTGTGTCAGCATGATCAATCTTTTCTTGCGGATGAAATATCCCAAAAGTATGATCTCAATGAGTGTAGTATCGAGTATCAACCAATCTTCAGCGTTACACCAAAGTCGGCTATCTCACTACTTCCTAATGGACAAGTTGTTCAATTAAAGGTTCTACGGTTAGTTAGTGCTTCATGACACCACTCAACGGCTCCGTATTCTCCTTGATTCAACACAAGGGATACCGGTACCAAAAAATGTGTTACACTAACGTAGAAATTTCTTCAACCATATCGGTCTACGTCATACAGTTTCCACAATCTATTGCTACTTACCTAATGATGTTCCCAGATCCGGGTAGAGGATAAATACAACCCAAACAAGGACCCATAAATGTAAAGAAAACAAATCAAATAATGAAAGCAATTAAATATGATCTAACTCCAAGGTAACCCCACTTTTAAGTTTCTTTCCCCAGCAGAGACGCCAGCTCTGTGATACGGTGGGAGAACTGACTCGGGTGTTTTGCATTTTATCGCAAATGTTGCGGATAGCAAGAGTTTCCACCGACTTTTCTTTTATCCAATAAAGGAAAGGGTGAAAATAACAGGAAAGAACTTTCGAGATATTTTCTTGAGTTCGGGGGATAGGTTATGAAAAGGGAAGGTGTTAGCACCCTTTTCATCCGTAGTTATCTATAGTCTCTTAGTTGCTTGCTAGATCACTTTGAAAAATGCTTTGTTTGAAATGTGTTTGTGATGGGTTTTGAAAGTATTTTGAAAACTCCTTTGTTTCGGCAGACTTTGTAATGATTCTCATCTCTATAAGAATGTATACAAAGTGTTGGTTTTGAAAATAGTTCAAAGAGATGTTTGTTTTTTGAAAATGTTTTGAAAGTGTAAGTGTGAAAATGTTTTTGATTTATGAGCAAGCAACTACCAATGTCCTACCTACTTAAAAGGTCTTTGTTCTTTTCCTCCTCCTTTAGACGTTTCTATATTACCATTGATTGGTAAGAAGCCCCATCATTGGATGTGAAGGGACGTACATGGGTTGATCGTATAGTCATAGAAGGAAACTTATGAGACGTTTTAGCAATTTTCATAAGGGACTAGATTGTTTACCGAAGGCAACATCGAGGGACATTGAGGGACTACGATCTTTTTTTATCGAGGGTTTTTGCTAAAACGCCCATATTCGAGGGACATGACTATTGTCCGAGGCAATAAGCAGGGTTACCCTACAGGTAAGCGTGTGAATAGTGTGTTTGATTACATGAATTTTTGTCTTTGAGATTAGGGTTTTCTAACGGTTAATTTTATATTGCCATACACACCCTAATTACTAACAATTTAAATTAAAGCGGTATATTATGGAAATTAAAATCCTAAGCTATTACATCGTTAGGGGAGTGGGGGTACAATTTACAAATGGGGATGAAGTAGAAACTTAAATATTACAACCATATCGAATAATAATGAAGACATTGTAAAAACAATGTAAAATAAAGGGAAAATTGCATTTTGAACTATTATGTGTCGACACATGCTGGTATGCATCGACACATAACTTTCCATGCCCCTGTAAAACCAAACCAACTCAGTATGAGTCGATGCATAATGGGATGTGTCGACTCATGCACCTGTTTGTGTCGACACATACGCGTTTTGTGTCGACTTATGCACCTTTCATCCTTCTGTTTTAGGGCCTGGATAACAGTATGAGTCGATGCATAAGGCTATGTGTCGACTCATACCATGTTTTTTTCACTAGAATAGGTAGACCCATGTGGGTATGTGTCGACTCATGCTGTAGTTTTTTGCCTTAAACATTGTTTTATTGTCTGTACATGTCAGTTTACATCATATGATTGATAAACATAAACAGCAAGCAAATGGTTAGCTCAAAGGGGAAATGATCACTACAATTTATCTTCAAAAATAAATCATTAATGATGTATGAAAAAATGCAAAGCCAAGGAGACTTACCTTGAGACCACACTTGGTGTTTCAAGTCTGAATACTTTTCAAGATTATGTGATGGCTCCAATGAATCTCCAGGAAGCTGTTCCAAACTGTTGAATCACACTAACTCAGTCAAGTTGTACAATACTGTTATTATGTTTGGAGGGTGAAAATAAAGGCACTACAGAAACTGTTCTTGTGTTTGAACAATCTCTATGTGATAAGGTGTTTGGTTTATGGGAGAGTTTGTAAGATGGAATAATGGATTAAGGTTCTATTTTGAATGAAAGTAGAGCTGTTTTTTTCGAATGAGCCAAGGTTACAAAGAATTCTATTTTTTTCTGCTCAAAACTCTCTATTATCTCTCTAAAGCCACACCTTGTGTGTTGTGAAAATAGTTTATTTATAGAGGAAGTTTGGCTGAGATTTGGGGGGGAAACAAATAAGTATTTGAACAGTTTGGGTATGATGTCTCATTTTCTTTTAGATGTAGCTATCATATGCAAATTTGGTGCGAACATGGGACTGAGATAATGCAGGCTTGGACTGGGTTGGTAGTAGCTTAGCAGAGCTGTTTTTTGCAGTAGTTTTGGAGTGTTGTGGCAGCTTGGTGCAGGGTTGTTTTATAGCAGTATAGCAAACTGTCTTTTGACATGGTTTTGGGTTGTTATATGGGTAATACAGTAGGCTTGGACAGCATTGTTTGTATCATGATAAAAAATCTGGTTTGTGGACCAATTTATGCAGATTGTAACAAAGACAAAGCATGTTTGTAGGCAGCATAGTGGCAAGGTTTAAGTTAAAGGGAAAGATTTCAAACAAGACCAAACTAAGGATTTGTAATCTTGCAAAAAGATCTTGAATTTGTCTTGAATAAAGAGGCTGTGGTAGGAATAAACATCATCAATCTGGTAAAAATCCTTGAGTCAGTTTATTTCTGATATAATTTACAAGAGCACAAGATCCAGGCATCTACTTGTGAAGGAGTTTTTGGTATTCAGCTGAAGAAGTGTTGAAGACTTCTCTATTAGGATATGGAGATTAAGATCAAAGGTATAGGACTATTGCTCAAACATCTTGAAGAATTTTCTGCTCAAGGACATAAGTATCTAGTGGATAACTATTCTTGAAGATTGGTTTAAGCAAGATGGAGAATGTCTACTTAAACTTGATATCTTAATGAAGTCTATGAGAATATGGAACTCCATTTATGTTATAAAATACATCCATGGTAGGATGTGGTTTGTAGGCTTGTCGATCTTCAAGACTATATTAGGCAGTATGGACTTCATCAAATAACATGTTAAGCCATTGATGTTTCGACATCAGGTTGAATATCTTATTGTTACCTCTAATAGGGTTGTGTGAAGTGGAGTTACATTGTCTTTGGATAAGTTTATCTGCAGTTAAGAGTTTAGTACATGATTTGGATAATGATCTTTAGCTTATTTTGTAGTTGATATACTTGCATTGGAGTCTCATCTATGCTGTTTGGTATGAGCATTCTAGAATTCTGGTTGGTGCAAGGAGGATTTTGATCTAAAAAGATCCAGTCTTACTGGTGGATCAGAAGACAGCTGATCACGTCTGTAGAAAACTGTGTCAGACAACCATAGTTGTTTGTATGCTAAAGGGAAGTTATGTCTAAGCATGGGACCATGAAATGTGTATCATTTGCTATGCATATACTGATGCATCTTGTGGTATAGAAGACTGGAAGACTAGAAGACAGAATACTTGAGAAGAAGTTAGTTTCTTCCTTGCATTGATACTTATAGAGGGAATCTCCTCTTAAGGTACTTAAAGATGAATGTGTATCTGAATTAACCTTATGGTTCTAGAGGAAGCTTCATGAGATGTATGAGAGTTTATTTCTCTCAGTGGCATTATAATCTATTGTGATTTCTTTGCTACTATAATTGTGAGATCCTTGTGAAGGACCTCTATGCAAATGCTGATGTCATAAGTGATGTTGAAACATCATACTTGTTTGGAAGATGACTTGGAATTACGATGTGAAGTTTGGTATTCACCATTTGATTCAGAAGTGTGTTGGAGAATGTATGAGGGGTCTGTATTGAAAATTATACCTAGTGCTCTGACTCATACTGAGATCATATTTCTTGTGGGGAAGTGGTTTCTTCTACTACAAGTTACTCTAGAAAAAATGGGTCCTTTTCAGTCTTGTAAAGCAAGTGAACAAAGATCTATTATTATGGAGAATGTGCTTGATGGGAATGAATTCTTGCCAAACAAAAAGTTAAGATACTTGATTGAGGCAGTCTAGGGGGTTTTGATGTACTCTTAATAAGGATAGCCGTCTGTAAGTGTCATAATTGGCATTACAACATGATAATGTGTTCAACAAGTAAGTTAAATAAGGGGTGTAATGCTATATGAACATAAAGATGAATTATGTGTTGTCATTCACCATTCATGTTGTTTTCTTCAAAGGAGGACTGGTTACTATGACAAGGAAAGTTGAACTCCTGACTAGAATATGCTGCTAAAGTACAATCTTTATATAGATTGCTTAGGCGTCAAGCAGGATGAGTTTAAGTTCCTCTTGTAAGGATGTGATGTCGGAAAAGATGTTCAGAAATTATGTTACTGGTGCAGTTCGTGGAGGACTTGGTAGTTAGAGTTTGATTATGTCATTGGGAAATCAGCAGGCTGAATCAAATCATGGTCAAGCTTCTTAGTAGTGACATGAGAATCATTTTTTAGAATTTATTTTTCTCTGTCTGTGTCAGCCTGACACTGCCCGTGTCAGGCTTGCGCGCTGATTCCAAATTTTGCTTTTGTTTCGTCAGTGTTTCAACCAGAAAGGATGTTTTGGACATTTCCGACCGAATTTTATTTATCCACTTGAATCTGGATTATTGGGAGAAGAAACTTTTCTATTTAAGCGTCTTTGGAATAAGAATTAAGGATCTTTTTATAATATGAAAATAGAGAGATATCGAAGATTGAAGAAGGCAGAGACTTTGGTGGAAGGAAAATTTTCATGAATGGGAGCGATTTAAGATCCAATTCTACCATAATATC
The DNA here is from genome assembly GCA_948472305.1 of Vicia faba. Taxonomy (NCBI): domain Eukaryota; kingdom Viridiplantae; phylum Streptophyta; class Magnoliopsida; order Fabales; family Fabaceae; genus Vicia; species Vicia faba. The sequence continues at coordinate 646,262,037 of OX451738.1, forward strand.
TATAATGTCTAATCCTAGTATTTTTTTATTATTGTTGAATATTATGAGTTGCTAAACCCCCGCATGCTAGGGGGTGTCCTTAATTTGAATATGTAATGACTTATATTTTGTATTGAAATAACCAGTTGAAAATCATCAAACAATGAAGTCGCCATCGAACGTCTTTTATCCCACATGTAGGGAAAGGTAAACATCGAGGAAACCTGAGAAGGGAGAAGTCACGGTCTTGCGACCGAGAGATAAGGGTAAGGGAGTCTGTTACACGAGGGGAAGGTATTAGCACCCCACACACCCGTAGTACTCTACGGTATCCACTCTTGTTATCTATCTTATGCGTGTGTTTAATATATGCTTACTGTTCGTTACTGCTAAAGGGAGAATGCATGTAAAGGAAAGGAGAAAAGAATGTAAGGAAAATAAAAGTTGTGCTCGTTCGGGCCCTACCCCAATGCCTACATATCCTTTTAAGGAATCAGAGAAGCCGTAGTTCGGCTTCAAATGTTTTTGTTGGTTTGTATTTTTTTAATGAACAATATTAATTTCGCTTTCTGCCGCAACTCGACCTTTGGATACTTACACGTCAGCACAGAAGAGAATTAACATGTTCTTTTGAAAAAAAGTTTTGGAGAAAAGGTGCTTCGGCGCACAAAAAAAGTTTGAATTTGTTTGTGTTTTTAATGAACGATATTAATTTTTCCTTCTGCGGTAACTCGACCCTTGGAGACATACGCGTTATCACAGAAGTGGATTAACTTGTTCTTTTGAAAAGATTTTGAAAGAAACGCCCATAGGCAAAAAGAGTTTGTGTTGGTTGGTGTTTTTTGCTTGTGGATAATAGCTATTTGATCTCAAGAGAGAGATTTTAGCCATTTCTATACTTATTCATGAAATAATTCTTTGAGATTTGAACCAAACCAAATCTTAGAATAAGAGAATAATAAGGTCGAGAAGAAACCCGCCTGTTATCTCTCATACTTAACGAAGATATGATTCTCGTCAGTAAATTTTTTTTAGTATTTTGAAGTTTGCAAGAAAAAGAAGTTTTTTGTTTTAAATGCATATGCGGAAAAAAAGAAAAATCAAGGGGAAACTAGCCTATTTCTATACCTAATGTTATTATACAATGGTGGTCCTGAGATTTGGATGAAAGGGAAATCTCTAACTAATGTTAGCATGCATAGTTTGCAGTAAAGCCCGATTTCTCATGATTTCTAGAAAAGCCGTAAAGAAACGCGATAAAGTGCGGAAATGAGGGATAAATTAAGATCGCGATGATATCGAACGGAGAAAGTCCGTTGCCTCTTCAAAACACACAAGCCATAAGAAAACTCTACCAAAATCTGCTTCGCGTGAGTGATCAAAGAATTAATCTCCAAGCTTCCCCATCGTAAAAGTTGCATCAATACTATCACAAAATCTTAACTAAAAATGACAACGAAAATGATTATTAAACATGGAAATAATAAAAAATTATAATAAAATTCTAAAGAGAATCTAAAAATATTTCCTAAAATCTTCTACTATTTTTGTATCATTATTATTATCAACTAAGAGAAAAAGAAGAAAAAATTAAACTAGAAGAAAAACTAAAATCTTAATGAGATTAGAAAAGTCAGGGGGTGTTAACTGGATACAGGGAGTATAGTCCAACAATGCTTTTTTTGTAACACTAGCTATGACATGTACCAAAAACAATGAAAACGGGCCTAGGACAAGCAATTCGGCCCAAGATCCATCAACCATAATCCACCAGCTTTCAGTTACTTAGCTTATTCTTCATTTTTCATCATTTTAATAGAAATAAAAAAATGACAAAAAAAGAAAGAAAAAAAAAAGAAAACTTGAAAAGGGGAATCGTGAGATCAGGGTTCTGAACACGTGAGTTGAATCTTCTTCTCTTTTTTGATTCAGCAGCGGCAGTTCTCTTCTTCCCGACTCAACTTCTCCGACGAACTCCATGTCGCCGTCATCCTTTCCGTTCAAGCTTCCTGGATTCACCTCCTTTAAATTGTTTCATTTGGATTTTTAAATGTTTCTCAATCTTTCCTTTGCTTCTCACAATTCTGTTTCACAAAGACCTCTGGTTTCTGGTCATACCTACCAAGAACAGAACTTTAGTTCAATAGTGCTCCTCGAAGCCACGGGAGGTGGAGCCTTATCGTTCATACCAGGCCGCACCAAACAGATAACAAGATAACGGAGGTCAACTCTTAACTTCTCTTCAGATAAGCAATTCGTTTCCCTTTTCTTCTTCTACATTTTTGTTTTCTTGTACATCTTCGATGTTGTTCTTTGAGTATCGAGAATTTTCCGTTGTCCTATGCATAGTGATGTAGAGATGACGCAAAAATTAAAGAAAACTCTATGATGAAATCATTGTTGTATGATGTTGCAGGACAAGCAGTGATGATAATGATACGAATATTGTTGCAGATTATTGATGAAGAAGGGAGATGAATTTCAGAGAAATCTTCAGATGAAGATCAACGGGATGTTGCAGAAAAACTCAGAGAGTGTTGAAGTTGATGATGGAAGTTGAAGAAGGTTGAAAATGAAGATGATTTCGAAGTGTGAAGGTTGGAGATGGAAGAGAGGGTGTTGAGGCTTTGTTGATAATATAAGTGCAGAATAGGTTATGGAGAGAGAATTGCAAGGTGAGTTCTGCTGATTTTCTCTGGTTTTTAGGAATGAATCCCCCCTTGAATAATGATCCCCTCCTTGCCATATCTTATGGACTTTCTGTTATATACTGAATGGGTTATGGACAGTCAGGGTTAGTTATCAAAAATTCTGTTAGTTAGGGAGTTAGTATTCTGTTTGGAAGTTCTGTTAGTTGGTTTTTTTTTTATAGTTAGTTAAGACATGGTTTGGAGTTAGTTAGGAATTCCATTGGAGGTAGTTAATTGGTTTTGTTGTGGGGATGTTAGGAATTATTGGAAATTTGTTACAGCAGTTAGAAATTCTGCTTTCATCTAGTTGGTTAGGAAGGTTGGTTAGATTTCTCTTATGACGGTTGGGTGAGTTGGTTATAGATTGTTTGGATGGAGGTTAGTTGGGGAATCGGTTAGGTAGTTGGGAATTGGTTAGGTAGTTAGTTATGGTTGTTTATTTGTTGAAATTCTGTTATGAAATCAGTTTCGGTTAGCTCTGTTAGCTTTTTTTTATAGGTGGGTTATGACAATTAGGAAGTGGGATGATGTTTAGAGAATGAGATCTGTTTCTGGTTTTGTCATAACAGTAAGAATATTTCATGTGCTTTAACCTAAAGTTGTCCATTTTGTTCCTTTCTACTCGTGTTACATCAGAAAGAACTGTTTTGGAAGTTTGAACACTGTCACAGTTAGTCACATGTTCAATAGGATCAACTGCACAACCATGTAGGACAAAGTCAGAGAATTCAGCAACGTAAGGTGCATATTTGTAGTTTACTTTGTATTTTCCTCCATTGGTAGCCCATGTAGATGCATCCCATATGGTTGAATATAATTTCATTGGTTTTGATGGGAAATCTCCTCCCACTGATGTTGTTTTCTTGGTCTGATTTTTCTGCAGGGCTGGGATTTGGTTGCGGGAATAAACCTGAGCACATTCAGGCCATCAAGTTTCCTTCCATTGAAGCCAAGGTATGCTGATAAAGACTGGTACGAAGCAGCAGATGCACATTTTGGTGAAAGCATGGAGTTTTGGCCTTAATAATTTAAAGCTTTAGGCTTAGAAACATAGAACCAAATTCCCTGTAATTACTTCTTTTTGTATACTTCAAGCATGTAATGGCACCGTGTACTCGTAAATTGTAATAGGATAAACCTTGTAAGCAAATTTGTTCCATCTTGACTTTCTAGTCTGAGCTTCTTTTCTTTTCCAATCTTTAAACTTATTTCAAGTCTTGAATGATAAGAAGTTGGTTTAAGCATGACTTTCTAATAAGCTACATGACACCTTGAACTTGTATTTGAACTTGCGTGACGAAATGCATTTGAATGGATTCATATGTATTTTGAATGGGATTTGAAGAACCTTGTTTAGAACCTTAAATGATGTTTGATTATTTGAATGGACTCTGATCAATACTTGAATGATGAATTCCATGATGTTTGAATCAAGTTATGTACCTTTCATAGTTCCACTATAGTTAAACTCCAATTACATGCTTGAAATAATATTGTCAATCAAAATCTTGGCTTTATGCTATCAAAATGCAAATGAATCCAATACTTGCACTAACCATGACGCTTTCCTTATAACTCAAAACAAGATCTTGAATCAATACTTGGATCTTAATCAAATGTTACATCGTGCTTGAATTTCATAGAAAAATCGGATTCAGTGTTGAAGTTCATATTGTCCACACCTTGCACTCCAAGCCAAAGACACCTCTTTGTATTGACGAAATGTGGATCCTCAAGAAATCTTAATGCACCCCTTGTATTGATCCTTGACAAATCAATTTTGATGCCATAGAGAATCCATGGACCAAAATCTTAAATCATACCAATTGATCGCTTGGTAACACTGAATTCATAGCCCACATGACTGGACATTTATCAACGAATAGAAACCCTGATTTTTAATTCTGGCCTCTAGGGCTTACACCAACACACTGGATATAATTCTTGCCATCCTGTTTCTCCACACATGTCTGCTCCTGAACTTGGTCCCACACTGGCACCAACTGCCAACATTCCTAATTCTACCATGTTTTCTGTAGAAAATCCCTTCAATTCTAACTCTAGTTCTAATGTCCATAGTATAAAATATGGTAGCCCATATTGTCCTGAGGATAATGCATCTTCTCAAATATATAAGGGATTCTATATCCCAGAGGGAAATGAAACTGAGCAACAATCTAAATCAAACAATGAACCACTTACCAAAAAAGAAATTATTCTCACTCCTTGATCTAATGAGTTAACATTGTCTTCTCCCAATCTTATATCTAGTTTCTCTAATTTCCCCTCTATTATCACAAGAAAATATACTTCTCCTCTCTTGGTAAATGACCATCCCATGCTCACCAGAGCCAAAACTGACAAGTCAAAACCTAAAGCTTTTGTTGCACATACAATGTCTGAACTAACTAGTCCCAAGCAAGCTCTAACTAAACCTGAGTGTGAAAAGGCAATGCAGGCTGAGTTTAATGCATTACAAGCCAATGAAACCTAGACTTTAACCACTATACCTCCTAACATAAAAGTTGTAGGTTGCAGATGGGTATTTAAAGTCAAATAATATGCGGATGCGAGTATAAACAAACACAAACCTAGTCCTTTTTCCAAAGGCTATCATGAGGAACAAGGGTTTGACTTTACATAAAAATTGCTACAATTGTAAAGCCAACAACCATTAGAGTAATCCTAATAATTTCTATAAAATATAAATGGGACATGTAACAAGTTGATCTCAATAATGCCTTTTTGAATGGAACCCTTCAGGAAGAAGTTTATATGACTCAGCCTCCTAGTTTTGTGAGTGCTGACAAAAATCTAGTGTGCAAACTCAATAAAGCCATCTATGGAGTCAAGAAAGCCCCAAGAGTCTGGTATGAGAAGCTGACTCAAGCCCTTCTTCAGTTTGGGTTCACCATTTCTAGATGTGATAACTCTTTTTTTGTATACTATCAACAAGGTATATCTTTATATGCCCTTGTCTATGTAGATGATATTCTTATTACTTGTTCAAATTATGCACTTATTCATGCGATCCCTTTCTTCCTTGGTTGAAGGGAATTGTGTTTTTGGTAAACACAGGCTATGTTTCATAGGTATGAATCCTTTCGTAGAATCATGTTTTTGTACCCCAAAAATTGCCCTCTCACTTATCAAGATTTTTGCTCACAAGATCTCATTGGGCTCAAGACTGTATTAGGGTTTGATCAGCTCAAGACACCTCCTTATGCACTGATGACCCAAAACTAGGGTTTGAGTTTTCACAAATACACTTGAACTTCCAATGCCCCGTATGACTTTCATGGATCGTTATGGACCCCCAAGATCACTCATGTCAAGTTTCAAGCCTTGGATCACATTTTTGCTCAGTCAATTGAGCAGTTGACCTAAAAATCAATTGTATTGAGGAAAAAGTCAACTATGGCCAATTTACAGTCAAACTTCTTAATTTTGTATCCATATCAACATTTTAAACTTATATGTGTCATTTGATCAAGTTTGGACCACAACTCCTCAAGAAATTTGGTCAAATCTCCAAAAGGGCAAAATGGTCAAAATTAGGGTTTTGACTAAGAAAGGGCAATTTCTGATTTTTGACCTAGCATATGGTCAATTTGTTTAAGGCATGATCTCAAGAGTCCAATTGAATAATTTTGACCTAATGGCATGGTTCAAAACATTGCAAGTCCATTGGATTGACAGATGAATTTTTCAGTCAATTGTATACTAAAAAGTCAAACTTTGCCTTTTTGGTCAAATTCAAGTGCCAAAGATCACAATTCATCAAAACATGTCAAAATATGAAACTTATTCATCAAGAAATAAAAAAGTCAATATTTCATTTTGAAAAGTCAAAATTTCTAAACTTAGAAATTTTTCTAAGTGTTGGAAATTTCATGTTTTTTCATAACTTTGAGCAAAATTTTCACCATGATGCAAGATGATTCAAGAGAAAATTCCAACATGAAAGTTGTATATCTCCATGAGATCTACAAATTTTCTTTACACAAATCCTTCCAAAAATTCTTGGATCTCAAGTTATAATTTTATGAACATGTGGTCATGAAACTAAACACTTAGTGAAATTTTGCCCTATTTTGGTCAGGATTTTTACCCAACTTCATGGTACTTTTTCATATAGTTACAAGGGGAATCTTCAAAAGCAATTCAAATATGGGTTGTAGAGAGCATTGCAAGCTTTCCAAAATGTCCAAGAACTCCTAGAGATCATTCTTGAGTAGGGAGAATTGAAGAGATGGAGTTAGGATTTTCACACTTGAATTACAAGTCATTTTGTGATGAACAAGAATTCAATTTCAAACCTATGTTGCACAATTTTGTTTTCCAGGCCTCTAAACCTCAAGTTATATCCATAATCAGAAAATTACACTTGCTTTTGAGCTATTATCCACTTGATTCAAGCTTTGTCCAAGTAAATTTTCCATTAATGGAACAAAGTTCACACTTCCATTTTGGAAAAGTGACTTTAATCACAAAGTCAACTTGTATGGAGCTTTGCACCTGTTATTTCTGCATAAGCATGCTCTATAAACTCAAAACAAACATGTTTAAAGTGGCAAGCCACCCTACAAGACGTGTACCTTGCATTGAAACCATGTTTTTTCAAGATAACTTCAAAAACAAGTCAAAAACTCATAACATGTGATCTTTGTTTTCTGACCTCCTCAAGTCCTCTAATATTTTCCATATATTTATACAAGTGCATTGCAAGCTAACACACGATGGAACAAGTCCTAAAACTCCCCAAAACTATAAATTTCCATACAAGCACAAAAACTTGTCATTTCTGATTTTTGAACCCAACTTCCAAATCCCCTCGTGCATTTCTTGGCCAAACCATCCACAAAGCTTCTAATACACATACAGAAACTATCCCAACCCCTGTTTTCAAACTGTAAAACCATTTACACCATTCTCCATTTTCAAAAATAGGGCATTGCAGTTGGACTTCTCCATGAAATTTTAGCAACCCTCAACTCAAGCTAAGCATTGTATTAGCTTCCTAGAGGTCTAAGGAAGCTAACTTGATCATCACCACTGCCTGAAACAAGCTCAAATCCATTTCAGGATTTCCAGTTTTGAGGTATTTTTCTTGAACTTATATCTTCATATTTAGTCATTTTTAAGCTTTGATTTGTGAAGATAAAGTGTAGATAAAATTGCCATGAAGTTGTACATATCCATAGTTTACATTTATATGGCTTGAGCTTAGAGAATTTTAGAGTTAAGTTTTCTGAAATTTTTAGATTTTAAATTAGGGCCAGAAAAATTTCCATTCATTTTTTACTGTTAGCTTAAGTTATTTATATGGTTGGATTCGTGGGAAGAAATGCCACAACTTTCATGTTTGAACTTTTCATTTTTGTTGAGAAATGAAGAAGATACAGGTCCTTTGGCTGGAGGTTAAAGATGAAGTGTATTCAGGGCGCGTTTTGTGTTATGTATTTATTGTTTCAGTTATATTAACAGATGTATAGCCACCCCAGTGGTAAAGCGCACGCCTATTCACCCCTAGGTCCTGGGTTCAAGCCCCAGCGTGGCCTTTTGCTATTTTTTCACAATTTTATGACTTTTTTTGTGTTTTTTGGCAGCATTTGGGCTTTTCATGTAGGCTTAGTCTTTTTTCTCATAATACTCCTTGCCTTGCTGATTAATCCCCTTGGACTTTTCTTTATATGTTTATTTTTATTTTATTTTTCTTTATTATTATTATTATTATTATTATTATTATTATTATTATTATTATTATTATTATTATTTTCATAAAATCATAAAAAATCCAAATTTTTTTTTTGTACTCATGTATTTTATTTTCCATAAAACAAAAAGATAAAAAAATATTTTTCTTAAAATAAATAAATTTCCTTTCTTTTCTTAAATAATTAATTTTTAGACTTAGGATAAATTAGTGTATTATTTTATTTTTTTTAGTTAAAATTAATTTAGAACTTAGATCTATTTTAATTAATTAATCTTCATTTTATTTTCATTAATTTAAAACCTTTTCATAAAAAAACCTAAAAATCCTTTTTTGAATTAATTTCTTTTCTTAAATAGTTTGATTTTATTTTATTTAATTTTAATTAATCATCCCCTTTATTTAGGTCAAGATAAAACCATTTCATAATAACAAAAAAAAATCATTTCTTTTTTCATTTGCACTTGTACATTATTTATTCAATTCTTGTACAATATTCAATATGATTGTAATAGATAATTAGGTTTTATTTTCTTGCAATCCCCATTTGTAAATTTATACACCCCCTCCCCTAATGATGTAATAGCGTAGTAATTTTACTTTTTTGCAATTTATCGCTTTTATATAACATGCTAGTAATTAGGATTTGTATGGAAAGACTAAAACCAATATCTAGAAAACCCTAATTCAAGACAAAAACAAGCATGAAAATGATGCACTTGCAAACAAACACCCCTAGGGTTATTCGACTTGGTTGCCTTATACAAAATGGCCATATTACACATGTGAGGTATCTTAGCAAAAGCAAGAAAATACAAGATCATAGTCCCTCGATGACGCTATCTAAGTTGCCTTACAAATAATCTTAGTCCCTCAAAAAGAATGCTAAGATACCTTGCAACATTGCTAATCATGGTTATACGATGACTCACGTCCGTCCCGTTTACATCCAAAGATAGGGTTGCTTACCAAATCAATGGTAAGACAACAATGTTAAAGGAAAAAAATGAACAAGAAAGAAATTTGAGTAGGTAGATTGCTCCTAACTACTTGCTCCATTTCAAAACAAACATCCTTTCTATTTTCAAAAATAATCACCTACACTTTCAAACATCTTACAAAACTTGAAAACATTTTCAAAAGATCAACATCTTTGTATACATTCTTACAAACAAGAATCATTACAAAGATTGCCTAAACAATTGCCTCTTTACAAAATACTTTCAAAAACCACACAAAGCACAATTTCAAACAAAAGCAAGTGATCTAGCAAGTAACTAAGAGCCCATGGATAACCATGAATGAAAAGGGTGCTAATACCTTCCCTTTTCATAATCTACCCCCCGAAATCAAGAAATAATCTCAAAGGTCTTTCCTGTGCTTTTTCACCTTTCCTTTTGGATAAAAGAAAAGTCGGTGGCGGCTCTTGCTAACTGCAACATTTGTGATCAAACACAAAACCCTCAAGTCAGTTCTCCCATCGTATCACAGAACTGGCGACTCTGCTGGGGAATTTTCTAAAATAAGTGGGGTTACCTTAGGGTTAGATCACATTTACTTTCTTACATTGTTTGACTTGTATGCTTTACATTTTGGTTCTTTATTTGGGTTTGAATCCTCTACCCGGATTTGGGATACATTATAGGTAAGTATCAATACATTGTGGAAACTGTGCGGGGTATACCAACATGGTCTAAGCAATATCTACGTTAGTGTGACATATTTGTGGGTACCGATAGCCTTTGAGTTAATCAAAGAGAATACAGGGCCGCTGAGTGATGTCATGAAGCACTAATGAACTTTTAGAACCTTTACTTGACCAACTTGGCCTTTAGGATGTAGTGAGATAACCGGGATTTGGTGCAGTCCGAAGTTGGTAGATACTCGATACTACACTCATTGAGGTTTGGTTTCTTTGGATATTTCGGTCGCCATTTAAGAGGCTTGTGCTGAAATAATGACCAAGGAAACAAACCAGTGATATTGAGCTCCTTAGAATCCAGTTACATTACTAGGACAGGTTTGAGCCAACTAAACTTCAAAAGGGTACTTACCTGTAAAACTCCATGCAAGCCTAAACCTAGGAACTTGTTTGTTTTGTTTGTATATACATACTTGTACATAACACCATGAACATAATACACATTCACTAACCATTTCAAGGATTTTTGGATTCATCTTTGTTCTTGTTTTATAGGATATGGATTCTCTTCGCAGAAAAACTATTCAAGTCGACCTTGCGAGGATCCCTCCACAACTTAAGGAGCTAGCTACAAGGATTCCTGAAAACTCTCTATTCACCGAGAGACATGGACGCCTACTCAACTTGGTAACCTCCAACACAGATGAGGACATGATGAAGGTGCTCTTCCAGTTCTTTGATCCTTTACATCATTGCTTCACATTTCCCGACTATCAACTTGTGCCTACTTTGGAAGAATTCTCCCGGTTCTTGAGGATTCCCATTCTTAATCAACTACCTTTCAACGAAAAGAGATCCAAAGCTAGAAGAGATTGCTCAAGCTCTACACTTGCACTCATCTGATGTCATAACTCATTGGGAAACAAGGAGTGGTGTCAAAGGTTTCCTAGAAAAGTTCTTGTTTGAGAAAGCCCAAAACTATTGGAATTCTTTGGACCTGCAAGCTTTTAGGGAAATTGTGGCTTTCCTCATATATGGGATGGTTTTGTTTCCAAATCTTGACCAACTCGTAGATGTGGACACCGTCAAAATCTTCATATCCCGCAACCCGGTGTTTACATTGTGTTGTACCCCAAAATTTGCCCTCCCATTTCCCCAACATTTTCTCATCACAAGACCCTTGAAGATCAAGATCCAGTTAGGGTTTCCTCTGCTCAAGACTTCTCCTTGCACTGTTGACCCAAATTAGGGTTTGTGATTGCACAAAGATATTTTGACCTAAAATGCCTAAGATGACTTTCATGCTTCATGTTGGACTCCCAAGTTTATCCATACCAAGTTTCAAGTCTTGATTCCAAATTTTGCCCAGTCAATTGGACAGTTGACCTAGAAATCAACTGTATTGGGGAAAAAGTCAACTGTGGCCAATTGACAGTCAAACCTCATGAAAATTGACCCACATCAACATTATGAACTCACATGGACCTTTTGATCAAGTTTGGATCACAATTCCACAAGAAATTTGATCAGATCACCAAAAGGGCAAAATAGTCATTTTTAGGGTTTTGACTGCACAAAGGCAATTTTTGACTGTTTGACCTAGCCAATGGCAAACCAAGCTCACATATGGACTCAAGGACCCCATGGAATTGTCTTGACATGCTCAACAAGTTCAAAAGATCCCAAATGCACAAGATTGATAGTTGAATTTCCCAGTCAATTGATCAATTTTGACTGTATACTGAAAAGTCAAACTTTGACTTTTTGGTCAAAATCAAGGGTCAAGATTCATTTTTCATCAAAGCATGCCAAATCATGAAACTTGTTCATCAATAAATCAAGAAATGCAAATTAGGGTTTGAAATGGAGATTTTTCATAACTTAGAATTTTTCTAAGTTATGAAAAACCCTAATTTTTTCCTAACTTTGCCCCACTTTCTCACCAAGATTCATTTGGATTCAAGCAAAAGTCAAAACATGAAAGTTGTAGCCTATTGCATAATCTACAACTTTTATTCACAAAGTTTTCCCAAATTAAGCTTGTATCTCAAGTTACAATTTTTGGAACAAGGGTGCCAAACCATTCTTAACTTAGTGGAAATTTGACCTATTTTAGGCAAGTTTTTTACCTAACTTCAAGACCATTTTTCATACACTTCCACTTGGAATTTCAATTTTCACTTCAAAGACGGATTGTAGTACACATTCCAAGCTTTCCAAAATGTCCAAGAACTCATCAAACAACCTCATAACTTGAGAGAATCTAATTTTGCAATATGGCAAAAACTCACTTTCGAATTGGCCAATTTCCATGTTCATAACTTATGCATTTTCAAGTCAGCTTGGTTTATGCTACATTACAGGTCTCTAAACCATCCAACACTCAATAATTTAATGCATACTCATTGTGCCAAAGCCTTATTTTGTGTATCCAAGCATTGTATGCAAGATTAGGCCATAAATGGAAAAAGTGAAATAGCCATTTTTGCAAAAGCAAGCTTTATGTCATAATGCAAATCCAAGAGGTACAGATAAAATCTAATTGGCACAAGTTTATGAGTTAATCACACTGATCAAGGAGAGGCTTTGCAGCATGTTTAGGGGTCCTCTACCTGTCTAGAACACAAGGTGGCCATTGCTTGCTTAAAGTTCAAGAAACACATCATAACATGTACCAACTTTCATCTCAGCACAAGCAAGCCTAAGAAAAGTTATCAAACATATCCTAATCATCAAACACAAGCTAGAACACGAGCCAACCATCCCGAACACCCTCTCATTCCCAGAATCACCTTCAAACTTCCAAAACAGAGTAACCTCTGCAGATTGAGTTCCAACTCTCATCCCTTTCATGCTTTCTTGCCAAAAGCTCATCAAACACATTCCCTAGCATCACTTGAAGCTAATCCAAACATAAAACACGACCTGTAACTCCTCTAACCAGTTCCACCATTTTCATTTTTTTGTTTTGCAGTTGAAGTTCCCTAGCACGATTCAAAAGGTTTCAAGACAAAGTAAAGCTTTGAATAGCATCTCTGGACCTCAAGGAAGCTATACCAATCATCACCTTGCACTGAAAGCTTCTCCATTGCCAGATACAACTTCAACTGAACAGGTAAGTTCATGAACTCGTATCTCTCTTATTAGGCATTGTTAGCTTTAGGTTTGTGAAGAGAATATGTCACATTCATAGCCCTGAACATGCCCATGTAATTATATTTCATTTATATTATGTGTGCTGCAAGAATTTAAGATCTGAACATTGATGAAAAACTAGGTCAGGAATTGGGGGAGAAGAAATTCTCCCTCATCTTAGAGAGTTAAGTCAAGTTCTTTATATGGTTGGATTCGTCTTCTCATGCTCTACATTTTTCATGTTGTGAGTTTTGCTTGAAAGTCCAGGAATTGGGAGATAGGAAACGCGTGTTTTCTTGAACAAAGTTTGTTCTGAGGTTGAAGATGACTGGTTCTGGGCTGGGCCTGGAATGTTTTTCTTATTTGCACCATACATTTACTTCTGAACCCCCTAAGCCCATTTCGTTCATTTTAATGATTTTTTGACTTTTCTTTTTTTGGTTTGACTTATTTATTTTTCCTCATAATATAAAAAATATAAAAATAATTTTTACATCATTTTTGAATTTATTAGGTATTTGTTTGTTTAGGTTAGTTTTTATACATAAATAAATAAATAGATATACTTTTATTTAAAAAATGTTAAAATAGTGCAAATACATTTTTATTTTCATTTTTATTTCATTTTATCTTCTGAAAATATTTTATATAAAAAATACTTTTTTTATAAAAATTAAATATACACACTTTTACTTTTTGTTAATATTTAATATTAAAATACTTTTTTTTTACAAATATACTTCATTTTTTTATTTTATCTTTGTATATAATAAAATAAATATTATACATATTAAATAATTAATACATTTTATTTAAGAAATTAGGGTTTTGTCCTAAACATGAAAAAACTCAAAAAAATAATACTTTTATTTTTGTTTATTTTGACATATAAAAATACTTTTTTTCATGCATACAAAAACCATTTTTGCATCTTGCATATTTATTCTTATTTTATTTAATTTGTGCAATTAAATTATCTTGTAAATAATTCAATATTGATGTGATAGTTTAGGTTTAAATTCCTTGTCAAAATCCCCATTTGAACATTTGTACCCCCCTTCCCATATATGGTGTTGTAATAGCTTAGTAAATTTATTTTTCGCACTTTATTGCTTTCTAATTATACCATGTTAGAATTAGGGTTTGTATGCGAAAAAACAACAAAAAATAGTTTGACCTAATTTCAAGATAAACAAGCATGAAAATGGACACACAAATCACACTTGCACCCCCTAGGGTATTCCACTTGTTGCCTTCAATAAATGGGCCATATTTCATGTTAGGTCTCTTTGGGCAAAACAAACACAAATCAAATGATCATAGTCCCTCGATGACGCTTTCAAAAGTTGCCTAAACAAATGATCAAGTCCCTTAAAAGAAAATTGCCCAAAGATACTTGACACCATTGCAATTATGGTCTAAACGATGACCCACGCCCGTCCCTTTCACATCCTAACATGAGATTGTCCACCAAATACAATGGTGGAACAAACTTGTTAAAAGGGTTAAAACATCGCAATAAACTTTGAGAAATTTAGGAGTAGATAACCTCTTAGTTACTTGAATCAAACTTGCAAAAACAAAACACTTGCCTATTTTTCTAAAACCACATCTCACAAGACTTTCAAAACAAATGAAAACCTTTTCAAAAGACATACACCTTTGTATACATACCAACATGGATCATTACAAAGGTTGCCACCACATTGGCCTCTTTTCAAAACATTTTCAAACCCACACACACACAAGCACCATTTCAAACAATTGAAAAATAAGGCAAGTTTATCTAAGCAAGTAACTAAGAGCCCATGGATAACCATGGATAGAAAGGGTGCTAATACCTTCCCTTTCTATAATCTACTCCCCGAACCCAAGAAAACATCTCAAAGGTTTTTGCTGTGCTTTTAACCTTTCCTTAGGATAAAATAAAAAGTCGGTGGCGACTCTTGCTCAACCGAAACATTTGCGAAAACAAACGCAAAACCATAGTCAGTTCTCCCACCGTATCACAGAACTGGCGACTCTGTTGGGGACAAATTTAAAAGTGGAGTAACCTTAGGGCTTAGATCACCTTTGTTTTCAATTGTTTGCCTTGTTTGCCTTTATATTTGTGGGTTTTGCATCGTAGTTTCATAGATCCTAACCCGGATCTGGGGAATACCCTTTTTAGGTAGCATAATTTGTGAGGGACCTGTCCGGCATAGACCGACATGGGTGAAGCAGTGGCTACGTTGGTGTGGCACCTTGGTCTGTACCTATATCCCTTGTGTTGCAATGAGGAGAATATAGGTCTTCTAAGGAGTCATTAAACACCAACCAACCTTAGAACCCTAAATTGACTAAACTTGGCCATTAGGACAGTAGCAGTATGCTACACTCATTGAGGCTAAACTCTCGCGATGGTTCTGGCTGCAAGAAAAGATTGCGATGCTGGAGTTATGACCGATTGAGGGTACTCAATGATTTGAGATCCTCTAGAACCCGGTTACTTTTGATAGGACAGGTTTTAACCAACGAAACCAAAAGAGGGTAATACCTAAACTTCATGCTGGCCTGAAACCTAAGGGTTGTCTTGTGTGATTTGTGTGCCTTATCATGTTTGCCTATGTGAATACTTGTGGTGTGCTTCATCATAGCATCATGCCATCATACCATTGCATGCATCCTGTATAAAGGACTAACCCATTTCAAAGACAAAAAAAGTTTCATCTTTGCTCTGTTTTGTAGGACATCATGATGCCCGTGCGTAGGAATACTATCCGGCTCAACTTTGTTCAACCACCAACTTTGCTCAAGGATTTGGTTGGTAAGATTCCAAACACTTCTTCCTTCATCAACAGGCATGGTTCTCTCCTTGGCTTGATCACTGCAAAGTGGGACCAACAACTGATAAGTGTTCTGACCTAGTTTTATGACCCCCTGTATCATTGTTTCACCTTTCAAGACTTCCAGCTGGTTCCTACCCTGGAAGAATTCTCTTATTTGCTTGGGATCCCTGTCTTGGAGCAAACCCCTTTCACTGGTTTGGAAAAGACTCCTAGGCCTGAAGAGATTGCTGCAAGTCTCCCCTTGACCAAAGAAGAGGTATTGGCTAACTGGGAAACTAGAAGTGGAGTCAAGGGCTTTTTGGTCAAATTTCTGGTTGGCAAAGCTAATGATTTCTGGAATGACTTGGACTTCAAGGCATACGAAGATATTCTGGCTCTTTTGATCTATGGTCTGGTATTGTTTCCCAATCCTGACACCTTTATCAGTATCTATGCCATAAGGATCTTCATGTCTCGGAATCCTGTACCCACCCTTTTGGGTGATACCCTGCAACAACTCTACGCTCGTACCGCTCGAAAACGGGGAACTTCGTGGTGTTGTGCTCCTTTGCTAGTGAGGTGGTTTATTTTGCACCTTCTTAAGTTCGTGCTGAAGAATGAAGAAGGAAAGGGTTGGGCTCGGAGGTTAATGTCTCTCACTGATAATGACATCACTTGGACTCTCAGAGGTTTGGATGAGGTAGCTGTCATTGATCGTTGCGGAGAGTACCCTAATGTTCCGTTGATTGGTATCCAAGGAGGAATCTCTTATAATCCATGCTTAGCTCTCCGTCAGTTTGGAAGAGCCAGAAGAGTTGGGCCTCATGAAATGTTGGTTCCTCACTTTCATTTTGAGTTTCAGGCAGACAGTGATAAACTACGCCATGGATTCATTAAAGCTTGGGACAGAATTCACAAAGCTGACCCACATGAGTTGGGACCAAAGACTTCTCTACCAATGGAACCCTATTGCAAATGGGTCCGCATCCGTGCTCAGAAGTTAGGTATGTCGTACGAAGCTGTCAGACCTATCATTCTTGAATCTCCTGATGAAGATGGGGTTCCTCCAACTGTCCTCCCTCCTCAGATACCTACTGATTTTGACACAATGAAAAGATCTTGGGCGCAGCTAAAGGAAGAACGGGATTTTTATCGGGAAAAGTTCAACGAACAGGAACGGAAGATCCAGAGGCTGACTAAGCAATTGGAGGAAGAGCGGGTTCTGAATAACTACATCAACACTGAGAAAAGGAGGCCATGGGAGCACTGATGGGCTTTGGATATTTCCTTTTATAGCTTTTATTTCCTTTCCAGTATTTTTTTCATTCCTGTAATGCCTAAGGGCAAGTTGTTGAACAATTAAAATATTAATCTAATGAAGTGCGTTCCCTTTTGTCTACAAAGTTGAATCTTATTTGTCTTTGAAAACATAAAACATACGCATCTCATTGCACCATATACATAGCAGGTACCCTTTTTCACAGGTTGCTTAATCTTCTTCGCTGTTTATTTGAACAGTCATCATGAATCCAGACTCATCCAGTGAGCAAGCAATCAAGGCCCTTCAGGCCCAAAGTGCCCAGTTTCAAGAGATGGTCCTAAGCCTGGCCCAAGGTTAGCAAGAGTTGAATACTCTACTCCTGAAGAAGAAGAAGAAAAAGAGGACTGTGTTATTCAACACTGGACGCAGGTTTGGGAACACACTCCATAATGAAGCTGAACCAACTACTTCTTCTGCTGAGAAAAACAGTCCCCAAGGGGGAGGAGCTCCTAGTCCTGCAGTCTCTGACAACGAGACGGACTACAATGACGAACAATACCCACCTGCCACTGACAGATACAAGCAATTGGAGGACCGCTTGAGCGCCATGGAGATTCAGAATGTGCCGGGGCTGGATTTCGGAGATTTGGGGTTATCTTCTGGGGTAGTAATTCCACACAAGTTTAAGGCGCCTGCCTTTGCCAAATATGACGGGGCTTCCTGTCCAAAGCTGCATCTGAGGTCGTACGTAAGGAAGATCCAACCTTACATGGTGGATAAGAACCTTTGGATTCACTTCTTCCAAGATAGCCTTTTGGGGTCACAGCTTGAATGGTTCTACCAACTAGATGGAACTAGCATCCGACACTGGGAGGATTTGGCAACCGCATTCTACAGACAATATCAATACAATTCTGATCTCGCTCCTACGCGTACCCAACTTCAGGGTATGTCTCTAGGAACGGGCGAAGGGTTCAAAGAATATGCACAAAAATGGAGGGATTTGGCTGGCAGGGTGCAGCCTCCATTAACTGATCGTGAGCTGGTTGATATGTTCCTAGGAACTTTGTCTGGTCCATTTTTCAATCATTTGGTTGGTAAGTCCTCCGCTGGGTTTACGGATTTGATTCTGACGGGAGAAAGAATTGAAGCTGGCATCAGGTCAGGGAAAATACAAAAGGCTGCCTCCCCAAGTACTGAGAAGAGGTCGTTTAAGAAAGAAGCAAGTGCCGTCTATGGTCCTAGAAGACAAGTCAAGCCAGAAAGTCGCCAAGCCGTCAATGATGTAGTCATTTCAAAACCTGTTGCTGCTCCTCAGCAGTACAATCAACAAAGAGGTGAAAGGCCCAAGAGGCAGTATACTCGGCTGAGTATGACCTTATCTCAAATTTTACCACAACCGTTATCAACCAACTTGGTGACCATCAAAGAAGCGCCAAAGGTCGTGAATACTGCATCTCCTAAGTATAACCCAAATGCCCGTTGTACTTATCATTCCGATAGCCCCGGGCATACTACTGATGATTGTTGGGCCTTGAGAAATAAGGTGCAAGACCTTATCGATGCGAAGGAAATTCAGTTTGAAGCGCCTGAGAGGCCAAATGTTGTAACTGCTCCTATGCCCCAGCATAGAGTAAATTCCATTGAGGAAGATTTATATGTTGTTTCGGTGAATGATGTTGCTACCCCTCTTTTGACTGTTAAGAGGAACTTACTACTAGCCGGTTTATTTCCGGGTTGTAGCAAGGGTTGCCTCCTGTGTGTTGTTATCCCTACCGGTTGTCCGCTGCTGAAATCAGGCATCCAAAGCCTGATGGATAGCAAAGAAATTCTGTTCAAGAAATCTGTTGTTCCGTTTGTTTCTGCTGAAGAAATATCTGTTGTCACAATTTACAATCCTACCAAAGCTCCCCCGAGGAAGCCAGTCCAAATTATGTCTGTTGCACCCATTACTATTACTGTTCCGGGGCCTCTCCCCTATGAGTCTGATAAAGCTGTCCCATGGCATTATGGGGCCGACGTGTATGTGCTTGGAGTGAAGCAGGAGTTCAACACCAATACCAGTATCAGTAACATCACTGGTCCCGCCAAGATTACCCGCAGTGGCAGGCTCTTCTCGCCTGACATTGCACCGCCAGTTATCCGAAAACCTCTCACCATCACACCCGCAAGTGTGCATGTTCCAATTCAAGTTCATGTGTCTACTACTGTCGCCGAGTCCTCTGATACTCGGGGCAAAGAAGTTGCTACCGATTTGCCTTCCAGGACGGAGGCACCAAAAAAGACTGTTGTTGAGGCCTCCCAACAAGAAATGGAGGAGATCCTTAAAATCATTAAAAAGAGTGACTTCAATGATGTTGAACAGTTGGGGCATACCCCCTCCAAAATCTCTATGCTATCATTGCTGCTATGCTCAGAGGCCCATGCAAAAGCCCTGATTTCATTTCTGAAAACGGCCCATGTGCCGCAAGAGACCTCCGCGGACCAATTCACTGACTGTGTGGCCAATTTGACAGCTGACAATGGCTTGGGGTTCTCAGATGCTGACCTTACCGCCAAAGGGAAAAATCACAATGATGCCCTGCACGTCTCTATATAGTGCAGGGGCACTACCCTCGCGCACGTGTTGGTGGATACCGGTTCTTCCTTGAATGTTTTGCCCAAAAAGGCATTGGATCGCTTGGATTGTGAGGGTCTGGAGCTGAAACCTAGTAACATCATTGTTAGAGCCTTCGACGGTTCTAAGAGGATGGTGCACGGTGAGGTAGACATTCCTATTCGTGTGGGTTCCCAATTTTTCGACTCAACGTTCTATGTAATGGATATTCATCCATCTTATTCTTGCTTGTTGGGTCGACCCTGGATTCACAAGGCTGGGGCAGTAACATCCACTCTACACCAAAAGCTCAAATACCCTGTCAAAGGGAAGATTGTTACTGTGCAGGGTGAGGAGGAATACATGGTTAGTCATTTGAATTCATTCCGGTATATCGAGATGGACGGGGAGTTTATTGAAACCCCCTTTCAGCATTTTGAGGAAGTGCCTCCAACGTTGGCATCGGCTGAAACAGTGGTTGAAGAAGACTTTCCGTTGAAGATGGCATCCTTGAAGGATTCCCGGGCTGTAATCGAGAAAGGCAAATGTGCAAATTGGGGTTAGCTTCCTGACTTCACTCAAAAGAATGACAAGTTTGGGCTGGGCTTCACTGCAGAGGCTCAGAGGGCGGTGCGCAAGGACAAGATCAGAAAGGCTCCAGTGTTTATCTCCAACCCAAGGGTGAATGCTATCGAGGAGGATGTAGAGGAAGTAGAGTTTGACAGTTGGATCTATCCAACCACCAGCAACGGACCAAGCAACTGGACGGCAAAGGATTTTACACCTATCACATTTGTTACGCAGTAATTAATTCTTTTGATTTTCAATTTGTAACAAACAAATATGTTGAAACTTTTATTGGCTCGGTGTCCTACCCGGGGCATCGTAGCTCCATTTGTGAGGGCTTTTTTGTATGACATTTCCATATATCATCAATTAAAACATTGGACGTTTGTTGCATTTCAAATCTTGTGCTCTTTTTCTTTCTGTGTTATATATTGCAAAACAGCTATATTTACACACACTCACTTATACAGGTTTCAATCCACTCTGGATCTCACTGGTAACAGCTCTGCTATCACCAGTTATGACTTCGAGAATCCGATCAACTTGGCCGAAAACGAAGGTGAAGATGATTGCGAAGTGCCTGGCGAACTCGCGAGACTGCTACTCCAGGAAGAGAGGGCCTTTCAGCCGCATGAAGAGCCGGTGGAAACAGTTAACCTGGGTACTGAGACAGATAGGAAGGAGGTCAAGATTGGTGCCAATCTAGAGCTCAGCGTGAAGCAACGATTGATCCAGATGCTACATGATTACATGGAGATATTTGCTTGGTCCTATGAAGACATGCTTGGTTTGGATGCCGGCATTGTAGTTCATCACCTGCCAACCAAGGAAGACTGCCCTCCGGTAAAGCAAAAGGTCCACCGTATGCGCCCAGAGATGTCCGAAAAGATCAAGGCTGAGGTTATGAAGAAAGTCGACACCGGGTTTCTAGCAGTAACTTCTTACCCTCAGTGGGTTGCCAATGTGGTGCCGGTGCCGAAGAAGGACGGAAAAGTCAGGATGTGTGTCGACTACAGGGATCTAAACAGGGCAAGCCCCAAGGATAACTTCCCCTTACCTCACATCGACGCTCTTGTTGACAATACTGCTCAACACAAGGTGTTCTCCTTCATGGATGGTTTTTCAGGGTATAATCAGATCAAGATGGCTCTGGAAGATATGGAGAAGACTACCTTTGTGACTCAGTGGGGCACCTTCTGCTACAAGGTCATGCCATTCGGGTTGAAAAATGCTGGGGAAACCTATCAACGTGCCATGGTTGCTTTATTTCATGATATGATCCATCATGAGATTGAGGTATACGTTGATGACATGATTGCAAGGTCTCAAACTGAGGAGGAGCACCTTGATCATCTGAGGAAGCTGTTTGACCGACTAAAGTTATACAAGTTGAGGTTGAATCCCAACAAATGCACCTTTGGGGTGAGGTCCGGAAAATTGCTAGGTTTCATTGTAAGTGATAAAGGTATTCAGGTGGACCCTGCCAAGGTAAAAGCCATACAAGAGATGTCGACTCCAAAGACAGAGAAAGAAGTCAGAGGCTTCCTGGGACGACTGAATTACATTGCCCGATTCATCTCACATCTGACTGCTACTTGTGAGCCAATCTTCAAACTACTGAAGAAAGATCAAGTAGTACGCTGGAACGATGAATGTCAGGCTTCCTTTGAAAATATAAAGGAATATCTCCAAGAGCCACCCATTCTTATGCCACCAGTGGAAGGAAGACCTCTGATACTATACTTGACAGTACTTGACAATTCAATGGGGTGTGTGCTGGGGCAGCATGACGAGTCTGGCCGAAAAGAGCACGCTATTTATTACCTGAGCAAAAAGTTTACCGACTGTGAGTCTCGTTACTCACTGCTTGAGAAAACTTGTTGCGCTCTGGTATGGGCTGCTCGCCGGCTGAGACAGTATATGCTGACTCACACTACTCTTTTGATTTCAAAGATGGATCCCATCAAGTACATATTCGAAAAGCCTGCTCTGTCTGGAAGAATAGCAAGATGGCAAATGATCTTGACAGAATATGATATCCAGTATACAACTCAAAAGGCAATCAAAGGAAGTGTACTGGCAGATCATTTGGCACACCAACCTGTGGACGATTACCAATCATTGAACTTTGAATTTCCAGACGAAGATATCATGGTGGTAACTGACTGTGAAGTACCTGGACCGGATGAAGGACCTGAGGAAGGATCCCGATGGTCTATGCATTTTGACGGAGCCTCCAATGCTTTGGGTAACGGCGTCGGCATTGTAATCATATCTCCCAAAGGAACTCATACTCCACTCACCGCCCGATTGTGTTTCAACTGCACCAACAACATGGCAGAATATGAGGCATGTATCATGGGTCTACAAGCTGCAATCGACTTAAGGATCAAATTTCTGAGTGTCTTCGGAGATTTCGCTCTCGTGATCAATCAGATCAAAGGCGAGTGGGATACGAAACACCCAAATCTTATTCCTTACAAGGAGTATGTGTTGACCCTGCTTCCCCACTTTGAAGAGATAACTTTTGAGCACTTCCCAAGAGAGGAGAATCAGCTAGCAGACGCACTAGCTACGCTGTCTTCAATTTTCAAAGTTAAATGGGACAATGAGGCTCCCCGGATCATTATCTGGAAGTTGGACGAACCGGCATACTGCTGCGATCTTGAGGCCGAAAAGGTGACTGAAAAACCCTGGTATCATGAGGTGAAGAGGTACTTGGAAGCTCAGGAATACCCTGAAGGTGCATCTGTCAATGACAAGAAGTTCATGAGGAGGTTTGCGGCAAAATTCTTCCTCAGCAACGACATTCTCTACAAACGGAATCATGATTCAACTCTACTGCGTTGTGTGGATAAGGCTGAAGCAGAGAAGATCATGATAGAACTACATGAAGGTACATTCGGAACACATTCCAGTGGACACACCATGGCAAAGAAGATCCTTCGGGCAGGATATTTCTGGTCCACAATGGAAGCCGATTGTTACCAACACTCTCGAACTTGTCTTAAATGCCAGATCTATGCTGACAAGGTGCATATTCCTCCGGTTCCTCTGAACGTCCTGACGGCATCTTGGCCTTTTGCAATGTGGGGCATTGATATGATCGGTGAGATCCGACCGACAGCATCCAACGGGCATCGCTTTATCTTGGTGGCAATCGATTACTTCACGAAGTGGGTTGAGGCAGCTTCCTACGCAACGGTAACCAAGAGCGTCGTGGCACGTTTCATCCGGCATAATCTGATATGTCGATACGGCGTCCCGGAAAGAATCATTACGGACAATGGTACCAATCTCAATAACAAGATGATCATTGAACTCTGCGAACAATTCAAGATACAGCACCACAACTCTTCTCCCTACCGGCCGAAGATGAATGGGGCTGTAGAGGCAGCTAATAAGAATATCAAGAAAATTGTACATAAGATGACAGTGACCTATAAAGATTGGCACGAGATGTTACCGTTCGCTCTTCATGGGTACCGTACCTCAGCAAGGACGTCAACCGGGGCAACTCCTTTCTCCTTGGTCTATGGCATGGAGGCAGTCTTGCCAATTGAAGTCCAGATACCCTCTCTCCGGATAATGAAGGATGCAGACTTGAGTGAAGATGACTGGATCCAGACTCGACTTGATCAATTAAACCTGATTGACGAAAAGAGACTCACTGCTATCTGTCATGGTCAGACGTACCAAAAACGGATGATCAGGGCATTTAACAAGAAAGTCAGACCGCAAGAGTATCAAGTTGGGGACCTGGTAATCAAACGCATCATCCTTCCTCAAAGTGATCCCCGGGGCAAATGGACCCCTACATACGAAGGGCCATTTGTGGTTAAACATGTGTTCTCAGGAGGAGCCATGATCCTAACCATCATGGATGGTGACGACCTTCCTCACCCCGCCAATGCAGACATAGTGAAAAGATACTACGCATGAATAAAAGACCCGCTAGGTTGACATACCTAGGCAAAAATAAGGGCTTCCCGGCGAACCAAAAGGGTTCGAGCAAAAATAAGGGATGAAATAAAAAAAATTTGTACACCCGGCAAGTCGAAAACCTGAAAAGGCGGCTTGGGCAAAAATGGGTATCCCGGTGGACTGAAAACCCGAAAGGGCGGTCCAGGCAAAAGTTAGGGATAAAGCGTAATACTATGTCTCATTGGATCACTTTGCATCCGGAATTCGGCATCGACTATCTGACTCAGATCTCGGCATCGATCAAACGGCTTCATCTTCAACCAAGCAGCAAAGTGATGAGACGCTCGAAGACATAAAGGCGATAGCAGAGTTGGAACCCAGTGGGATCGTTCACATAGTTGTTTTGTTTCCTTTTCAAAATTGTAAATTCTATGTTATTCGGCGGCATTCTCTTACTAGGATGTCAGCCTCTTGTACAAAAACGCCTATTCACAGGCAAAATTCAAATCAATACAAATTCACTTTTCCATACAAATTGCCATTATTTTTCCTTTTTCTGTTTTGTCTTGCGAAGAACGTCCAATGTTCATTTTTGATATATGCATTTGACATTAAATTGCTGATTCATAAATATTTGCATATGAAACAAAAGACTAATTACAGGTGACATCAGAAACAGGGGCAATATGAGGTTGTCTGATGCAGTCTGTTTGCTTTGTCCGCCAAGGTACCAAGGTAGATTTAACTGAAGAATGTGACCAAATCATCTCAACTCCCCGCAGAGTAAGACAAGATTCAGCAATACTTTCCCCAAGCAGAGTTGGTTCCCTATCAATCCTGAAAATAGCAACTTTCCCCAGTGGAGTATAGGCATTCATTAGCAAGCGCCCCCGGCAGTCTTGACCTAAGATGGTTCCCCGGCAGGATATCAGTACCCCAGTACAATTCCAAAAGTTTCCCCAAGAAAGTGGAATTCTTATCCCCAGCAGGTCTTAAAGCTTATCTCCAGTAGATTCTGGAAGCTTATCCCCTGCAGAATACGGACGTCTCTCCCGAGCTTTATTCAAAGTTATTCCTCACAAGGGCTTATAACTGGGTTATCCTCAGCTAATTGCCACGGAAGATCGCCCTCGACAAAGTTCTTTCAATCCCCAGCGGAGTTTATCTTTGGTATCCCCAGCGGAGTTTATCATCATTATCCCCTGCGGAGTCCATCATTGAAGTCCTCAGCAGGCCTCTCATCAAAACTTCAGCAAAGTATCTCTTCCACAGAGCAATTCCCCGGCCGATCGTCAAGGATTTATTTTCCTAAGACGAAAATACATTCATAAACATTTCACATTTTCATACATCTTGCTTACATACATGATAAAGTGCATACAACATTATCTCATGTTGAACATCATGACATCATGCATATCATACATCATGACATTGCATACAACTTATGTTTTTTCCTTTTCATGGAAAAAGACAATCCCAAAGACAACTACCTTCAACTGTCGCAATTCTAGATTCGATTCCTGTATCTAGCCAGGGCACAGCTGTGAGTGATCATTTCCGAACTCGATTCCTGTATCTAGCCAGGGCACGTCTGAAGAGTTCAAAGATTCGATTCCTGTATCCAGCCAGGGCATATCTATCAACTATCACAATTCCAGATTCGACTCCTGTATCCAGCCAGGGCATATCTATCAACTATCACAATTCCAGATTCGACTCCTGTATCCAGCCAGGGCATATCTGTTGACCACATTTCCAGACTTGATTCCTGTATCTAGCCAGGGCACGTCTGAAGAGTTCGAAGATTCGATTCCTGTATCCAGCCAGGGCATATCTGTTGACGACTATTTCCGGATTCGATTCCTGTATCCAGCCAGGGCACATCTGTGAGCAACTGATTGTAGATTCGACACCTGTATCTTGCCAGGGCATATCTGCATGAGGAGATTGAAGATCAAACACCTGTAACAAGCCAGGAAAACATCTGTCTTTCTCAAATACACAAGTTCTCGCTAAGGAATCTCTTATGCGATCAACACTTCCAAATGGCATCTATAAGCCCATTCCCGACAAGGTTCTGTCGCATCTCCAGATGGCATCTATAAGCCCATCTCCCTATCCACCATCTCTCCAAATGGCATCTGTAAGCCCATTCCCGACATCACATTGCTGATACTTCAACATGCGAGTGCAAATTTCCGGGCACTCTAGTGTCCAATCTCCTTTTACCCTCGAGTCACGAAAGGCAAACTTGTCAATCTAACTCTTCAGGTTCAAGAAGATTGAACAGGGGCAACTGTTGTACCCCAAAATTTGCCCTCCCATTTCCCCAACATTTTCTCATCACAAGACCCTTGAAGATCAAGATCCAGTTAGGGTTTCCTCTGCTCAAGACTTCTCCTTGCACTGTTGACCCAAATTAGGGTTTGTGATTGCACAAAGATATTTTGACCTAAAATGCCTAAGATGACTTTCATGCTTCATGTTGGACTCCCAAGTTTATCCATACCAAGTTTCAAGTCTTGATTCCAAATTTTGCCCAGTCAATTGGACAGTTGACCTATAAATCAACTGTATTGGGGAAAAAGTCAACTGTGGCCAATTGACAGTCAAACCTCGTGAAAATTGACCCACATCAACATTATGAACTCACATGGACCTTTTGATCAAGTTTGGATCACAATTCCACAAGAAATTTGATCAGATCACCAAAAGGGCAAAATGGTCATTTTTAGGGTTTTGACTGCACAAAGGCAATTTTTGACTGTTTGACCTAGCCAATGGCAAACCAAGCTCACATATGGACTCAAGGACCCCATGGAATTATCTTGACATGCTCAACAAGTTCAAAAGATCCCAAATGCACAAGATTGATAGTTGAATTTCCCAGTCAATTGATCAATTTTGACTGTATACTGAAAAGTCAAACTTT